>BSBN01000815.1:11800000-12347500 GCA_027924645.1 Cunninghamia lanceolata | reverse complement strand
CATTACATCATGACATCAAACACAAGGAGATCTTGGTTCCTCGTGGAACCAGATCGGCTTAACAGGGAATAACAATTAACAAGGTGTGGAATGATCTCCGAAATCTGTGGTTTGATTAGTAGTCCCTGCACACTCAATTACAAGATCAGTAACCACATAAATTCATCATAGCCAAAGCAACTTAAATAACACATGCATTCTCATGCCTTAGTACAATTTAACATAATTAAAAATCATATTACAATTTTCCATCATCCCTAATTCATTTTTCTGAAAAGTAACTTATCCAAACATCACCCAATTAGTTTTTCCGAAAACATAATAAAGTTAAATAGTCTGACAAATTTCGGGAACTGCTATCCCACAAATATGAAAGTAACAATAACAGTACTGTAAATAGTCATAACAACAGTAGTAAAAAGGGCGGTCCTCACACTATGGAGAATGGGCAAGAGAGAAAAATGAATTGTATATACACAGGAGAAAAGAGAATGAATGATCAAGGATTTTTTATTCTTCAGATGATTTTTTTTGTAGAAGAAAATGAATTTTTGATGGAAGAACAAAGATTTTTTTTAGATGAAAATGTTCATGATTTTATTTTATTTATAGGGCATTGATTGATTTCTTTGAAGATTTTTTTATATGACATTATTTTTTTTAGATGAATTGTTTGTGTAGAGAAGGTGAAAGGTTTAGAGATTTTTGAAGAAGATTTACATGATTTATTTTTACAGTTTGAAGGGATAATTTTGAAGACAAAAATTGTCCAAATTGAAATGTCAAAGAATATGAAAGGTCCAATTTTTATGCACAATGAAATTAAATAATTAGAGAAGATAAAGTATGTGAAAGGTCAGGAGAGGATATTCAATTTCTTGATTTTTATGTCATCACATGTGCCTTGAAAAAGTGTGGAAAAAATGCAGATCAATGTTGAAGATGAGAGGATGATATGGTTTTAATGAAAGTGAATTAATATGAAGACAACTTGTACGACATAGTTTGAAATTAAATTTGAAAGATAATTGTTTATAGAGATTTGTAAGTGGAGCTTGTTTTCAGAGGTATGTAAAAAGAAGATGATCTTGATTTGAAAAATCAAACAAGAGGTATAAGGATGTATGATGAGGCACAGAGTTTATATTGGTGCAAATAAGATTTAGTTGCAATCATTTCTTGCACACAAGATTTTATATGTTGATCATGGTGATTGTATTTTGCCGTTGAGGCCTTGTATCTGTTAGTGAGACATAATGTATGCCAGTGAGGCATCCTATAAAGCTAGTGAAGCTTCTTTGGTTAGTGAGATCTTCATGTAACCAGTGAGGTTTTGAATAGCCAATGAGGTAGTTTTGGAGTGGTTTTTCTACCCCTGGAGGGTTTTCCACTAGTGTAAATCTTTTGTCATGATTCATATTGATGTTCTCTATGTGTGTATGATTTACTCATGAGATGTTGTTTATATCCTCTTTTATCAGTAATCTTATGTATATGTGTTTAACAATGTCTTCCTCTTTTGTCTTGTAAACAAAAATTTACAAAAATTTAAAATTTATACAACACTTATTCACCCCCCCTCTTAGTGTTGTCCTAGACTCCTACAATTGGTATCAGAGCATAGGTTCCCTTTTGAAGCTTAATCGGCTTGGGTAGGTCCTGTGTGTGGAGTTCAATGGGTAAGTGTAGAAGAAATAAGAACACGAGAAATGTCAACCTTCTTTCTGGTCAAAAGACACAAAAGACATCAACCATATCAAATTTAGGTGTTAATGCTCAATCAGTTGATAAAGATGCTTCACAAGTTGAATCAGTGAAAGAGTTTTCTGGAGTTCCTCTATTTAATGGTTCATATTTTTCAGTTAGGTGTATGAGAATGCAAGTCTACTTATCCTCTCTAGGATATGATGTATGGATGTCTGTTGAGAATGGATATTCTAACTCTGCAAATAACAAAGGGGCTATTGAATGCAATCATATAGCCAAGAAGGTTATTTTATCTGGTTTATCTAATGAAGTTTCTTGTAAAGTTGTGCAGTGTGAAATAGCTTAGGATGTGTGGAAGAAATTGATAAGAATTTATCAAGATGGTGATGAAGAAGAGGACAATTTCGTATCTAAAGAAAGTGGCAATGAAAGGAGACTTTATAATGAAGAAGTTGAGATTCAATCTCTTCCAGAAGAAGCTAATGTCATAAGTGATGATCAGGAATATGTTGAACAAGATTGTGAGATTGATATGGAAGGAGAGATTATATATGCTCTGAGTGAGCTTAAGAATTATAAGGAGAACTAGAAATTAATGTTGCAACTACAACAAGAAAGAGACTTCAAAGACAAGCACTCTCTGATCTTGAAGAGGCAAGTATTCAGAATGCAAATTTAAGGACACAAATTGATAACTCAAACAATTTGATTATCAGTCTAAGGATAGAGGTTGAGGAAGATAAGAGGATAATACATGTTTCAATATCTGACCTTGAAGTTAGAAGGATTGAGAATCTAAAACTAGAAGGTGAAATTATCAAACTCAGAAAAGATTATGATGGTCTCAAAGTTTTGTCTAAGAAGTATCAAGAATATGAAGAAAGTACATACAATTTACATGAGTTGTTGGGAAAACATAAGCATCATAATGACACTACTAGTTTAGGATTTGAAGAAGGAGAGTGTTCAAAAACTAGACAAACTCCTAGAAAGAAAATTGATCTTCATGCTAGTGCTCTTGAATACAAAAAGAAGTCAGAAGCTGAAATAAATGTCAAAGATGCAATGTATAATCAAAGAAGAAGAAATATCAGAAGAACTGTTCCTGTAAAACAAGCATACATGTACAAGTATAATTATTCATTTAATGGTTATTGTTATACTTGTAATCATTTTGGACATAAAGCAGTTGATTGCAGAAGGAATACTGATATTGTTTCTTACAAGTGCAATAATGTTGGTCACACACAAAGAAATTGCAAAATGAATAAAATGTATGATCCTACATGGAAGCATATCATAAATGCTCAAAGGATGTCAAAAAGGTATTATCAATCATTTGATTATGATTACAATATAATTTGTTATAATTGCAACACTCTTGGACACAAAGCACACAGTTGCAGAATGTACGGAAGAATTTCTTCACATAATTTGATAGGTTTGAAAAGGATAGAGGTTGAAAAAGATTGGAGGAAGAAAAATCTTGTGAAAGTATGGAGGCAGAAACAAAAACAAGCGAAGATAGATCAAAATATTGTGCATCTTGCACGAGTCACTTCATTAGTTGTATAACGGATAACATGAAGTAAAGGGGAGTTGTTCATGTCCTATCAATTGTCCCCAAGAAGTTTTCAGAAAGGAGATCAGTTGAATGGTGATCTTGTCATATTTATCATTCTTGCCAATATTGTGAGATAATTGATGATGATGTTGCTAACTAAGTTGATTTTTTTTTTAGTGTATATCAGTGATATAGGGGATTATTGGCTCATTATGCTTTCAAGATATTGAAAAGGTGTTTCAGAAGTTTAATGCACAAATTGTTAGATAAATGATCCTGATCATGTTAATGTTTACAAAGGTTGAATTGTCATGGTATTGCAATCCAAAGTGTTCTTGAAATGTGTTGATGCAAGAAGAACTTGTTAATGCAGTTGGTTTGTTGGTATGCAAAATTAATGGACTGGATGCTCATATGGAAGTGTTCTTGATATGATAATCTAACATGTTTCTTTGATGGTTTTTTCATCCTTAATATGTTTTAGGGATATATGTACAAATTGTGTGATTCTAGTTTTGAAATGGTATCAGGTGTTCATGATCAATGACATGTTCAGTGGATACAAGGTGTTGATAAGTTATTAAAGGGTTTAATGCACAAAGAGATTGATGATGTTGAATTTCTTGTCCTATCATATTGGTGATCACAAAGATTAAGTTGTCAGGATATTGCAATTCAAATGTTATTGATATTAATCTTCACGTATTTTGATCATGTGTGTCTTGCATGAGTATTGGAGCTTTCAAGTGGATTGGACATAGTACCAAAAGAAGATGGTGCAACAATGATTTTTGTCCTTGTCAGAGATTCATAGTGATATTTGTGAGCTAAGGTTTTTTAGTTCACTTCAACACAAGGGGAGAATTTTATTCTTTGTCATCAGATGTCAAAAAGGGGGAGAAAGAAAATTTGCACCAGGTAGTTTTACCATCAACAACAAAGGGGGAGATTGATGGTGACTGATTGTCATTGATGTCAAAAAGGTGTTAAGTTGATAATGATGTAGATATGGCAATAATCTCATTTGATCAGGATATATTTTGTCCCATGTTTTATGTTATGATGGTGCAAGATTGTTTTAAAGTCATGTTGTTTATAGGTTGTCCACATGGGTCCAAAGCATAGATCATTTTGGGATCATCAAGACATTAAAAGTATGGTTGATCATGATGGAGTTGTTCATATGCAAAGGATTCATATAAGAAGGTTTGATGTTCATACTTCATGTCTTAAGTTGGCCTTGACAAGATATGCATAGCTTTGATCTTCATGTATTAATGTCTTGTCACATATTTGAGTTTGGAGTTGTTGCTTCATGATAAGGGTTCATAGGTTAATCATTCAGAGGGTTCTTATGATGATTAGTGGGTTGTTTGATATTCACCTATGGAGATGATTTCTTGACAGGTTAACAAGTGCTTTATATGTCATGCAATATCATGTCAGGATCATGATGTTGATTGGTGTTTTTGAAGTTAATAGTTTGATCAGGATGATCAAGATGCATTCTTCATAATGTGTCCTTTTCTTCATATGTTCTTTGGTTATGTCAAGATATTTTACTCATGATGATGTCATGAAAAAGGCTTGCAGAAAGTGGTACCTGTAGAGAATGTTACATGGATGCAGAGTGTTTGATTTGATCAGTTGATGTTGTTGAGTTGTTATGCAAGTTTCACTAGAACATGTTGTTTGTATCCTCATATTGTTCATAAGGAGTGCTCATTCATTTGTTTCAGGATATCATCTGGATAGGAGAAATAAGTTGTTCAAAAACTCATATTTTATATCTTTTTGATACCAAGGGTATGGTGTTCCTACAGTGAAATTGTTGAAGAAACCTATACTTGTTTGTGTTGGTGTTGTTGAAATGGTTCATTGATATTCATGTGGAGATTCAAGGTTATCTTGAAGCTATTGGTGTTAAGCATATTTCTCACAAAGTTGATGTTTTTCATATCATGTTCTTCCTAAATTGTCCATGTTTATATTACTGTTGGTGATTTTTACCCATTGTCTATATTCAGAGGATTTAATGTTTTAAGTCTTCATTAGGTGAGAAGAAGACTTCAAAATTTACTAAGGCTTTAATATCCTAAAGACTAAATTTTTATTTCATGTTTTTGCCCATATATGACAAGTTTTGCTTTTTGTTATGAATCCTCATTGACCTGTTATCATAAGTGACAGACCACTTAAGTGAAGACTTAAGGGGGTCCTCTTCATATGATGACCAGCCCCATGGCTAAGAAAACTGGTCTTTCAGGTTAAATGTACATGTTATAAGCAGAAAAAAGGTTATCAAGGGCTATGTTTGAAAGCATGATGGGCGTGAAAACTAGAATCATTGGTGAAAATTTAATTTAGAAAGGTTTACTCCCGAGCATGTGTTTTGAAGTGCCTTTGACTCTCAAAAAGGTAAGACTACAAGATAAGCTTTATAAAGCTAATCTTAGTATTTGTAAAAAGGGCAGATTTCATGGAGAGACATTCTATTTTTTCCTCTCGTGGCAAAGTGTCCAATAAGGAAAGAGATTTTTGTTTTGAAAGTATTATTTTTAAAGAAGATTTTATTGGCCTTTTATAAGAAGACTCAAATGTTTTTATTGGAAGATTTATTTTTCAAATGAACATAAAGTTTTTTTAAGGGACAATATTTTGAAGAATATCAAAAGATTGAAGAGTTTGGACAGAAGATGAAAGATTGAAAGATAGAAGAATATTTTCTTATTGCAGGTGAAACTATGGAGAATGGGCAAGAGAGAAAAATGAATTGTATATACACAGGAGAAAAGAGAATGAAAGATCAAGGATTTTTTATTCTTCAGATGCTTTTTTTTGTAGAAGAAAATGAATTTTTGATGGAAGAACAAAGATTTTTTTTTATTTACAGGGCATTGATTGATTTCATTGAAGATTTTTTTATATGACATTATTTTTTAGATGAATTGTTTGTGCAGAGAAGGTGAAAGGTTTGGAGATTTTTGAAGAAGATTTACATGATTTATTTTTATAGTTTGAAGGGATGATTTTATAGAAAAAAATTGTCCAAATTGAAATGTCAAAGAATATGAAAGGTCCAATTTTTATGCACAGTGAAATTAAAAAATTAGAGAAGATAAAGTATGTGAAAGGTCGGGAGAGGATATTCAATTTCTTGATTTTTATGTCATCACATGTGCCTTGAAAAGTGTGGAAAAATGTAGATCAATGTTGAAGATGAGAGGATGATACAGTTGTAATGAATGTGAATGAATATGAAGACAACTTGTATGGCACGGTTTGAAATTGAATTTGCAAGATAATTGTTTATAGAGATTTGTAAGAGGAGCTTCTTTTCAGAGGTGTGTAAAAGAAGATGATCTTGATTTGAAAAATCAAACAGGAGGTATAAGGATGTATGATGAGGCATAGAGTTTATATTGGTGCAAATCAGATTGAGTTGCAATCATTTCTTACACACAAGATTTTATATGTTGATCATGGTGATTGTATTTTGCCAGTGAGGCCTTGTATCAGTTAGTGAGACATAATGTATCCTAGTGAGGCATTCTATAAAGCTAGTGAAGTTTCTTTGGTCAGTGAGACCTTCATGTAACCAATGAGATTTTGAATAAGCCAGTGAGGTAGTTTCGGAGTGGTTTTTCTACCCCTGGAAGGTTTTCCACTCGTGCAAATCTTGTGTCATGATTCATATTGATATTTTGTGTGTGTGTATGATTTACTCATGAGATGTTGTTTATATCCTCTTTTATCAGTAGTCTTATGTATATGTGTTTAACAATGTCTTCCTCTTTTGTCTTGTAAACAAAAATTTGCAAAAAGTTAAAATTTATACAACACTGATTCACCCCCTCCTCTCAGTGTTGTTTTGGACTCCTAAAATTATATATATGTTATCATTTCTCTCATCTTGGGAAGAAAAACCCATCTTTTGAGCCGTGGGTGTAATTTTTTTTTATGTTTTTCTTGTGTCTTTATTTTCTCTATCTTTGTTTTCAGACCGGCTGCCATGAAGCCTTTCTGAGGCTTGATATCATGGAAATTTGAATGTATTTCTCTACAGAAGATGATGGTAGGATCTTCACCCCTTCAAGCTATGTATCTTCTCTCATTTCCTTATTGATATGATGCTTGTTTCGAGCTCAGGAATCATAAAATGAAGGAGTTTTTTCCCTTTATAATCTATTAGAAGCATTATAAAAGTCACTGTATCTCTACAAGCCCCGAATATATTTTCTTTATTGCTGAGGGACCTTTGTGACTATGAACTCTTCTTCTAGGTGAGTGCAGGATCATGATGGGCTAAACACTACCCCTAAGTGGCAATGTAAATGTGAAAAACATACTTAAGTAACTTCATGTCAAAAAAGGAATGAGTTATCTACACAAACTAGAAATAAGGTAGTAATAAAAGTTGTAATAAATTGAATGTAGTCTATGGGATACTACTTTTTCTTTGAAAATTTTAAAAATAGTTTGGTGAAAATTTGATATTTCAATAAAAGCACTACTAAATTTTTTAGAAAAAATGTAAAAAGTATGTGTCATTCCAGCCAACCTAAGTATGAGAAAAAGATAATATTTTTCTTCCATGATTTGGATTTAAGTAAAGGACACATGAGTGGATGTGAAGCATATTTTTTTGAATTTTTGAAGTAAATAAATAATTATTTATGAATTTTTTAAAATATTAAAAAATTAATTTTCCAGCCAACCTAACTTGGTAAAAAATATATTAAACTCAAAAATTTGAAATTTTAATGTATACCCAATAAATTCTAGATTGTGACGCATCTTTTAGATTTAAAAAACTATTAATATGTTGAAAGTTATGGATGTTTTTCAATGTCTATATATATCAAGAAATCAGGCATAGCGTATGTATAAAATTAATAATAATTACCTATTAAAATTATTATGAGTTGTATATTATATTTTTAGAATCTTAATAGCTTCCTCTATAAACCCTTTTCATTTGATTAAATTTGGTTACAAAAAAGTTTGTCAGCTTCAAGGATGAAATTATGGAAAATTTCAAGATAACACTAAATGGGTGTTTTTTCAAGTTTCTTTGGCAAGTTTTGGGACTCCCACTTGCCTAAATATGAGGTAATCCTAAGGTATTTTTGGAGGAAATCCATATTTGAGCTAGAAATATTAACATCCTTTCCTTCCAAATCTAAGCATTAGTCTAAATGTTAGCACTTTTTCATCCAGCAAGTGTTTTTTCCATTGCCACTATTTGACCCATCATGATCTCGCACTCACCCTTCTCTATATCTACTTTCCTGAGTCAAACCCCAAATGGGTTTAGGTTGCTTATGATAAGAAAGGTATTTACTCCTCATCTATAGCCGCGGCTGTGGGAACCTGGAAATGATTTCATTTATATCACTCTTTTACCTGCATACTGGACCGTGGCTATATAAAAACCAGCTCTGAGCATCTCTTTTTAAATATCCCAAATTACAATTGATCTATTCCTTATCTATATTTGTATCTCAAAACCTCCAAATGGGTTTGACTTTATTGTGAGAAAAAGACACTCTGCCTTCACTACTGCCCACGGCCACATGTTTCTAGCCAGGTTTTTTTTTGTTCATTTGCTATCTAGGCACTAAATTGTTCTTTGCTCTGTAAAAATGTAGAAAGGAAAATTTTCTCTGTATCTAAAGCCTCATTCCATGAAACCCAAAATTTGAGCCATGGTCTCAATAGAAAAAAAGGGGTTTATCTTTATTATTCCTCGTATATTTGAAAGCAAACCCTCATATTACTCAACCTTTATGAGCTCAAAACTCTTAACCTACTTTTTGTATTTTTTTTAGTTCCTTGCATGGGGATAAGGGTTTGACAATTATAGAGAAAATACACTCCTTCTGCATCTGTATGTAGCACACATGGAATCTCACTATATTCCCCTTCTAAATATGACTTTGATAAGCTGAAAATGCTTCACTACATTGTGTATCAGCTTATAATGTTGAGATTGTGTTTTTGTAGTAGCATGAAGGTTATTACATGAATAAGAATGCATGGGAACAGTCAGCTCCATTTGATTTCTGCTGTATAAACAAGATGTACTCCATTCCTTTCTAATTTGCAAAACATCATACTTAGTGAAATCCATATGAGAAAAGTTATGATCTATTCCCTGTAGTTCGATTGCATCCTATAGTGACAACATACATGATATTGATCTTTTGCTACTTCTTGTAGATGCATTTGAACACTAGTAATCCATCCTTTTGCATTGGTAAAGAGTATATCAATATTCTCACTCATAGAGTTATACATTTGTATGCTTCATTTGAACTTTGTGATGACAATAGCCACATCAATTTCCTTCTATAGCTGAAAAGTGTGTATTAATGTTTTAGGTCACACAGCTGTGACTTTTGCATGCTCCACTTGATAATGATTCATGTATTCTGTATGCATTTTGAATGATCTCTTATGACATGGCATTGATCATTTTCAGTTGAGCTCACTGTATTGCATCGAACGGACTGATATACACATCACATTGACTAGTTGAAACTCCTCCACCTTTCGGGCTGAAGCATGAACACTTTGTGTATATTATTTCTCCACATGCTACCTCCTGTAGCTGTGTATAAACATTGAGATGCTATCCCTTCGATAGCTATTCTTATGACATTTAAGGATTGTCATCTATGGATAGAAAATAGTTAACTTTTCATCGTGTTTTACTACTCCATACAACATATTGATGCTTTTGACTATTTCCTTCTATGCTGACTTGGAGATACACATTTGAAAGCTGCTTCTTATGAGCCTGGACATTTTTCTCTATCTTTCTTTTTGACAACTCTCACTTGCATGCTCTTCCCTATGAAATAAAGATATAATATCATCCTCTACTTCATGAACATTGGAACTCTCAGGACAGGACCATGTTGATATTTCTCAACTGATACATTCTATGCCCGACATTTGATATGTGGCTTATTTTCATGCTTTCAACTTTGGCAAAAATAATACTTTAAGAGATAAAAGGTTACAGTCCATTTCTTTATAACCCCACCTGTACTTTACAATGATATCATTCATGTCTTTCTCTTGTATCACCTGTAAATGAAAATGGGACCTCATCCTTTTGGCAATGGCATGAATCGTAACTTAATTTTCTCCTTTTCCATTACACATGACAGTGATTGAGTAATATCTGATTTTTATTTTTGTAGCAACATTATGGATAATTATCCCCATCTTATCGATTGGTCTTAATGTTTTATGATGATGACATTCATGTCCTCTCTTGGTATGATCTATTCAAAATGGCATATTACAAACGAGCTAGTTTGTTGTACTCAATTTAATGCTGCATTGATTTGTCTTGAACAAGTTTACTGCTACAGCTTCTTGCTCATGTATGCTGGTCACTTCATCATGTGAACTGATGATCATGGATGAACAATGAACCCTAGTTCATGCATTCACTTGATATGTCACTCCTTTGGTTGAACATGAATATGCATTTCAATTCCATTCCCCTTAAAGTTCAGGGGCGGCATACTGGACTCAACCCTTGTGGGAGCCCACTTTTCACCAGATGTTGATATGTCTTCAAACTGCTACATGACTGATCCTATACCTACACATGAAACAAACATGTTAGATAAAATTAGTGAAGTACAATGGTTGTTTCTTTTCAATATCTCTTGCATGTGAATGACTTGTATTTGATCTAGTGCACTCTAGGTAATGTATTATGCCTCTGTTGATAGGACCATAGGGAACTCATATCTGGAGCTCTAATAGGTCTCCTCCAATCTTGCAGGCTCTTACTAGAGATTAGGAGCAAGGATAGAAGGCAACCTCAGAATCTGAAGACACCTAAAATGGCAGTGATGGCTATGATCATTCCCCTTGCTGTTTCCAGATGCATAGTATATTTCTTATATATGCTCTTGTTCAGCTATTCTGATGGCTTATGTGGGACATTTGATCTATCATGTTTTCATTCAATGCAATGTTTATTTATTTTACATATCTCATTTGTAAAATGAATAATCATTGTAGTGAAATGAAATAACTTATCTCTTAAGCAACCTTTTGCAAATGAATGGTGATCTAAAATTTTTTTTCTTCTATTGAAGAACTAAACTACAACATAACTAAATATCTCAAACACGCGAACTATCCAAATAGGAAATCAGACAAAAAAGTTCAAAAAAATTCTCATCTAAACATGAACTGAATGTACTCTTTAGTTCTACCAATTTTGATTGTAGAGAAAATTGGTAAAAATTTTCGCGACTTCTGCTATATGCTTGCCTGCTAAGCATGAGGACCAGTTGCCTTAAATTGTCCATTGAGTATAAAGTCATACTCTTCTCTTCTCTAACTTTGAAAACTAAAACTCAGCACTCCAAAGTACTCCACATAGCAGAAAAAAACTAAACAGAAAAGAAACTAGAAGGCCATGGTGGCCAGAAAACCTGTGCAGCCGCACTTAGGGAAACAAAATAACTTAAAGTAAACATGCATGAAGAATGTATTAACACTAACTCTATCCTATCCTAATCTAACAAGTCAAAGATATTGATCAAACAAATCCATTCACTGGCTCAAGAAAATAACTACCCTCCCTTTGCAATCTGTGATACTCCATCAGCTTGTTAGTCAACCCAAAAAAGTGGAGAACAATCAAATCTTGAGCAAATTACTGCAACACCTTTCCAAGAAGGACAATGCAGTCATATACCCACTTGTCCTGTTTGGCAAATTGATCAAGTAAACCAGTAGGCTAACTAAACTTAACTTTATACTTTCCTTGACGAGCCGAATTAGTGTCACTATAAGACTACTCCTTCTTGTTGGCTGCCAACCCAGCCAGATGCCTAATACGACATCCCCTTGAAGGTTTTGGACTAGAAACAACATCATTATCTGTACCTTGCATGATAGCCTACCATGTGGTTTCCTCCTCTTCGGTTAATGGGTCGTCTTCCTCCATTAGAGTAGCTAAAAGCTCATCAAAATTATCAAAACTTGGAAGATTCTTAGCAAGAGCTATACTAGGCTCAAAATATTCAAGATGGCCCAAGGAGATACACTTTGAAATAGGTGTTTCTTCAATGAATGAAGGCAAGAAATCAAATAATGAACTAACCTCTATCAACAAACCATCAATTTGCATATCAGCTTCTAGTTCCTGTGTGTAACAGAAAGGCAACTCCTCTAACCAGTGAAGATTTTGCTACAAGTTAGGTTGCTTCTCATTAACCAATAACTCATTTGAGAATACAACCACTTTCACCTATTTCTTGTGCTATTCCAGATAACCCTCTTCCATAAATGCTGGCATAACCTCTAAATGTGAACATAAAAGTTCAATTTTAGTTTGAAATAGATCTTCCTCAAGCTCTTGATCACATAAGGTAGGGTTGCTTTCACATATCTAATCTTGTGTCAATGCCATATCTAAATGGTGTTCATCACTGTGGTGGTTAGAGCCTAGCATAGACATGCTATTTTCACTTTCATGCACGAAATCAGGAAGCTCATTGAACAGGTTAACTGAAAACTGAGGTTCAACACCCTCCTTTTGCATATTATCTATGTTTGTAACAGGAATCTCAAGACTACTCCAAAATAATTTTTTCTGATTTTCTAACAGAAAAAGGATGTTCTTTACCTCATGACAGCTTCAAGCCAGCTATGTAAGTCCTACAATAGGCCTACAATCTTCTTCTTGATCCAAGACCCCAGTGTCAGATTGATTGGCTTCAATCAGCAATTCCTTGTATTGTTGAGGATCCTCTTGCTGTTCTAAAACTATTTTCTTTGACATAAGCATGTTTTCTTTATCCGGCTGAACAAAACAAGGTAATTGATTGAATAAAGAAATAGGTTCCTCCTCCTTTCTATCTGGTGCTTCCTTCAATGCAACTTGGGCATTCTGTCTTTGCAACCGAAGACTTTCACCTTGCAATTTCTATACCCTGCTATCATGCATCTTATGAACAACATTAGAAAATTTTTCAAAGGAATCAAAATGTAAAAGATTTAGGGTCATATTTGAATCAACTTGCTCTACACAAACAACAACAACCTATCCATGTGAATCAACCTGTTGCACTACATGACTTTATGAAATTTTTTTATCATGTTTTACAAAACAAGGAAGCTCTTCAATGCAAACATTGGTGGATTCATCGAGATGAGTCCTTGCTTGTTCGATCTTCTTTTTCTCTAGCTGATATTGCTCCATAGCTATATGCAATAAATTTATATTTATAGTTTCTTTTATGGTGAATGAGTCATTTTGTAAGACAATAGGTCCATCCTTACAAAGGAGAATAATGATAGGACAATCAAGTTTATCTGGTTGGCAAACTTGGGGAATTTCTTCGATTTCTTGATACGACTAAAACTATTGGTTAATGGACCAATCATGAATGCTAATAGGCTCAGAAAAATTAGAACCTCTAAAACATGGGATTTTAATTTTTCAGGGAGTCTATTTGCATTCAAAACTAATTTCTTGGAGAGAAAAGGATTCTTCAAGCGGCTAGTTTTGAAGCCTAACAAGTTCAAACTATGCCAACCTAGGTTTTACAAGGGTAAAGGATTTTTGCAACTAGGAATCTTGACCTTGGCAGGAATAAAAGATTCACTTTGCTTGAAACTTAGAATTTCAACTTTACGAGCATTAAGAGGCTCATTTTGTCTATAACTTGGAAATTCATACTTACGAACCTCTTCATGAGTCAGTTGTTCTAGAACAGAAGGGGTTGCTTGGGCTTGAGCAAGAAAAGCTTTGTTTGTGCATCTACCTCTCTCAAGATTATCTTCAAACTATCTCCTTTGTGTCTCCTGATCAGAACCAAAGTTCTCACAGGATGGCTGCTCTGGCTATTGAAGGTAAGATTGGTGATTTAACTCTTGCAGCTATCAATCAGACTCTTCATACTGTCTTGCTTGAAATCCCCTTCCTTGTTGATACTGATAACTCTTTGTGCTTACAATCTCTAGCTCAAACTGTGTTCTTTGTGCCTCCAACTCCTGTTCATGAAGATAGGCTTGATAAGCCAGTTCCTCCTCATGCGGATTATACTCACGTTGCCTTTTAATCTCCTCTATTTGCTTGTTGAGGTTTGGTAGAATGTCTTTAAGCTCCTTAATTTTAGACTGTTTTGGCTGGTAAGAGGTTGAGCAAGGGTGGGTGGGTGGTAATTATATTGTGCATGCTAGTTTTGAAGGGCTATGGAATTGGAAATAGCAGCATAATTGGCCTGATTTGGGTGACATGGAGATGGATAAGTGGCATTCTCATAGTATGGGGGTGGGTATACATGTTGGCTATGAAAAGTCAACATTTCTACTCATAGAAAAGATGGAAAATTGAATAAATAGGTGATTTTTGTAACATACTAGCACTTGATCATACCAAAACCATTAGATTTGAACTTAGAGTCACCAGATGTGTTTGATTTTTTGCCTCCAAAGGCTGAGATCATTGATACACACACCAAATATTAGTGATATATGAACATGCTATTAGACTAAATTAATCCAATCAATCCTGATCTGGTTTTCATAAGCTAGAAAGACTAATTTGCATGCAAGACTAGAGAAACTGAGTCATTGTGTATATTGTAAAATACCTCTAAAGGCTGGGACACTACTACATATACCAGAACAGTAGCTTGATGAATTGAAAACCTTCTTTGAAAACACTTTCAGAGTCCCACCAGGTGTGCAAAAAATTGTTAGCAATTAGGATTGTACCCTTAGCAATGATAAACTTACCTATCCTGTTGCAACATGGGAACACTCCTAGGCCTGTCGGTTGCCTAAACTCAGAGTGAACCTCCAGAGTGAGCTGGTTCTCTTAACAATTTTTCCTAGTCTAAAAGATTTCTAAGGGAAAAGGGAGAAGATGAACTGAAATGAAATTCAACCTTCAATAGAATATCTCTAAACTTTAATCTATCTAAATGCTTTCACTCACAACAACTCTCAAAATAGGAACTCTCACAACTTCACTTGGACATACAACCCAAAAATACTTTGTATGAAGATTTAGTTTGGAACACAATCATACAACTTGAATCACATGAACAATTTGCACAACACTTTCACAATAATGAGATATGACAAAGGATAAATTTTTCATTATCACAATGAGACATCAAGTCAATACTATAATTATGAGGCAAAAGAAGTGAAATAGAAGGGTTCTTCTATATTAACTAGAAGGAATACAATGAAAAAAATATAAACTGAGTGAAAATTTTGTCTACAAACTCTCTGTCTGTGCTCTAGAGAGAAGAAACAATGATATTAACTACCTAAAACCAAGTCCTTCACCCTCTTTTATAGCCAAAAGGCTTTCTAAAAATGAGAAAGGATGGAACAAATCAGCAAAAAACTTAAAAAGGCAACTTTCTAAGCCATTCCTGACCTCCATAAAAAAGCCTCCAAAACAAGGCCTAGAATGCCTCCAAACTAGAAATAACAGTTGTCAAAATCTTCTGTCAAGTGGCCCCCGCCAAAATCTTCTTTAAAACATGCTTTATCTGCCCAAAAAGACTCTAATTTTGTCTAGATTTGTCCTACTTCACCCATAAAAGAAAAATCAAATCAATGAAAGATCTTAGCTATATTCTCTTTGCTTTAACTGCATTTTATAATGAATATTTAAAAGAAATTTATAGAATATTGTTTTAATATTGTTTTACAATGGTTTGGAACTTTATCTCTATCTTGACTTGGTTTGATTTTTTGCAAAAAATAAAAGTACAAGGCTTATATCAAGCATATTACATCTGTTTAGCATATGATTTTCTATAAAAACCATAAAAATATGTCAAGGGATAACATGGTTTTGCAAAAATAAAAACCCCTTAGGGTCTGTCCTCCAAGTGGCTGTGCAAGCTATGCATAAGGTATTTCAGCATATGACTTATTCCTGAAATGTGAATTGCGAATGAGCTTTGAAGCATAATGGTAAAACGATTTAATGCATATGGACCTATAACAAGGAGACTAATAGCCATTAAGACACAATGCATAGATGATCAATATGTAAAAATACCTAAGGTATGAAATATCCTAAGTCATGGGCTTAGAAAATGCAAGGTAAACATATACCCACGATGGGTATTAGTTGAGGCTCTAAAATTTAGTTTCAATGTGACAAAAGACCTCCATCAACTTCAGGCATCATCAGAAACCCTAACACAAAACACACAACCCTATCTTTTCACATCATTTCACACTTTGTATCTTTTAGATGAGAGCTCTACATTCGGTGCCACCATGAATGAGGGTTTCAAACTGCATATCTCTCATTTTCACTACTTCTCCTCCTTTCTTGAAGCATTATGGGAAGTAAGTGGCCCTTGGTTATGTATATGCTACCATTTCTCTCATTCTAGGAAGCAAAACCTAGCTTTTGAGCTGTGGTTGTAGCTATTTTTCTTATGCTTTTCTTTTGTGTCTTTATTTGCTCTATCTTTGTTCTGAGACCAACTACCATGAACCCTTTTTGAGGCTTGATATCAAGGAAATTTGAATGTATTTCTCTGTAAAAGATGATGGTAAGCTCTTCACCCCTTCAAGCTCTGTATCTTCTCTCATTTCCTTATTGATATGATGCTTGTTTCGAGCTCAGGAATCATAAAATGGAGTTTTTTCCCTTTATAATCTATTAGATGCATTACAAAAGTCACTGTATCTCTACAGACCATGAATATATTTTCTTTATTGCTGAGGGACCTTTGTGACTATGAACTCTTCTTCTCCATATCCATTTCCCTGAATCAAACCCCAAATGGGTTTACGCTGCTTATGAATCAAACCCCTGAATCATAAAATGAAGGAGTTTTTTTCCCTTTATAATCTATTAGAAGCATTACAAAAGTAACTATATCTCTACAGGCCACGAATATATTTTCTTTATTGCTAAGGGACCTTTTTAACTATGAACTCTTCTTCTCCATATCTATTTCCCTGAATCAAACCCCAAATGGGTTTACGCTGCTTATGAAAAAAAAGGTATTTACTCCTCAACTATAGTCACGGCTGTGGGAACCTGGAAATGATTTCATTTATATCACTCTTTTACATACATACTGGACCGTGGCTATATAAAAACTAGCTCTAAGCATCTCTTTTTAAAAATCCCAAATTACAATTGATCTCTTCATTATTTGTATCTGTATCTCAAAACCTCCAAATGGGTTTGACTTGACTGCGAGAAAAAGATGCTCTACCTTCACTACCGCTCGTGGCCATATGTTTCAAACTAGGTTTTTTGTGGTTCATTTCCTATCCAGGCACTAAATTGTTCTCTGCTCCTTGAAAATGTAGAAAGGCAAATTTTCTCTATATCTGAAGCCCCATTCCACGAAACCCCAAAGTGGGTTCAAGCCATGGTCTCAATAGCAAAAAATGGGCTTCATCTTTATTATTCCCCATAGATTTGAAAGCAAACCCTCATATTACTCAACCTTTACGAGCTCAAAATTCTTAACCCGCTTTCTGTATCTATTTTAGTTCCTTGTGTGGGGATAAGGGTTTGACATTTATAGATAAAATACACTCCTTCTGCATCTATATGTAGTACACATGGAATCTCACTGTTATCCCCTTCTAAATATGACTTTGATAAGCTGAAAATGCTTCACTACACTGTGTATTAGCTTATAATGTTGAGATTATGTTTTTTTAGCAGCATGAAGCTTATTACATGAACAAGAATGCATGGGAACAGTCAGCTCCATTTGATTTATAAACAAGATGTTACTCTATTCCTTTTTGATTTGCAAAACAACATACTTAGTGAAATCCATATGAGAAAAGTTATGATCTATTCCCTACTATTCCATTGCATCCTGTAGTGACAACATACATGTTGTTCCTCTTTGGGTACTTCTTGTAGATGCATTTGAACACTAGCAATCCATCATTTTGCATTGGTAAAGGGTATATCAATATTCTCACTCATACAATTATACATTTGTATGCTTCATTTGAACTTTGTGGTGACAATATCCACATCAATTTCCTTCTATAGCTAAAAAGTGTATATTAATGTTTTAGTTCATATAGCTATGACTGTTGCATGCTCCACTTGATGTGTGATGGCCCATCATGCAACCCTAGAGTGTTAGACTAACAAGTGCAAATTTTACAGAAATAATTTTTTTTAAAGCACGTAAATGCATTAATCATTAAATATAATTACACTATTAACAACATTAAATGAAATGAACAGCTAACACCTCTAGGGACATAACTCCATCAAATAAAATTATAACACTACAAATAATATGCATCATAATACAACAAAAGAGTATTACATTATACATTTGTAGAGATGAATTATTGCAAAGGTTCAATACAAGATAACAAGACTGATCATATCAGTTTACAGAATAGTGCAATTATAAATGTATACTACAACTCTGAAGGTGTAGAAGAAATCTAAAATTGGAAGACCTCTGCACAGATCTTGAGCCCTAACATCCAAGAAGACCAATGGATAGATCTGCCACCCAACCATGTGGAACCCTAAGGTCCACCCCTCTGAGCTAGGAGATAACAATGAGGTTCCACTAAGTCAAATGATACAAATAATAAATACAAACAAACAGATACAAACTCGACACAAACAAAGCAGATTATCAAGACTGCATAAGACAAGGTAGAACTCCAGAGGTAACAACAAAACAAAAGAGGGAAGTAACTAAGCTATAGTAGGGAGAGTGTCATCGCATGGTCCTAAGATGGGTTACCCAGGCTATCTCTCACTAGAGACCAGCCCCCATCTATGGTTACCCTGGCAACCTCTCTCTAGGCACTGGCCCCATAGGGTGACACATGCGGAGTTGACACATCCTCTCATGGAGACAAGGAGGTCAACCTTGCCAACCAGGCCTTCTCATCCCATCCTTAGCTTGCAAGAGCACTCAAGGCATGGGTGACACATCATACTTATCTTGTTATGTAAATTACTACCCATCCAACCTAAATAAATTATTAAGTTATCACTTTATTACCACTTCCATGGGGTTACCGAGGCAGCCACTTTGGGCCCCCACCATGAAATCCACTCTCCTACCTACTACTAGCAATCCCTAACCATCACCCATAAACCAATCACATGCATGGACAAGGGATTGTAAGGAATCTAAATTTTCACAAACCCATACATTACATAGACCATTTAAAATCCAAACTCTCAACCACAAAAATTTCCTCTTTCCAATTAAAAATCACAATTCAAAACAACAATTCCTCCCAATCCACATCAAGACCTCATACCAAAACATCCTTGCCACAATATCACACTAGATTTCAAGGTAACAAGCCTCTGGAGCTAAAATATTTTAACACAAGTATCAATAGACAACTAACCAAAGCATGACACTTATCAACCTTGACCTCTCACAAAACTAACATGATCACCATTACATTAAACTAGACCAACATAACAGCAAGACTCAAAGCAAAATTAAATGCAATGACACAATTGAATCACTGACACACCTTGGTTTAAAATTAGCACTAAACAATCAAAGAATAACTATATATCCAAGACCTAGATACTACAACACCTTACGGACTAATTAACAAGGATTCAATATAAAGACTCAAATCTTTCTTTTTAGTTAATAATATTCTAATCAAATTTCAAGATCTATGATTCCAACTATGATTTCTTTAATAACACACTACTACAATTCACATCTATTCACTTAAAAAAAATAACTATAATCATAAAAGTGCATTATATCTAATGTAAGAATTTTCCTTAAAATAAATCTCTATCTACCTAATTAACAACTTGAATTTTAATTAAAGACTCTATCGAACTTATTCTTATTCTAATAAAACCTATGTTAACTAACCATGCAAGGAATTTAATACATTTCTTACCCTATAATGATTTTGAAACATTATAGATATTTAATATACTTGATTACAACAAGATTTGGAAACTTATCATCCTGATAACATCAATAAATTTTACTAATATATATGCCATACAAGATTGGGTCTAAAATCTAATGCAATAAATCGAATTATATACCAATGTGCTAAAAGTTATTTATGGAGAATTAATACAATAATATCACACACCTACTGAAATATAAAGTTTGCCTAAAATCTATATTTTCATAGTTATACTAAAATATTGAATTATTGTAATTAGTGTTACACTTTCCAAAGCTAGACTAGTATTTAATAACCTAATTTGATAACATATATCAACATTAAACTATTCAAACCAACATTCTAAATTCCAAAGGATTAAACTAATACTCTATCTTATTACAATAATGTAATTAATTCTTTGCGATAACAATCATTCATACCTACTTAGAAATATTACTATAATGCTAATTCCATCTAAACTCTCATATACAATTAGTAATCAAAAATGTCATAAGGTAAAAAAAAAAAAATCCATAATATTCTATTTAAATGATAGAGTAAAATAAGTAACTACAAAATTTATTTCATATCTACAAGGTTGCTAAATGTCCCACCTGCTAATCTTATTCTGATGAAATTATTTAACATGCTGATGATAGACCAAACACTATACCTGCAGGCTGATCCCTATAGAGAAAACTCAAATGTTTTGAAAAGGTTACAGGATTAGAACTTTCAAGATAATACTATTGGCAAGATCAAAGCCAAATTCCATGACCTTTGCCAATGCATAGACATCCCTCAAAGGCATGGTCATGAAAGCTAATATGAACATAAGGACAAAGCATGTGAATTGCTTCTTGCAGGGATAGAAACATAAATTGTTGAGAAGGCACAGACAAGGTGCAAGGTTTTCTAAATGCAATTGACAAAGATCATACAAAAAACACATTCATAGAGAAAATAGTGCTACAACCACAATCAAAATTAACTCTTCAAAGAGTGATATAAATCCAATGTAATAAGCATCGGTTAGGTGTCGTCTACTCCACCAAAAGGTTTCAAGGAAGGGAAGGAGAAGAATAAGGACAAATCTAAATGATATAGGGACTGACACCCCTCAAATTAAAGACCTCCAGAGGCAACGACTTCATTAAAACCAAGACTTTAACATGTAGAAATTTGATAGAAAGAAGAGAGGAAGGAGGGAGATTGTACGGCGGTGGAAGGAGGGTAAGTGTTTACCTTACATTCAAACAAAATTAAGATGAAAGAAGAAAGAAATAGGACCGTACGGTGGCTTAGAAGGAGATACTAACTAAAATATTAGCTAAGAAAAGATAACATTCTCCCTCCCACAGGACACGACCTGGCATAACAAGCAAAAATATCCAGATTCAAAAACTGACCCATCACAAAATTGATTTACAGAGAAGAGGTTGGATTGACATATCAACTACAACGATAGCATTAAAACAAGACCATGACTCGGCCAGCTTCCCACTACCTGTGCTATCATGATCGAGAGGACAGAATGAGGGCAACTTCATAACGAAGGAAAGGACAAATTTTAACAACAATTGCAATAGTGAAAGTCCCCAAATCCACCAATATGCTGCTATCAAATAGAATGGACATACAGAAAGAAGTTTAGCCACCTATGTAAGTTTACGAGGTCTAAGTAACTCAACCATTGGCATGTCTGGTAATCTACAACCTTAGTTTTAAATACCAACAGTTATATTTTATCATGATAGTTAAAAAAAAAATTAAAGAGTAACCTCCAGGGTTGTTCACCATAGAGAGAGAGTTTCCACTCTACAAAGTAAAATAGACAACCAGAACAACAACATGCAAATGAAATAAAATAGTTCAAAAATTGACAAGAAATCTCATTACCAGGTTCATGAAACAGATAAAGGAATTTTTGCCTTCGTACCTGATTAAGGAGATCAATCTGATGCTCACATACACCAGTCAAATTCCTCCACCAGAAAAAAGAACATCCCTCTAGAACAACTCTTTCCCCACCAAAATAATACCCCCCAAAAAATAACCAAGACTCATAAATTCCACTAACTCCAATCCGTTACAGAAAATCCCACTACTCAGTAGAATGTAAATTTTTTACTTAACATAGAGATTCCCCATATCCCAAAATATATTTGACAACTAGCCAACATTAATATTATTCTTAAAATAATGATATACTAATTAACCATATTAAACTTATGACACTGATACTAATAAAAACATTAACAAAATCAATTTTAATCTATATTAGAATTTACTTAAATAATATTCCAAGTTAAGCAAAATACTATTATATTTGACATGCTATTAACATTCTTAATATAATATTACTTCATTACGCATTACGAAGATACACATGGGCTAACCACCCAAAAACTCAACAATAATCTACTACCACTAGATGACCAACAATCAGAAGATTGAATAGACCTAGGAAAAAAAAACCTCATGCTATCTCCCATCAACATTACACATTAGTGCAAGGGTCTGCTCAGACATGCTAAGTTAGGTGGAGTCAATTCCTGGTACCTTCAACCTGCATCAAAAAATTATGTTGCATACACATATATAGCATACATAGAGAGTTAGGGACTTGCAACGTAGTAGGGTACTCAGGTTGAGCAATACTACACTATCCCCTCTCCAGAAACATGATAACAATATACCACATAAACGATTACCCATCTACAAAACATGTCATAATACCTCATAAACTGGAATATCAGTAATGTCATCATAAAACTCATAACACAAATCAAAAATCACATCAGTCAAATAAAGTTCATCATAAAGCATAAGTCTAACATCTCAAATGTCTCTAACAGTCAAAGTGCAATATAAAACTACTAATTATCTCAAAACTATCTAAAACAATAGAAACTATCATTTGTCTCAAACCAAAATTGAGGGGCATTACATGATGATGATTCATCTATTCTGTATGCATTTTGAATGACCTCTTATGACATGGCATTGATCATTTTCAGTTGAGCTCATTGCATTACATCAAATAGACTGATATACACATCTCATTAACTAGTTGAAACTCCTCCACCTTTTTTACTCAAGCATGAACACTTTGTGTATATTATTTCTCCACATGTTACCTCCTATAGGTGTGTATAAACATTGAGATGTTTTCCCTTTGATATCTATTCTTATTACCTTCAAGGATTGTCATCTATGGATAGAAAAGACTTAACTTTTCACTGTGTTTTTTTGTTCCATACAACATATTGATGCTTTTGACTATTTACTTCTATGTTGACTTTGAGATACACATTTGAAAGATGCTTCTTATGAGCTTGAGCATTTTTCTCTGTCTTTCTTTTTGACAACTCTCACTGGCATCCTCTTCCCTACAAAATAAAGATATAATATAATCCTATACTTCATGAACATTGGAACTCTCGAGATAGGACCTTGTTGATATTTCTGAACTGATACATTCTATGCCCAGCATTTGATATGTGGCTTATTTTTATTCTTTCAACTTTGGCAAAAATAATACTTGAATAAAACGTTATAGTTCAATTCTTTTCTGCCCCACCTATACTTTGCAATGATATCATTCATGTCTTTCTCTTGTATCACTTGTAAATGAAAATGGGACCTCATCCTTTTGGAAATGGCATGAATCACAACTTAGTTTTCTCCTTTTCCATTACACATGGAATTGACTGAGTAATATCTGATTTTTATATCTATAGCAACATTATGGATAATTATCTCCATCTTATTGATTGCTACTTAACATTTTATGATGATGACATTCATGTGCTCTCTTGGTATGATCTTTTCAAAATGGCATATTACTTGCGAGCTAGTTTGTTGTACTCAGTTTAATGCTACATTGATTTGTCTTAAACAAGTTTACTATTATAGCTCATTGCTCATGTATGGTGGTCACTTCATCATGTGAATTGATGATCATGGATGAGCAATCAACCCTAGTTCATGCATTCACTTGATATGTCACTCCTTTGGCTGAACATGAATATGAGTTTCGATTCCATTCCCCTTCAAGTTCAAGGGTGGCATGCTGGTCTCAACCCTTGTGGGAGCCTACTTTTCACCACATGATGATATGTCTTCAAACAGCTACATGACTGGTCCTATACTTGCACATGAAACAAACATGTTAGATAAAATCAGTGAAGTACAATGGTTGTTTCTTTTCAATCTCTCTTGTATGTGAATGAATTGTATCTGATCTAGTGCACTCTATGCAATGTATTATGTCTCTACTAATAGGCCCATAGGGAACTCATATCCGGAGCTCTAACAGGTCTCCTCCAATCTTGTAGGCTCTTACTAGAGATCAAGAGCAAGGACAAAAGGCAACCTCAAAAACTGAAGACACCTAAAAAGGCAATGATGGCTATGATCGTTCCCCCTCCTATTTCCAGATGCATAGTATATTTCTTATATCTGCTCTTGTTCAACTATTCCCATGGTTTGTGTGGGACATTTGATCTATCATGTTTTCATTCAATGCAATGTTTATTTCTTTTATGTATCTCATTTATAAAATGAATAATCATTGTAGTAAAATGAAATAACTTATCTCTTAAGCAACCTTCTGCAAATGAATGATGATCTAAAAATTCTTTTCTTCTATTGAACAACTAAACTGCAACATAACTAAATATCTCAAACACTCCAACTATGCAAATAGGATATCAAACAAAAATGTTAAAAAGCTTTCTCATCTAAACATGAACTAAATGTACTCTTCAGTTCTACCAATTTGGATTGTAGAGAAAATTGGTAACAATAATTTGATGTCAACTTTGAAAAACATATTCATTTATATAGAAAGTTTGGGGTGAAAAGGTTTAAGATGAAAGAGTTTTGATCAACACAAATTCAACTTCAACTCTAGATTTCTTCAACCAAGGGTATTTTCATGAAAATCTAAAAATACCAAATGATTGCATATATCTGTATTGAGTAAACCTAGAGAAGTGTCCATTGATGCTAGGTCTAGATTTGTGGATTTGGCTATAATTGATTCCAAATAGACTTTCAATGGGCCAAACATCTACAAATATACTATGTAAGATGAATTTGTTTTTTAGTTATGCTCATAGTTTTTTATTTATTTCCAATTATCAAAGGGATAGGTTCTTAGTAGGTAATGATATATATTAGATCACAAAGAGATGTGTTGTTAGCTTGACATGCATAATTTTGGGGCAAGCACATTATTTCTTTTTGTTTTTTCCCATTCATTTTCACCTTTATGTTTTTTTTTGTTTTTTTTTTCCATTTTTTGTATTGCTTGTGTTTTAGGATGTAACTAAGCTAGGATGTATTGCAAGTATCCATATTGAGGAAGCCATAATTTTTTAAAATGTAAATGTTATTTTGTTTATTTTTAAATTTATTGACTTGGTTAAGTTTACTATATAAAATAATTTATTAAATGGAAAGCTATTGGAAGTGTATAATTTATTTCAGTTATATAGTCAATCAAAGTGTTCTAATTTTTTTTGTTTTAGAGGTTTTCAAATATTAGTTTTCTTGGATTTTAAAATAGAAACTCAAACACCTCCTTTTCTTACAAATTATGTGGAGAATACTTGATTTTCTAGCCAAGTGAATATTATTTTCATAGATGAACACAATTTCTATAGAAGGAATTCTTCTTTAATTGACTATAAAGACAGTTTTCTTGTTGTTGTTTTATGAGCAACAACAACTAGGAACTAGCTGCCGCTACTTCCCATTTGTACTTGCATTTGTTTTTTGCTTAAGCTTTCTCATTGTCAAATTGGTCTCTTCAAAGTTGAATTAGCTTTATAGTATTAAGTATCCAAATATTTCATTGACAAGAAATCTCTATTAGAAGTGTATAATTTATTTCAGTTGTGTACATAATTCAAAGTTTACTAAATGGAAAGCTATTGGAAGTGTATAATTAATTTGAGTTGTGTAGTTAATAAAAATGTTCTACTTTTTTTTGTTTTAAACTTTTTAAAATTTTCTTTTTCTTAAAAATACAAACTCAAACACTTGTTTTGCTTACAAATTATGTGGAGAATACTTGATTCTCTGGTCAAGTGAATATTATTTTCACATATGACCACACATTCTATAGTAAAAATTCTTCTGTAATTGACCATAAAGGCATGGTTTTCTTATTATTTTTTTAAGAACAGTGATAGCTGGGAAATGTTAGTGTAAGTTTTTATTTTCTAGTTGGGTTATTTATTTTTCCCTATATTCCTAACTTTTTCCTACACTTCTATTAATCTCGCTTAGGTTAATAAAGCATGTCTTATTAGGTGAGTGGTTGTGAGGTGTCACCTTCTTACATGTGAGTATCCATTACCTATCTTGGGAAAATACTTTGCTATCTTTAGTCTGATAAATGGTTGCTCCTGATTGGTTGGTGTTGCCACCTCCTCCCTCTCCCTAGTCTATATAAGTATGCTACCTAGCTTGTATTTTGTATCGATTGCTTTGACATCCTCTTAATTCTATTTTGCTTCTAGCATTTGTATTTCTCTCTTAGAGACTAACTCTGTGTTGCTATTTTGATTTCATATCATTTGCATTCATAGTTTAGATATCTATTCTTTTGCACTAGTTTTCTGGGTTAATAATCTTTTCAGATTCTAACATGGTATCAAAGCTATTCTATGTGCAAGAATATATTTTAGTTTCTTTATTTGAGAGATTTGGGAAGGAGGAGGATAATAAATCTTATTGTAGTTTTTTTAAATACTCAGTATGCTCTTCTCTTGCATCCTCAGATGATCTGGAGAATTAGAAAAGTTTGACAAAAATATTTTAATCTATGGGGTTTGCACATGTGTTTTATGAAATCTGGGTGACTGTAGCATATCTGATTGTTCTAACGCATCCAAGAAGCTCAAGAAAGTTAGATTTCACTTTTGTTTCACTAAAATTAGAAATCATTAGACACAATTGTGAAACTGGGGTTTCAAGCTCAAATCTGACAACTAGCTTGCATATTTTGTGTTTTTAATCAATATTCAAGTTCCAACATGCCTTCTCTTGTCTTAGGTAGCTGATTCAGCATTTGCATGTCACTTTTTGGTTGTTGGCATTGTTTTTTATTGCTACATGTGTTCCTTTTACATTGGATCAAGATCTTTGTACATCAGCAAGAAAAATGCATTCTAAGTTTTGTTTACAGCATCAAAAAACCATCTGGGTATGTTTTAGTTTTTGTATGTAACTCGTATATTTTGCAAAAATGAACTCAGAAAGCTACAATATGAGCCCTCTCCATTACCAATTGCAGATTTGAAGGTAGTTTTAAAATGCTCCATTCTTGCTCATACAGACTCCATTTCCTGAGATTTTTTTTATTTTGGTTATTTTTTCGTGCTCTATGCACTAGTGTAGATGTTTTTTCAATTTTGATGTAGAAAATTTTTAGAAATTACAGATTCTCACCTATGACATTGTACAGTTCTCATTTTTAGAAATTTGGAGGATCATAACTTTCACATACGACCTCGTATCGAGGCAATTCTTTTTTTTGAAGTGCACCATTTTTTAATTAGATCATAGTGGTGTTGTTAGTTTTGTTTGGCTAGGTTCTAGTACTGTACTTTAAGAATACACCCAATTTGTGAGGGTTTTGTAATGCATTGAGATCAAGACCACTTAGTATTTCTTTCTAGTGGCAGTTGTAAATGCACTAATATAAAGTGCCAAATCATATTTTCTTGGGGGTTCTTTGATTGAGTGAAAAGGGGGGTTTGTCTTGGTGGTGTTCTCTTCTTTTTGACATTTACTTTCTACTTTTCTTCATCATGGATCAAACAATTGTGCCCATCCTAACTCCATACAACTACTTTGAGTGGAAATCACATATGACAATTCACTTAAGGAAAGTCAGATTACATAGGATAACAATGGGACTTGAAACTGAACCTGCTAAAGATGAAGATAAGCCTAAGTGGTTTAACAAATATGATGAGGTATATGGAACATTATGTTTGTCTATTTCTCCTGATTTGCTCTTTCACATTGAGTCTTTAAATTCATGAAATAAAATCTGGACAAAGCTAGAAACACTATTTGGCACACAAGATTCAATGAGGGGTCATATGTTGGAAAATGAACTAATTAGTTTATGTCCAGGCAATTTCAACACAATCTAGGATTTCTTCACAAAATTGAAATCACTAAGGCTATAGTTAAAACAATGTGGAATTGAAAAGAAAGATGAACAATTGATTTTCAATATTCTCTCTAAGCTAAGTTCATAATATTTTGTATTTGTTTCTACCTTCTATGCTACTAAGGGTGCACTTGGTACTCAATTCACCATGCTATCTTTAGATGATTTTTCTATCTCTCTCACTCGAGAATAGGATAAGCTAATCTAGATGGGCACTATTAAGTCCTCTAAGTCACATGCCCCGGCTGCCAACCAAGGCACAAAAGAATAGAAAGGATAAAGTAGTAAAATTAATAGTAAGGATAAGAAACAAAATAATAGTAAGGAGAAGAAGGATCAGATACCAGTTGCTTCAAAAGAAACTAATGAGACCCAATCTTCAAAGGGTAACAAACCTAAGAAAGATAAGGTCCAATGTTCCTATTGTAAAAGACCCGGTCATGATGAACACAAATGTCTGAGAAAATAAATTGACCGTTTGACACACATTCTTGAGAAGAATAATATCAGTGTTCCTAAGTCTATCAATCAAAGTTCTAATGAGGGGTCTAACATGGCAAAAGAAAACAACAAGGGGAAGGGAAAGGGCAAGGCCCTTGTAGCAGTTTCTTCTTCACCATCCACTTGGGTTCTTGATTTGGGTGCTTCACACCACATGGCTTCATCTAAGGAAGAACTTGCATCTTTGGAGCCGTGTACTACGCCTTCTATTTTGACGGGTGATGACACTCCTATTAAGGTGTGTGGGAGAGAGTCTATTGATGTGGGGGATGACACATTCCATGATGTTATTTGTGTGCCCTCATTATCAACTAATCTCCCATCGGTATACTGGTTCACTCACACAGGTTGAGGCAAGTGGGTTGAGTTCACTCCTAATTCAGTGGAGATTCATGAGTTGTACAGTGGTTCTACAATTGCAGTTGGGAGAGCAGATCATCAATCATGGCTCTATCTATTTTCTCACTCTGTTCCTAATCCTTCTTCGACTATTTTTTTCACTCATTCGAATGATGTGAGTAGATTATGGCATGAGCAGTTTGGCCATCTTAACTTCTGCTACTTGCAGCAGCTCAACCAGCAAACCATGGTCATAGGGTTGCCTTCAGTTTAGTTTTTAGGTGGTGTTTGCCAAGGTTACATTCTTGGTAAGCGTCCTAGGGAAAATTTTGACAAAGGTAAGGCATGGAGAGCTTCACAGATACTGGAGTTAGTTCACAGTGATTTAGCTAGTCCATTTCAACATCCTTCTTTCAGTAGGGCTAGATATGTCCTCACATTTATTGATGACTTTTCTTGATATACTTAGGTGTACTTTCTCAAACAGAAATAAGAGGTATTTGATCATTTTCAGGACTTCAAAACATTTGTAGAGAAGTAATCTACGAAAGCCATCAAAGTTTTGCACACTGAAACTGGTGGTGAGTATGTCAACCATCATTTTGAGTAGTTTTGCACTTCAGAGGGGATTGATTTGCAGCATTCAGTTCCATACAATCCTCAATAGAATAGTGTTACAGAACGGAAGAATAGGTCCTTGAAGGAAATGGTGAACTGTATGATTCACTCTAGATCTCTTGCACTACAGTATTGGGAAGAGGCCATTAACTGTGCTTGTTACATCTAGAACCATGTTCCTCACCAAGCCTTGAAGGGAGTCACTCCTTTTGAAGCTTGGAGTGGTCAAAAACCATTAGTTAAGCACTTTCAAGTTTTTGGTTCTCCTGCATGGGCCCACATTCCTATAGAGAAATGCAAGGCCTTGGATCCGCAGAGTAGACCTTGCATATTTGTAGGCTATCCTAATGGTGTGAAGGGTTATCAGTTGCTCCACCCTACCACACATGAGCTGTTTATTGAGAGGAGTGTTCAGTTTGAGGATGGCTCTCTGAGCTCACTTTCTATCACTTCTCCACCTCCTTCTACATTGACATTGGAGTCAGTTGGGCTACATGATAGATCTTCTGATGAGTCAGATTCACCTGACTAGTCTTCTACCTCCACTTTTTATGTTGAGATCGATTCAGAGGACTCACCTCCTTCCTCTCCTAGTCTTCATTTAGAGGTTGATGATTCTCCTCCACATTCTGCATCTTCCGGTCCACTTTGGGCTAGACAAAATTTGCGGTCTGCAGGTGATTGGGTTGGGGATCCATCAAACACTAGGCTGACTTGTCCAAAGTTCTAGGATACTTCACATGTCTTCATTGCTACTACCTCAGATACATAATCTTTTCACGAGGCTTATGGTATTCCTAAGTGGGATACAGCTATGCAGGAGGAGTATAGTTCCTTGTTGAGGAACCACACTTGGGATATTGTCCCTCTTCCTAAGGGAAGAAAACTTGTTCGATGTAAGTGGATCTATCAGATAAAACTTGTAGCAGATGGGTCATTTGACAAGCATAAGTCTCGCTTGGTCACCAAAGGATTCTCCCAAGTTCCTAGGATTGATTACTCTAAGACTTTTGCACCGATTGCTAGAATGAACTCCATTTGACTTGTTCTTGCCATTGATGTAGCCAATCATTAGGAAGTACACCAAATTGATGTCAAGAGTGCTTTTCTTCATGGTGACCTTTTGGAGGAGATTTACATGGAGCAACCACAGGGGTTCGTTCAGGACTCTTCACTTGTGTGCCATCTTCAGAAGTCTCTCTATGGCCTCAAACAGGCTCCTTGGGCCTAGTATGCCAAGATGGACTCCTTTCTTCTAACAGTTACGTTCACGCGGTGCCATTATGATCCCAATGTCTACATTCTGAAGAAGGATGATTCACTCCTATTTCTGGTTCTGTATGTTGATGACTTGTTGATCACAGGGAGTTCTTCATCCACCATTGGAGCTATCAAAACTACCCTTCATGACAGATTTTTGATGACTAACTTGGGCTTGTTGTATTACTTTCTCAGGATTGAGATCTACTAGTCTACTTCTAGGATCACACTCACACAATCCAAGTATGCTCTAGATTTTCTCTCAAGGTTTCATATGGCTAACTGTAAGCCTACTCTGACTCCCTTCCTTTCTAGAGTCAAATGTGAGGTTTAGTGTTCTTCACCATTTGTTAATGGCACTTTGTACTGACAGCTCCTTGGGAGTCTCATTTATCTGGCTCATATGAGACCTAACATTTCATATGCTGTAGGCATGGTCTCTCAATTCATGCAGGAGCCTCATGAGTTGCACTAGAAAGTAGCCAAGCAGATCCTTCACTATGCAATAGGTATTGATCTTGACTTGATGGACTACACATATTCAGATTGGTTAGGTGATTCTCAGGATCATAAGTCTACTTCAGGTTATAACTTCTCACTTGGTTCTGGTCTTGTTTGTTGGTCGAGCAAGAAGCAGTCTACTATTGCTCTATCTTCTATTGAGGCTAAGTATCAGGGGCTATGAATACTGCCACTGAGGCCATCTGGCTTTAGAATCTTCTCACTGAGTTTGGTAGCCATATCAGACAGCCATCAGTCATATTCTGTGACAACTAGAGTGCCATTCAGATCTCACAGAATCTAGTCCATCATTAGTGGACCAAACACATAGAGGTCCACATGCACTACATCTGGGAGCTCATCCATGGCCACGTCATCGACCTTTGCTACTATTTGACTTCCAAGTAGGTTACTGATATCTTCACCAAACCCTTCACTGAGAGCAAGTTCCTTCATTTGCAAGCTTTCCTGGGGTTGCAGGATGCTTCATTTTCTTAGGGGCTTCATCCTCTTACTCGAACTCCTGACTCTCTCTACTTTGGGGGAGTCTCTTCTCTCTCTATTTAGGGGGGAGTTTCTTCTCTTTGGGGGGGAATTTTATGTACATGGGTACCTCATCATGCTTGATTTGCCAGGACCCATCTCTACATCCACCTAAGCTTCATTTAAGGGGGGTGTTAGTGTAGGTTTTTATTTCCTAGTTGGGTTATTTATTTTTTCCTGTATTCCTAGGTTTTTCCTACACTTCTATTAATCTCGCTTAGGTTAATAAAGCATGTCTTATTATGTGAGTGGTTGCGAGGTGTCACCTTCCTACATGTGAGCATCCATTAGCTATCTTGCAAAGATACTTTTCTATCTTTAGTCTAATAGATGTTTGCTCTTGATTGGTTGGTGTTGCCACCTCCTCCCTCTGCCTAGTCTATATAAGCATGCTACCTGGCTTGTATTTTGTATCGATTACTTTTTGCATCCTCTTAATGCTATTTTTCTTCTAGCATTTGCATTACTCTCTTGGAGACTAACTCTGTGTTTCTATTTTGATTTCATATCATCTGCATTCATAGTTTAGATATCTATTTTTTTCACTAGTTTTCTGGGTTAATAATCTTTTCAGATTCTAACAGGAACTAGCTATTACTACTTCCCATTTGTACATGCATTTGTTTTTTCCTTAAGCTTTCTCACTATTAAACTGGTCTCTTCAAAGTTGAAGTACCTCTATAGTATTAAATCTCCAAATATTAGAATAAAGTTGGGTCAATATTGTTTACATAAATGTTTTTCCTACACACTAAATTACTTAGAGGCTATGAATTACATTCTAAGACACTCTCAAAACAATGGAGGTAACTAGACAGATAAACTAGAAAACAAGCATGGTCAACCATATAATGCAATGTGGTCGCCACCTTCCTAACACTTTCCAAAATGACACTACTTAGAGAAGAATAATGATTTCACTATACAATTAAAGTTTGAATAGTGCTTTCCACTCTTTGACTAACATGGGGCTAAAATATACTACAAAACCAAAGGAAATCTACAAATTCCCTCCTCTTAAAGATATACGTACAAAATCTATTTAACAATCCGCTCGGTGTGTCCAGTTTTGTGTCAAGGTTTGTCATAGTAGTAGTATGTAGTCACTCAAAATATTACATAGCTATTTATTACACAACAGAATGTAATTAAAAAACCATATTTCTAAATTTATAAACATAGCATGACAACCGATGCCATAGACAATTTCAAAAAGGATGCAGGAAAAAACTAACTACATAAATATACGCAAGAGGAGCCACTATATTCTAAGAATTGATACTCCTCTTGAATGCCTATAAATCACAATTACACTACATTCCTCAAACAATACAATGCCAACAAGTCATGAAACACAATCACTTCTCAAAAAACATTTACTTTACAAATAGATACTCCCTTACAATGACTATAAATCACAAATTACACTACCTTTCTCAAACAATGCAATGCCAGCAAGTCATGAAATACAAACACTTCTCAAAAAACATTTAATTTACAAATGCGTATCGGCAAAACCATTGCACGTTCACCCAATATATGGTTTGTTGTTTACATTTGAGAAAAGCTCTGAGTCACTATTCTGAAATCCCCTTTATTTTTAAAACCATATTCACATTACAAACCATTGAAAACCAACAGTCACAACTCAAAATTAAATTCCACATTGAATGCCGTATAGAACTTTAAACTTTAATTCTCCGCAACAAAAGGCTGCGGAATTTTCCTATTCCATGGAAAGCTTGCATGACTTATCCCGACCACGTATTGAGTTGGGCCACCATCATTATCCCCCACCTGAACCACTTATATACAATTTTTCAAGACAGAAAAGTACCTTTAAGACCAAAAAAAAATTGTGCATGGCTTTATTAACTGAATCAACACTTTCACACCACTGTATTAGCTCTTGTAAAGCTTAATTAAATAGCTGGCTCAATCATTGTTATAGCATTAGAGCTCAAATAACGAAGAAAGTGCAAGATGCTTACTTTGTAAGTTGTAATGATAGTTCTAAACATTTCAGAGCAGGTAAGTTTTTTCGTAACGTGTTGATGGCAATGAAGATATATACTACGCTTACCAGCCATGCTTATAACGCTAATAGAAAGAGTTGATATGGATGACCTGCAAATACTGCGGGCTCATTGTTTTCCACCCTCAGTCGGTGCTCCTGCATATTCTTGGTATATGTCATATAAAACAGCACTCCTAAAATTGCACAGACAATCAGTAACGAAATCTCAACTAACATTGGAATTAGGTGCCCATGAGACCGAAGGTCGCTTCCAAAAAATGTTAGAGAGATGCTCATCACTGCCAGTGAGCAATTCACGTACTTCCATTTGTTCTTCACAGCTTCTTTTATTTGGATGACGATTTCTTCAGGTTGGATCTGATTTTCTTCATCATTTGGATCATGATTCTTTTCTTCATCGTGTTGGATATGACTGTCAGAAGAATCGTCTCTCATCACATCTGGTAATTCCTCGATGATTGCGTTGTCATTAGTTTCAGAAAAAAGTTATTTCTGCACACAAAGGCTCGTGCTTGATATCAACCATTCTCAACAGGAGCTCACTTTATAACGGCAGTCTCGGGAGGAGGAGAAATATTTAAGCCCGCAGTACATAAACTGAATTTTGCAATCGAATAAAATTCAGCCTGCTGTGTTTCACAGAGTAAGGATTCAGGCATAAATACTTGTAAACAAGAGAAATCCTGTGAAGATGGATAATTCTCAATTTTTCCACGTTATTTCCTTCCAGGAAATTTCTCGTATTTAGATGTCTTCCGACTTTCTAGGATATAATATTGTTTAATTAAAATATTCAAAAAGCCATTGTAAGTGACTACAGAAGGGGCGTCGCTTTGAAGAATTATTTAGTTGAAGCATCGTAAAGTGAAGCACTCCTCGACCACGCTTGCCTGCTTTCGTTGGCGTGTAATTATGGACTGTAGTTTGGATATGAATACTAAAAAGTGGCAAATAGAATGTGGTAAATAGCTGTTTTTTTTTTTAACTTGAATGGGATAATGTTTAAGAATAGTTGGACAATAGAATACTAAGATAAGAAGATTGGATTCATTATGTACCTTACCATCATCCAATTTAATGGTTAAATAGTCAACAACAATTTTACATCACATCCACACCAAAAATTGTTAAAAATTTGTTCTAATATTATGTTTAATTCAGCATATTGGCTATGCTTTTCATTAGTAGAATTTTCCTACCACTTTATTTGAACATGAAATGCTTCAATAGGCAAATAGTTAATGGCAACTACATCTCATTCACATGTAAAAATAATAAATAATTGTCTTATTTTTATAAGCCAAAAAATACTTTTGACTATTGAACTATTTGATAGCAAAAATTTACTTTAAAATATTGAAACATTTAATGTTTAAGAATAGCCCTGTCTTATAAAACTTTTACATTTATTTAGAAATCAAGAGAATTTACTCCAAAAACATAATAAATATTAAAATATATAGATATTTATACTACTAATTATAAATTGTAGGATACTAAGTTTATAGAAAATAATTAAGCATATAAATGCTAAGGGTTTGATTAGAAAGACAATTAAAAATGCCCTTGTATGTTATTGAGAGGGCTAAAAGTGCATAACTTATATTTTTACAATTTTATTTTATACTATTTTTATAGATGTTGTAATTGTTTTTATAAAATAAAATTATATATAAATAATATGAAGTAAATACGACTTGTCCTCAAAAATATGGATGGAACATAATCATGTCTCATAGTCATGCAACCCAATCTATCTTAGAAATTAAAGCATCATACAAGCTAAAAATGAATACAACCTCCACTACGAAACATGACTCCAATAAGAAGACAATCATTCCCAAGATCAAAAAATTACATAAATCAAAAGAATAAGGAGCCAAAGCTATGAATTTTAATATGGAAGGAGGGTCTTGATTATCTATATTACTTCACACTCTATTATGTAAGTCTTTTCCATCATCAATTAGCTTCTAATTACTGAGAGCATTGTCTTTATCTTTTTTTAGGCTACCAATCTTGGACTTTAGGTCGAGGCTACTCTCAAGTGAATTGGAAAGAGATAGGCACAATGGTTTTTCCATCCTGGTTTTTTTTTTTTTTTTTGGGGGGGGGGGAGGGGCTGTCATCAATGTTGAGTAGTATGTGGCAACTGACCTACTTAATTACCAAGTAGAAACCCGCCTAGTCGATGGTGGGGAAGACCACCTAGGGTGATTCTACAAGTGGTCTCGAGCATAGTCAAAGTAGTTATTTAATTGGCCTTGATAAGGAATTTGGCATGGGAAGGTCATGAGGGAAAAACCCTCAAATCATTGTAAAGGGTGTTCCTTTAATAATCAATATGAATCTAGAAGTGGACCACCTCCAAGTCTAGTTTGTTGGCCTAAAATTGAATCTACATTAGAACATAAAATATCAGCAACTTCTTTGTGTGAGTAGAGAAAATATAATCAATAAAAACATGAAAAAATAGAGAAATATCTATATATTTATAAAAATCAAAAGGAATCTTCAATCTAAAATCATGCCAAAGTTGGGAAGTTTAGTCAAAAATTTGAACACGTCACCTAGTAGAACATTGTACCAAGTGAAGGAATTTAGTTTAAAAGGATTTATAAAATCATGAATCTACAACCAAGTCAACTATGCACAAGTGTAAAAGAAAAATGATTTTTTGAGCATTTCAAATTACCCACAAAATGGACACTAGGGTTATTAGCACCTAAGGGTGCTATCTATTTACCAATAGAGAGACCTTGGTAAAGTAAATGCCAAGTTCAATTATTAATTTTAAACTCAAAATGTTTCTAAATTATTTGAAAGCTTCAATCTTGAATATAATATGGATGTAATAAAGAGACCCTCTTGCACTCAACTTTTGAACTATACGAAAATGTGGCCTGATAGCTACATGTATCCTTTGTTTAGATTTTTGTATTGAAAGGGGTATCAACAAACCATTTATGATCCTTCTACCATAGCTTGGTAGATTGCATATAGATGTTTTCAAGTGATAAAGAGCCAATAATTCAATTATCATGAAAATTAAGAGAATAGATCATATTAAAGAGATAATTAAGAAATTTGACCTATATACTATGCATACGATAGATCATCTGAACAATGGGTAGGTCATATTGTTCTTAATGGACTCAATTATATTGAAGAGGTAGTAAAACTATATTACAAATTTGATGTTAAAAAGAAAGAGTTAGACATTGAGCTCACTACAATGAAGAAGGAGGAAATTATATAGCAAGGTGTGACAATAGGATTAGATGAAATGGCTAAATATGATATTAAGACATTAATATCTAAGAAACTTTTGATCATACCCAATGAATATGATGTTGTGACTTGGTCCAAAAGGATCAAATGGAAACATCAGATTTTCAAATAGACCATTTTTGAATTGAAGAAATTAGAAATGTTATGTGATCAAATCAAGTATGATGTCATTACAAATTGCTTAACTATTTTTAAGTAGATTTTTTGGGAAAATATGATTCAAAAGTAGAAGATGTGCATACAATGAAGAAAAAGTTCAAAGACATTATCTATGAAGAACTGTTTAACAAGAAAACTATTAATGTGAACACATTTGGGATTTATGTCATCCATCATATTTGGCTGTTACAAAGACATTTTAAAGTTTCATGAATAGATGAATGAGGTGGATGAAACATTGGCAACCTAGAAGTTGTGATTACTTAACACCACCATCTAAAGCACTAAATTAATTACCCCATAGTCAAATTGTTTAGAATTTCAATGGGACATTTTCTTTAGAGCAATCACAATATCAAGAAGGCTAAAGACTTTTCTTTCATTTACTTTGTCATTTGTTCCAAATATGTAAATTAAGTCATTTTTATATTAATTAATAAAGAGACTTTTATTTATAACTTTATAGTTTAGAATTTCAATGGGACATTTTCTTTAGAGTAGTCACAATACCAGCAAGGCTAAAGATTTTTCTTTCATTTACTTTGTCATTTGTTCTAACTATGTAAATTAAGTCATTTTTATATTACTTAATAAAGAGAATTTTATTTATAGCTTTAATTTAGAATAGAAGAAGTAATGACCATTTAATTTTTCATTAAGATTATAAAATACAATAAGTTATCAATTAGTTATTAGAGGAAAGCCTATATATACAAGGATTATTTATAAAAAAATGATTTTTGATTCCTTCACATTAGACAGAAGCCAAAAGTGTCTTTGTGGTTTTCAATTTTGAATTCAATAAAGAAAGGATATTGTTGGTCTACAAGCCAATGTATTATTTTCTTCATAATTTTATCTTTTCTTATGTTGATATTTTATCCATTTTATTTGATATATTTTGTGTCATGTGTAGAAAACATTGTCATCATTTTACTTGTTTTTAGCTTATGCAATTTGGGTTATTTTTAAGTGGTTAATTTCTAACCTATGAATCTAAATACCCACATGAATAAATCTTTCTTATGTTAGATAATATTTTGTCTCTCAAACCATAGTTTTATTGTTTTATTGAAATAAATCTTTTAAGCGGATTAAATATTTGACTTTGTTCTCATGTTGGACTTGAAATCCCTTTTGTTAAAATTTTTAAAGTGGTTGCTTCATATTATCCAACCTAGGGTTTTCTCTTTCTTTAGGTTTTAGTCAATTCACCTTTATTTCTTTCTAGATAAAAGCATACCTTAGAAAACTAAACTTATCATACAAGGGCGGTGCCCCTCTCAAATGTAGAGGAAGGTTGTTAATTTAATAACAATCTCTCCAACTATTGTAAACTTTGTCATTACCCATCGGGTGAGTCAAGGATAATTTTTAGTGATAACTATAGTGAAAAAACTATTTACTAACATGTTATAATATTGAGAACTTTTCTGAGCTATCATCAAAATGAGACTATCTCTATCATTTTGATTACTAGTGCATGATATTAGAATTTCCTCTATCATTCTCTTCTTTTTCTTCCTCATGATTTATCACATGCCTTTACACATCTCTTCATCTATGGTGTTGTTACTCAATATGTTGCACTCATCATGTTTTCTATTAGTGTGTTTCCACGTGGTTGTGGCATAATATCAAGTGCATCACACTATCTTTTGTAACAACACAACCTCTCTTTACCTATATTTTGGAGACAAAATATTATCAACCTTCTTCTATCCTTAAAAGTAGTTACATACATTCTTTTAGGTGACTATTTTAAGGGGTGAAATCCTACGCCACCACTTACACATTCTTGCATACCTTTTTCACATAAGTGTCATGAATTATATGTTTTTAGACATTTGTGATACATTTATTTATCTTACAAAATAAATACATAAAAAGATATCATCCTTCTAGAGTGGGCGCAAAATGTAATATCAAAAATTGCACCCTACAATTTTGACATCATTTTTTGTACTCGTCTTGGTGTTCATCCTTGTAGCATGTCTTATGGTTGCTTGTATGAGATCCAAGTGTCTATCTAACTCTTTTATATTAGTTCTCTTGCATTTTAATACCTTTTCATGTGTTTGTCACTTCCAATATATTGTCATCTTTGTGCATCTTAGTTGATTGTGCAATCATGTGGATGCCTCCATGATTGCAAAGACATCCCCACAACTATACTATCATCCTATCTAGTTTAATTTAAATGAGATGAGATTTTATTTATCTTATATTATAAAAATCTCTACTTTTCTCATATATGTGAGTAATCATTTATAGTTCATTAAAAACATTAATCACTTCCATTCAAATGCATTTTCCTAAAATTTAAATAATTCTAAAATGAAACAAATTATTTTCCATTATTCATTCTTTTGGGTTCTAATGTCATTTTGTTGTAGTGTATTATTTGTTTAACCATCTAATTCCTACCACCTCTCTTCCACACAACTAGCAGGCATTTCTAAGAGTTTTTCTATATATTTATAATGCACTCTACTAAAACATCATCTAGTTCAATGGTCAAACAATCAATAGAAATCTAACACCTCTTCAATATAAAAAAATGGTAAATATTTGTCCTATGCTTATTGGTCAAAACTGACCTTTGATTGAACTAGATGAGGTTTAATAATACCCCTCATTATCTAGCAAATCAAAAAAATCAATGCCTAGTTGTTTAGGGGTTTTTCATAGAAATTTTAGGGATTTTTAGAGGACATTTTTAAGGCTTAACGTAGAGAGTTTTTGTTGTTCACACATGGCATCCTTAAATTCTCATTCTTAAAAGTATATTCAAAAATAATAGTTTATCTCCACTTTTGCAATGCCTCACATGGCACAATTCTTTAGATCTTAATGCTTTTAAAATCAATTATTCCTATGCACCTATGATCTATCTTATATAAACTACATATCCAACAAACAATAAATAAGGGTGCCATTAAATATTTGACACTATCCTTTACATACTTTCTAAAGAAATCCTCTCACTACAATATTTTCTCTTCCTAATCCTATGCCACGGAGGTATTATTTGCTAAACATTTTGGATTCATTATATTTTCATACACCATGTACCATGATTTGGGTTGTAGCTTTACACCATATCTAATGTTGGATATACCATTGTTATTGCATTTTCAAATTGATATGAAGATTCAAAAGATCATTTTATCTTCATTGGTGTGATCAAATGATCAAACTTTCATTCTATGAACAATTTTCCCTATTCTCTTGCTTTGGTAATATAGTTTATGTTTCATTTTGTTTGATATTTCCTATATAGATAGTTTGTTTGATTATCTTATTTCTATAAAGTGCTTATAGATTTTCTGTACATGGGTTAATAGTGGATTTAGATTCCTTTTCCTTAGGAGCTTAAAATCCATCTCTATTTCTATTATACATTACTCTCACTATACGTGTTCTATATTTTTAGTCCACATTCACACAAATTAGATTTATTACTACCTTTATCTCCATTTTTCACACTTGCACAAGTTAGAAGCCTCTTTAGGATTTTAATTATTGTTACTTTACATATTACAAATTAAAATAGCACTAATGCATAGACGAGGTCATTTTTATTCACAATACCTTATTAACTTAGTTTAGACACACTTAGGCCAAGCACACACATATAAATGCATATACGCACATGTAAGCCTTAGTCCTATTCACACATAAGCTAAGTGCACACACTCCAATATTTGTTCTTTTACTACCAGTGCTAGTCAAAAGACAAAATGCATGGGCTTGACCACCATGGAAATCTCCTGAGCAATCACTAATTTTTTTTTCCATACATAGGAAGCATGCCAACTCCTCTCATGATTCAGTGAATCCATTCTTTGGTTGTGATGTTCGTAAGTGCATTTCATACTTCTTGTTATTTGTTGTTGATTATAATATTCTAAACATTCCAGTACATTCACTTTGTCATTGTGTTTTAGTTTTGCAGGTATGGTGGATATATCTGCATGTGACACCACCTCATTAACTCTAAGTCCACAACTACTTCTAATTGTTAGAACACAAGCAATCTATTGAGGGGGGTGAATCCATAGATCAATAAAACTTAAAACTTCAAGCCTCTAGAATGCAAATCAAATTAAATTTCAATGCAATAACATCAACAACAAGAAAGCATGCATACATGAACACCAGATATACATGGAAAACCCAATTTGGGAAAAACTATGGTAAGAAAATGCTGCTAGGATCTACTGTCCTAATCCAGCCTCACAAATGAAAGCATTGTTTACAATAGTTAAGAGCACCAACTTTAAGGAGTCACCAAACCCCCAATATAAGAGCACCAACTCTAAGGGCTCACCAAACCCCTGATTTAAGAGCACAAACTCTTAGGAGACTACAATCCCCTAATATGCGCACCAACTCAATCAACAAGAGGCACCAACCTCATTGAATCTGTTGATAACTGAGAGGGGGGTGAATCAGTTATCCTAATTATTTCTTCTTCTGAACTTTCTTATTAAACAATGCAGTATTAATTCAAACAAGCAACCATAACCATGAAATGGAAATACACATGACATAGTATTTTTGACATGGAAACCCTATTAAGGGAGAAAACCACGAGGTGATTAACCCAAGATTGTATTCTCTGTTAGAAGAATAGAGAAACAAAATGGCACTTGCCAATTAGGGCTCACTTCTCGAGTACACTGCTCACAAGAGGCACACTACCTACAAGAGACTCATTGTCTACAAAAAGAGTGTTATACAATACTTGAACTAATTTGGGAGCATCTACATATGCTGGAGTTCAGTTCTGATTAGGCTTAGTACACTGATCTGTTGCACTTCATCTTTCCTCTTCTCTTAAGATACTTTCTTTCACATACTGGACCTTCCTTACTACTTCTGCTCTACTTTTCTACTTTTATTCGCACATCACTAACAACAAGGACACCCTTCACAACTAAATCCATCTTGTATATATATCCTCACAAGTGATTTCATCACCTTTCTAGTCAGCACCCAGAATAGTCAATCTTTTCATAAACTCTGTTCTGTCGGTTGAATCCTTGCACATCAAGTAATGTAGATCAAGCATATACTTGTAGAAATCATTAATCATGTCGGCCAAACATAATTCATGCCTTCATAACCTTTACCACCATCAATAACACATCCGGAATAAAGTCTGATGTTCTACCAGTCAGTTCTTCATCTATTTATACTATCACTCAGGAACCCGGTACTCAAGTATTCATATCTTTTTCCTCATCTATCACCGGAGGCTAAATCCTTGGAATCTATCACTCAAGGTAGTCCTCTTGACTTCCCCAAATCCGTACTTCACCAAGATACTTCCTGTGAGAGATCCGGACCTATCTGTCAGACCTTGCCACATGCTCTGTTCTTGTTTACTGGACCACCACATTCTTCACTTTGACTTCTGGTAGAGACACACCATGTCCTGCGGATGTCTGGGATGAACTTTGTTGCCATCAATGACAACAATCATGAATCCATATAGTGTCTCTTGCCAACAATTAATTGGCTCAAAAGAAGTTCACAGATTTCATATTCTACATTCTTTCTCAGCATCTCATAGGCAGTATATACTGCAATTCCAGATACTGAATTCTCCCTACTGGAGTGATATATCTTGTATCCTATTATCATAGATACAAACTTGATGTCTGGGTCAGTAATATCTTCAATGGTGATTGCCCTTTTATCAAATTTTGATCCGGTGGCCTCAATTACAATGTTGTTTTTGATAGATTTGAGGATAGGTATCCCTCCGAAAGAGTATAGACCAGTTACTACCCTAATTGCCTCCTTTGTGATCTTGCAGGGTCTGTTCAACCATAGGAAGTTGTCATGCACCATACTCAATACATACCAGACCCATTCATCTTCTTCAAAGCAAGGGAAATGAATGAATTGATCAAAATGTTTCTCTTAGATACCCTTATATTCTAGTTTAAGCTCAAAGGCATCATCTATCAGTTATTTGTGATAGATATCTCTTAGTTTGAATTCCCCAAACTCTTCAATATTTGCATGTATATAAACCCTAATGTCTTCTGTGTGCAAAACACCATGTGGAACACTAGAGAATGCTCCTAAGGGATCTACCTCCAATGATTTGTAAGGATGTTTCTTAAATTCAGGGCGGGGCCTATTAGAAATCTTTACTATATTTAGAGTATCCATTTTTTAAAAGATTTGTAGTGAGATATTGAAAATAGAAAATACCTTTTGTACCTTTCGGTTTAACAAAGTTGTTCAGATTGATTTCTGGATGTAATGACTTCTGCAAATGATCTTCGATGAACTTGAAAAATTTTGTTGCAAAGCTCCACTTTTCGTTTCTTCTTGAATGCAGAATGAATAAGTGGTTAATGAGAAAACCCTTATATTGCTTTGCAAACCCTAATGTCAGGTTGCAATAAATGCTCAACCAAAGTTATTCCAGTTTTGTCTTATTCAGATGACTTGAAGAACTGGATCAATCCTGATCTTTAAACATCTTGCAGATCTTTCAAAACTTAACCACAGTATGTTTGGATATTACCCTCATGAACCCTTCAGTCTGCAACTCTTCTTATGCCAGTTTCGGCACCAATTGACTGGTTGGGGGAACAAGGTTTTCTTTGTGTCTCCCCTTGAGCCAGAGCTCACTTTTTAATTTTCAGAAGGAATATTAGCACCAGAGTCTGGTGCGGATCCAACCTCTACATTCTCTGTACTTTTCTTCACCCAAATCTTGTTCATCTCACTTTTAATTTCATCCGCATTCACCTTTTGTTTACCCTTATCTTGATTCTGATTATGATATACCGGACCTCTTTTGTCCTAATTCTTGCTTCTACATAATTTTGTAATATGACTGGATCTATTACAAATTTGGTAAACAACATTTCTCTGCATATTTGATTGATATCCTCTTGATCTGCATTGATTAGCCATATGACCTATTCTACTGCATGCAAAGCATCTACCATTGAATGATTTGTTCATTTGCATATTTCTGCATTCATGAGATTTGTGACCATACCTTTTGCAGTTAAAGCACTGTCTAGAGAAGAATGAATTAGTCTGATTCATTCTCTTTCTGTACTAATTAGCTTTGTGACCAAAGTGATTGCAGCTGTGGCAGTATCCATTAAAGGATGGATATCTTTGAGCATTGGGTTGTCTTATCAGAGGTCTTCTAGGCCTGTTCATTGGATTTTGTGATCCTAAATTCTTCTAACTGGATCCAGAGTTTTCTCCTTTCTCATATCCCAAACCACACTTGTCATCTACCTTCTTTTGACTTCCAAGAAGAACTTCAAGTTAAGCAGAACTTATCTTGAATTTCTCCTTATATTCATTTGTTGTTTGAAGATCTTTGTTGAGAGAGACAATTTGATCCTCAAGTTTTTCTTCATTTTCTTTATCATCTTCAAGATCACATTCAAGATGTCTGATAATCCTATCCATCTGGTGGCAATCTTCTGATTTCTCTTTGAGAGATTGTCTTAGATTGTCTTCATTTTTTCTTTTCTCTTCAACTTCTTGGGTAAACTTCATAACTCCTAATTCCATTTCATGTCTTACCATAATGATTTCTTTTGATAACTTTTCACATAACTTAGTTTTCTCATTTAGCTCTTCAGTTGCATCGTTTGCTTCACCTTGTCTTGCCAATTGCTGAAGCAGCTCCTTTCTCTTTTTCATAGAGAGACTTAATTTGTCTTTTAGTTCTCTCATGAAATCATCAGCCTGTTTGAGTCTTTCCTTTAATTCATTGACTTCAGAGTTTGACTGCTCAAGATCTTCAAGGGTAGTCTTGAGTTGCTCCCTTAAACCATATGCATCCATTTGAATTCCCAGATCTTCCTCAAGCTATTAGACTCTGTTAGGAGGAACTTGGCTCTGATACCAATTGTTGATAACTAAGAGGGGGGTGAATCAGTTATCTTAATTATTTCTTCTTCTAAACTTTCTTATTAAACAATGCAGCATTAATTCAAACAAGCAAACAGAACCATGAAATGGAAATACACATGACACAGTATTTTTGACGTGGAAACCCTGTTAAGGGAGAAAACCATGGGGTGATTAACCCAAGATTGTATTCTCTGTTAGAAGAATAGAAAAACAAAATGGCACTTGCCAATTAGGGCTCACTGCCTGAGCACACTGCTCACAAGAGGCACACTGCCTACAAGAGACTCACTGTCTACAAAAAGAGTGTTATATAATACTTGAACTAATTTGGGAGCATCTACATATGCTAGAGCTCAATTTTGGTTAGGCTCAATACACTGATCTGCTACACTTCATCTTTCCTCTTCTCTTAAGCTGCTTTCTTTCACATACCGAACCTTCCTTACTACTTCTGGTTTGCTTTTCCACTTTTATTTGGACATCACTAACAAAAATGACACCCTTCACAACTAAATCCATCTTGTATATATATCCGCACAAGTGATTTCATCACCTTTCTAGTCAGCACTTGAAATAGTCAATCTTTTCACAAACTCTATTCTGTCGGTTGAATCCTTGCACATCAAGTAATGCGGATCAAGCATATACTTGTAGAAATAATTAATCATGTCGGCCAAACATAATTCATGCCTTCATAACCTTTACCACCATTAGTAACACATCTAGAATAAAGTCTAATGTTCTGCCAGTTAGTTCTTCCTCTGTTCATACTATCACTCAGGAACCCGGTACTCAAGTATTCATATCTTTTCCCTCATCTATCACCGGAGGCTAAATCCTTGGAATCTATCACTCAAGGTAGTCCTCTTTACTCCCTCAAATCTGCATTTCACCAAGATACTTCCTCTAAGAGATCCAGACCTGTCTGTCAGACCTTGCCACATGCTCTATTCTTGTTTACCAGACCACCACATTCTTCACTCTGACTTCCAGTAGAGACACAACATATCCTGTGGATGTGTGGGATGAACTTTGTTGCCATCAACGACAACAATCATGAATCTATATAGTGTCTCTTGCCAACAGAATCTTCACATATTCAAGTATGCATCCATTTGGTTCTTCATCAACCTCAAATGCACCTTTTCAATTCATACATAGTATTCTCCTCTCACCCTACTCACCTAGACTTTCTCTGCACTAAATTCTACTCATGAATTCATCAATCCATCTCAAAATATCTTATTCTATTACAAATCTTATATATATATAGCTATATCTGCATACACTTGTACATTTACATGTTTACACTCCAATCTTTCTACACTTTTGCTTTTTGCATCTCCAAAAAAATAACTCTCCATGTAGCTCTATGCATGCAATAAATCTACTTTTATGTTGTTACAGTTGTAGTTCTATCTCTGCACATGCAAAAATCTAGTTTTTCTGCTATTTTTGAATGTTGTTGGAATGCAAACACTATTAGTCCTTAATTGCCAAAAAAGTATCTAGGTTTCAAGGCAAAAATATAGTCATTTATATTTATATTTTTTTATTTTCCTTTTTTATCGGTGATTTTCACATTCTTCAAACTTCAACCTTTTACTCTTATATCAGTGAATTTTATCCTTTGCAAACTTTGGATTTGTCTTCTTCTCTGTCTGCAAATATACTAGTCTTTGAACTTTTATTTTAATTCCTTTATCGACAAACTTTACACTTTTCGAACTATCCTTTTCTCACTTTTTCCCTTCTATCAGAAAAAGTTCCAAATTGTAAACTTTTATCTTAAATTCTTTTGTCAAAAAATCTTATCTTTCATGAACCATGGCTCATGTCCTCCTTAGTGGTGAAGTCTATCTTTTCCCTCCATTCAATGCTATTGGCTTGTCTACAAATCTTGAAAACTAGGAACTAGTTCAAAATTCAAAAGGTTGCTGATACATAGTCTTCACCTTATCAATTTTCCTATGTCCACAATTCTCTAAGATCCTAAACTAGCCTTTCTGTGCCTTTATTGGAAAAGTTTCATTTCTTCAAACTTTTCTTCTTCTACTTCACACACTTCTTCCTTTCTTTGCCAAGTATCACATAGTTGGTGAATTGACGAAATGCCGAACTCACAAACTAGTTTGTGTTATGTCAAAAAATGTCCCTTTGGGAGATTTTACCTCTTAAGGTTTAGCTCTTGGATCTTTAGAATGCTTTAAGAGCATCTTGCATGATAATTTTGAATCCCAATGAGAAAACCCCAAACTCTTGTGGCAAATAGGACCTAGGGGGTGCTATTTTGATGATCCCTGAACAAAAATGGGAGGTTAGACTTGAGCATTAGCACCCTAGTCCTGCCCTATTTTAGGTTTCCCCTAAATTTAAATGTTAGTTTTATGACCTTTATTTGGGTCCTATGCCGACATCTCAACTTTGGATTATGAAATTCTTAGAAGGAATCTTTGTAGTTGCATATATAGGCATGTTTAGGATTTCATTTGTAAGCTAGATGGACATTGTGAACTTGTGACTTTATGCAAAAGTGATTCAAGGATCTCATTGTGGTTGCAAAGCAATATTTTGTTGTTATTGTGATTGTTTGTTGTATATTTGACTCCATCTCCTCATGGCATGAAGATCATCTTCCTTCCATGAGATCTATGCTTCAAAGTGACATCTATTGTGTTTTCAATCATTTATCATTTGGATTTTGTCTCTATCCTACCGAGATACACACTCTCATTTAACAATTGTGTTTAGAAGACTTGAATGTCTCTCTAGGGCTTGACCAAGGAAAGCCTCTAAACACCACAACCCCCTCCCATACTCCTTTGTGTTTTTAGGTTCCAAGTACCAAGTTTCACAGAGTAGAGCTACAGAAGGAGGTTGCAGACAACATGGATTCAGAATTTGGAAGAAAGAAGAAAAAGTTTAACATTTTTGGACATGGGCGCTTCTGGTAGTGTCCTCTAGATGTGCAAACATAGAAACAAATTAGACAATGGTAATCAACATCCGGAGAGGTTTCAACACCTTGAAAAACACCAAGCCTTGGACTAGGACACTAGTACCAGTGTCCACCTTTTTGGGGACAGAAACAAAAGATATAATGCAGACCAGTGTTGGAAGGACATCCAAATTCTGTGTAGAAAATAGTACCTTGGATAGGGGCACTAGTGGCATTGTCCTCGACTGTTCTACATCCCAAACTTTGAAAAAATGGTCAGTTATAATACTCTGCCTACTATCTTAGTCTAAAAGGATTTGTCGTAGTTTATCAATTTGCTTACTATTTTTCTTATTTAGGGTTTTAAGGGTAATTGAGCATTAGATTGGGCTACTGTTTGATAACATCTAAGCTTCCACATCATTCCAAGTGATAGTCCAACCTGTTAGGTGAACGCTCTGACTTAGTAGACATTCAATTCGATTGATATGCCCTTTCAAATGTTTTGATGAGAAGGGATGATCTAAACCAAATTAACCCCATACATTGCCCCCTCCTTTTTCATACAAAACATTTTAATGAACCCATTTTTATGAATTTTTGCACCTTTCTAGGTTTTGTGTGATATAATTTGATTCATTCATCTTATTGCATTCAAAAAATTACAAAAAATTGAAAATTTTGAAAAAATTGGTATCTTAGGCTTGCATTTTAGCATAATTTGAATTAATTGACATTTAATTTCATTAAATTTCTGTTATTTTGATTATATCTGATTTTAATTAGAGAAATTAATCATTTTATATTCACTTGCATTGCATTTTCAAGCTTATTTTGTCAAAAATTGCTTGAAATTGTACACTTTTCATAAAAACCTAGTTGTGCATTAGCTAAGGTTTGTAGTCAAAATCTTGTTTCATATTTTACTACCCTTTTAAAAACACTCATTAGGTCTTATTTCTAATTTTAGTGTTGTATCATAGTGTCATTATTGTAAAATTTCATGTCTAGGGTTGGAAAACCTTGCATTTTCACTAGATTTTGGCCTTATCGTCTCTCTGGAATTGCATTATAGGAATGTTGTGAAGGATTTTTCGGCATTATTTGACTAATATTAGGGTTATAATCTATTTCCCCTCCTCAAATTCCTTACAACACCCTTTCTATTATGAATTTACATTGAAAATTGGTGAAAATTTGCATATTCTAGGTGTATTTTCACTAGGTTTTGACTTGTCATCACTTTAGATTTGCATCAAAAGGAATGATATGAAAGAAATTATTGCATCATTGGGCTGATATTAACCTTATTAGTTGCTTTTGCACTTGAAAATTTTCACAGCACCTCTTCTGTTAGTGATTTGCATTGAAAAAAGTTGAAAAATCAAGCATTTTAGGTCATATTCATACATACTTTTGCACTTGTTCTTAGCACAAGCATTGAGAATCTTTTAAATCTGATCTTTCACATATTTGAAAACATAAATTTGGCATCATTTGATATCCTTACTTGAAATTTGGCATTATCTCAATTACATGTTGTGTATTTCAACACCTAGGGTGAACTACTATCTCTTATTGATGTTTTTGGACATTTTATTATGGCACCTTCATGTCATTTTTCTTTGGTATCTTTGCATGAATTCATTTAAGATCTTGATTTTCATAGATTCTTAACCCTCATGAGTGAACATCCTACAATATTAGAAAGCTCAACCGAATTCATCTCCATGAGTAGTAATGAACAAGACAATGGTGATAGCACTTATCCTATGCATCTAGTCTCTACAACATGTGATGATGATATAAATTTGCCCTTCGATCATTCTTTCAAAAAAGATTCTAGAGCCTATGAGGATATACTAGCACAAGAGGATGAAATCATTGACACATTCATTAAAATCACCCTACTCTCTTCGGAAAATGAGACATTAATGGATAAAGGGCTCCCTCTCAAGAAGGATTCCTCACAGGTAGAAAATGACTATTCAACTAATGATTACATGGTGCATGATGATTCTCAAGATAATCCATTACCTCTTCCATCGTTGATTGACTATTTGATTACATTGGATATATCTACTTAAGGAAGTGAAGACTATGGATAACTCTACCTTCGTTAAAAATTCAAATGATACCTAACTCCTTCACAACACCATACCTTCCTCTCATTTCAATGCTCTCCCTAGCCAAGACGTCGCATTAGTGGATGAGAAAAAGTCTCTCACATTAAATCCTTTAGGGATAGATGTCGGGTATAATAAAGAGGGAAACAATGTTAATTCAATCTTCACTAATAGACATTTTAGCAATGTTCCTAAGATGATTGTGCGAGGGGAACCTAGTGTACCCTCTTGCTTAAAACCAGTGATTACGGTTCAAGGTGCTTGAAAACCATCTACACACACTGATTACATTCTCAACTCTGTAAAACAAATTAGTGTACCACAACATCCCATAATTGCTCACACATACAACACCTGTAATAACAAGAAAGGTAAACAAGCACCTCATGTGCCTATCTCTCTTCCATGTTCTCAACCCATGCTTCCTCAAGCACCTCATTTAACACAAAAAGTTGGTCAAGAATATGATCTTGTCGAGTAGCTTCATGCTACTCCGGCTAAGATCTCTTTCTAGAATTTAATATAAACATCACCTACATACCATGGAATGCTCCAAGAAGTTTTATAAAAGGTGATTGTCCCACCTATACTACTAAGCCAAATGACGTAGCAGTTGTATTAGATAGTATACACATGACAAAAATAGATATTCTCTTTCAAACACATGAAATACCATTGATAAAAGATGAATATGATCCACTTATGATCTTTGGCATAGTGAATCAAAAGTTGATAAAATGAGTTATGATTGACAATGGATCAGCCCTTAATTTCTGTAGCATTGACCTACTACACAAAATCAACATTGACACATATTTAATCAAACTAGATAGGATTAGCATTCATGGCTTTGATAATGTTGCAAAATAAACTATGGGCACAATAACTTTACCCATAATGGTTGGACCCGTGACATTAGATACTCTTTTTCATGTTATGCCTAGTTCTCTCTCATATAAAATGATTCTAGGTAGACCATGGATTCATGCCATGGGGGAAGTTCCATCTACCCTTCATCGATCACTTAAGTTCATTTATCAAGATAGACTCTACACCTAGAAAGTCGATCCCAAGCGGAATAAGTGTTTACATATTGAAAAGAAAAAAACAAGTTAACAATCATATGAGTCTAAACAACTTACAAGTTCATTCAATAATACCTCTTGCCATAGATAATGTTGAGCAAGACTCTCAACCATCAAATGCACTTTTTGGTGACGATTGGGGTTCATTAGATTTTAATCATTGTAGTGTAGGGGAATATAGACTTAATATCCCTTACACATCAAAAGTCACATCGATCTCATCCAAGCAATCTTTTAAAACTCCTAAGAAAAATAAATCCTCCTTGGTAGAAAACAACGACAACACTTTTACTTATACTACAAATTATTAGACCTTTGAGGCTTCACCATCTTCTAAAGAAATGACAACCCTCTATGGTCAAGGATTTAAAATCCTTATAACAATTGTGACTTTGTAGGTAAGGGATGTTGTGTAAAGCAACAAGGGATTCGAGTACCTATAGAATCTGCTTCAAGACATTACTCAAGAAGCATTGGATTTAATCCTTTTAAAGAAAAAAAAGCCTCTCGTTGGCCTAAACTAAATGTTAATATGATATCAAAAAGTCCAAATCAACATGTGAGATATCTTGAGTTGACAAGCCACACTCATTGTAGCAAATATTAGAATTGCTCTCAAGGGTGGCCCCTTCCTAGATTTGTATGTTCTTAACATTGGGTTCTATCAGGTAAGTATTCCTAGCCCTTTTCTCTCTTGTGTTGTTTAGGTCTCCAAGGATGACCCTTGGTACTCTTGTAAGGCCAAGGATATAGGGAGACTGCCTCTATTGTGACCCTTCTTTTGTTTATATCATGATTCTTCTATATTACTTTTCCTCTATTTTCATTGTTGTGTGTTGTGTCTGAGGGACATAGCATCATAGTTGGTGACTTGGGGGCACCCTCCTACATGATTGTCCCTAAGACACTTGTTTCTCATCTCTTGATTTATTGTTTACCTTCTTCTAGTGGTTCCATCTAGCTGGTGGATGACAAAAAACATATAATACTGATAGAGACCTAGTGTCCCTTCAGCGAGAAATCAAAAAATGGACCTAGTCCATACATGACGATGGGGTTGATATATATTATCCAACACTTAGCTAGTAGAATCACTCTGTATGATATCTTAATGTTGTCTTATCACACATATAAAACATAACAATACTGCTTCTTTGTGCACTTTGTCTATCTTGGATCTTGCTTTCCTTGGATCTCTATGTTAATGATTACATGCATTGTTGTTTATCATGATTATATGGATGCTAACACCTTTTCTTGCAAGAAATTATGTGTTTGTGGGAACATTTGGTGATCATAAAGTACATGTCACCTATGGGGGGCATATGCTTTGTGAGACCTCATGTTCCCTTGTGTGTTTTCTTCCTATCTTAATGTGCTTGATATCGATACATGATATGAGCCACCTTAAGGTGGGGGCATATATTTAAGGTAATTTGTCTAATGATTTTGGTACTAACAAAGCATGCTTGTAAGCCCTCTATGGAGGTGGGATGTTGTATTTCTGAGCAAGTGCACATCTTTCTTTTTTATATTACAATCATTAAGCCCTATGTGAAGGTGGGATATCATGCATATCCTTTTATTTTAATCCCTCTGTGGAGGCAAGGATGGTGTATTTCTCAAGGAGATTGCAAATCTTGTCATTTTCTAAAAGTCCTTCAAGCCAGCAGGGCACATCTGAGACTATCCTAACCCTTAAGCATGTCTTCAACAATTGTTGTGGTGAAGCCCAATCATTAGTGTGTGCCTATAATGTGCTTGAGATGGCTGCAAACCTAGCAATAGGTTTCTTCCATTACTTGTTTTCTATGTTTTCTTCGTGTCTTCCATGTGTGTATGTATGGTGTGTTTGTTCCCAAGCATAGTTTCAAGACTGGTGGTGATGAGCTCCTCTTATTCTTTGGGATTTGTATGGCATGTTTGTTCTCCAATCTAGTTTCAAGAATGGTGGGGATGATCTTCTCCTACACTTTGAGATTTGTTTGGCGTGTCTATTGCCCCTTATGCAATTTAAAGACTGGTCGCAATGAGATCCTCCTACATTTGGGTTGTGTGTTTACTTTCCTTGTGCTTGCATTTGCATTTCATATATGAGAAAATGAAGAAAATAAATAATCACTGCATTCACTGTATTCACTCTGTTTTGTGTCTTTAAATTTGTCTTCTCCATTTTTTGCATGACTGTAACTATCTTCTTCATGTTTTGCGTACCTGTTATTGTTTTCACTATGTCTGGCGTGTCTTCACTGTGCTTTGTGTGTTTGTTGTGTTCGTTGACCATACTTTAATACATGTATTAGCCTTACATTTATACATACATTAAAGTGGGGCCTAAATGTTATGTCAAAAAATGTCCCCTTGGGGGCTTTTCCCTATTAAGGTTTAGCTCTCAGGTCCTTAGAATGCATTTAGAGTATCTTGCATGATAATTTTCAATCCCAATGAGAAAACCCTGAAGTCTTGTGGCAAATAGGACCTGGAGATGATTTTGATGATCCCTAAACAAAAATGGGAGGGTGGACTTGGGTGCTAGCACCCTAGTCCTACCCTATTTTGGGTCTGCCCTAAATTTAAGTGTCAGTTTTATGATTGTTATTTGGGTCCTATGCCAACATCTCAAGTTTGGATTATGGAATTATTAGTGGGAATCTTTGTAGTCTCATATATAAGCATGTTTAGGATTTCATTTGTAAACTAGATGGACATTGTGAACTTGTGACTTTATGCAAAAGTGATTCAAGGCATTCATTGTGTTGTAGAGCAGTATTTTGTTGTTATTATGATTGTTTGTTGTAGATTTGACTCAATGTCATCATGGAATGAAGAGCATCTTTATTCCATGAAATCTACACTTCAAGGTGACATCTATTGTGTTTTCAATCATTTATCATTTGGATTTTGCCTCTATCGCACTGGGATACGCTCTCTCATTTAACAATGGTGTTTGGAAGACTTGAATGTCTCTCTGGGGCTTGACTGAGGCAAGCCTCTAAACACCACAACCCCATGCCACACTCCTTGTGATTGTAGGTTATAGGTAGCGAGTGTCGCAAAGTGGGGCTGTAGAAGGAGGTTCTAGACAACGAGGATTCTAGATCTGGAAGAAAGAGGACATAGTTCAACATTTTGGGACACGGGTGCTAGTGGTAGTATCCTCCAGAGTTCCAAATGCAAATACAAAATAGATAGTGGTAATCAGCATTTGAAGAGCTTCTGACACCCTGAAACATAGCAGGCCTTTGGCTAGGGCACTAGTGCCAATGTCCTCCACCTTTTCTGGGACACAAACAAAAGATACAATATAGATACGTGTCAGAAGGAGATCCAGATTCCATGCAGAAAATAGCACATTGGACAAGGGTATGAGTGGCATTGTTCAATTGTTCTGCATCCTAAACTTTGAAAAATAGATAGTTATAATACTCTACATACTATCTTAGCTTGAAAGGATTTGTCATAATTTATCAATTTCCTTACTGTTTTGCTTATTTAGAGTTTTAAGGGTAATTGAGCATTAAATTGAGATATTGTTTGATAACATCTAAGCTTCCACATTGTTCCAAGGGACATCCCAAACTATTAGGTGAATGCTCTTGCTTAGTATAGATTCAAATCAATTGATATGTCCTTGAATGTTTGATGAGAAGGGAGGATCTAAGTCAATTTAACCCCATACATCATCCCCTCCTTTTTCATACAAAACAATTCATTATTTTGAAACTTTACTAACAATGAGAAACTTGTGCTTCAAAACACTTACCTTTTTATCTTTCTGCTAAGTCTTTTTTGAAAATCATTTCCTCCTCTTTTGTAAGTGAATTGAAGAATTCTGAAACAAGCGAACCAATTTGCATTTTGAGTAGTTTGTAGACTAACCATTTTGTTGACTAAGAGAAAAAATTAATGCCTTAGTTTTTTCTTTCCTTCTCTTCTATGCACTCCTTCTCTTCCTTAGTCAGAAAACTAATGCCTTGGACATGAACTTTGACATCAATGACAATATATATCAACAATCTCCCCCTTTTTTATTGATGGCAACACTCATGCATAATCTATTCTTAATGCTACTCTAATACTTCTATGATAATGTTGTCTTGCACTATCTCTTCTACATTTTCTCCCTCTTACTCTAATTCTCCCCATTTGACATCAATGAAAAAGAGAGGTAATCAAACTCTTTTTTGAAGGTAACATACTACTACCATCTATCTACCTACTCCCCCTAAGAGGTGGGCACTATAAAAATAAGGATGAAAGATATCCCTTAAGTTTCTCACCTTGGATAATTGTTATAGCTGCACTTCTACTTGTGAGAAGAAGGAGAAATAACTCCTAGCTTCCACCTAATATATTCAAAAGCATCCTTGGCAAGTAGCTTCATGAAAATTTCTGCAATCTGATCTTGTGTGGGGACATACTCCAACTTTACTTCTTGATCTACAACTTTTTCCCTCAAGAAATGATATTTAATGGAGATGTGATTTGTTCTTGAGTGCATCATAGGATTCTTTAAGATATTGATTGCAATTATATTATCACAAAAAATGGAAATAGAATCTTTAAACTCTATCTTTATGTCATTGAGTGTGTCCTTTATCCATAAGACTTGTGTACAACATGAAATGACAACAAGATATTCTACCTTAGCAATGGACAATGTGACTAAATCTTTCTTCTTATTGAGCCATGATAGAAACCTATCACCAAGGAAGAAAGCTCCACCACTAGCTTCTCCTATCATCTCTACTTCCTACCCAATCAAAATCTGTATATGTTGTCAAAGTAAAATAATTACTTTGAATCCATAATCGACAGTACCTTTCATGTATCTAAAAATTCTCTTCATAGATTGAACATGAGATTCCTTATGAGCATCTTAAAATCTAGCCAACATGCATACGACTTGCATGATATCTAGTCTAGATGTAGTTAGGTATAGTAAGCTGCCTATCATAGATCTATACATCATCTAATTTGTATCAAGTGATTCATTATTCTTTCTCAACTTGCATCCTCTCATCATGGGGGTACTCACAAGCTTATATTCTTCCATCTTGAACTTCTTGAGCATTTCCTTTGCATGTACTTAGTTTGTGATATAAATATACCTTGGTCTATTTGTGATATTTGTAAACCAAGAAAGAAAGAAAGTCCTCTAAGGATGGACATTTCAAACTTTGTCTATATCAAATCAACAAATTCCTTGCACATCCTATCATCACTACCAAAACAAAGATGTTATCAACAAAAATCAGCATGTGACCACCTTTTGATTTGAGTTATAAGTTACTATTTTCACATCCTTTTCCAAATCCTTGTTGCTGGAGGTAATTATCTAGCTTAGAATACCAATCCCTAGGGGCTTGTAATACAAAGCCTTTTTCAATTTGCAAACATTATCTTCTTTCTCTAATAGTTGAAATCTTGTAGGTTGCTCAATATAAACTTCTTCATTAAGATTCCCATTCAGGAATGCAAATTTAACATCCATTTGGTAAACTTTGAAGTTCTTATAAACAAAGAATGCCATAAACATCCTAATGACTTCCAATCTTGCTACAAGTGCAAATGTTTCTTCAAAATCTATGCCTTCAACCTATGTGTATCCTTTACAAACCAATCATGCTTTGTTACTCATGACTTCTCCATCCACATTTAGCTTTCTTTTAAACACCCATTTTGTACCTATCATGTTCTTATCTTCAAGTCATGGAACTAATTCCCAAGTCTAAATTTTCTCAATCTGATTGAGCTCATCTTCCATATCACTGATCCATCCTTCATCCTCACTAGCATCAGTAAATGTTCTAGGTTCAATCTTAGATAGTAAAGAGAAATTTACCTATTCATTTGACTTTGCCATCTTTCTTCTAGTTTGAACACCTTCATTCTTGTCACCAATTATCTATTGTTCAGGATGATCTATTTGCACATACTTAGTAGGTACCTTAGCGATTATCTCTTTAGACTCTTCTTCAATAGTAGCATCTTCTTCTTCTTTTTTATAGCTCATTCATTTGAGCAACTATCCTTAGATGTGGTGGGTCCTCAGCTACCCTAACATTAGTTCTTTCCATGATTCTATGCAATCACTTACTATAACATTTATATGCTTTGGATCTACTAGAATATCCTAGAAAAATACCCTCATCACATCTAGAATCAAAGCTACCAAGGCTATATTCATCTCTTCTGATGTATCATTTACTACCAAACACCCTAAAAAAATTAACAGTCACAAATCTACCACACCATAATTCATACGACGTCTTGTCAGCATTAACCCTTACCTGCACTATGTTCAAAATATATACTACTATGTATACTACATCTCTCCAGTAAACATTAAGTAACTTTTTCTCATTTAGCATATTTCTGGCCATCTCTTTTACTATTCTATTTTTCTTTTCCACAACACCATTTTGTTGTGGAGTTCTAGGTGCGAAATATTATCTTTTTATGCCCTAAATTTCACAATATTCCATAAACTCATTGGAGGTGAATTCTCCACCTCTGTCTAATCATAAAAATTTGATAGTAAAACCACTCTCCTTCTTAACCATAGACGTAAACATCTTAAATCTCTCCAAGGCTTTTGACTTATCCTTAAGAAAGGTTACCCATGTCATTCTTGAGAAATCATCAGCTAATAACATGAAATATCTCTCACCTTTTAGTCCTTGTGTCTTGGTTAGATCACATAGGTCTATATGAAGTAACTCCATGAGTCTTTATGTAGAATATTCTTTTATTTTGAAACTATACTTTGTATGTTTCCTATGCTTACATTCCTTATAAATTGTATTTGCTGGCTTGTTGATTTTAGGCATATGCCTAACTGCATTTTTTGAACTTGCCTTCACAAGGTTGTCAAAATTGATATGTCCTAATCTTCTATGCCACAACCAGCTTTCCTTAATCTATCCCATCAAACAACTCCTACCTTGAATCTCGTTGAGATTGTAAGATTATTTTTAGTTGTGCTTGCCTCAACAACTAACTGACCAAAACTTTCCTTTCTAATTTCACAGCCTTTTGTATTAAATGTCAGATTATATCCATTATCACAATCTAGCTTACACTAAGAAAATTATTCTTTAGTCATTCAACATAATGGACATTGTGTGTCTTTTCTTTTCCATCAATACTCAGTGTTCCTTTACTGCAGATCTTTGTAGAGGTGTTGTCACTAAACTTAACTAACCTTCCATTCCATTCTTGTAGACTTATAAACTTACTTTTATCTTTGGTCATGTGACTGGAGTAGTCATTCTCTATCACCCATGGATTCTATCTCTTAGCATGAAATTCTTTTTGTACTGTCAGAGACTCTTCTTTCTTTTGATTAGCCTTCTTCTTCTTCAAGAAGTTCTTAGTTTCCCTCTCCTTATTCACAAGAGAGTCTGATACATTATCCTCCTTAGGAGGAACATTCTCCTTTCTTTCATATTTGTTAGTTTTTACAAAGTTTGTTCTACAAAATTTTGCAATATGACCAAAGTTATTGCATTTCTAACAAACTATTCAGAAATCTTCTAGAGGTGTAAATTAATTTTTGTTAATAAAATTAGTTCTCCTCCTAGGAAAAATTCTACAAATAACAACTTTATGACCATATTGATTACATGAATAACAATAGCCATAAAAGAATTGGGGAAACCCGATCATACCAAAATATCTTGCAAGAGGGGGACCTCTATATCTACTCTCCTTCAGATTTCTATCTTTTGTGATTCCATCATCTTTCTTCTTCTAATTCTTCTTTTCAATCTTTTTAGGAGGATCACTAGATTTTGAATGCTACCCTTCTTTAAAACCTAATCCAGTCTTGTTCTTTGGAAATCTCTAATTGTTAATCATCTCATCAAGCATGCTACTGCTCTTATCAAATTTTAGACTTAGGTCAATCTTATCCTTAGCCTTCTCTATTTCCTTTCTCAAGGACACAACTTTGGATTCCAACTTCAGACTTTTCCTTTAATTCAATTTTAGTAACTTCTTCTATTCTTTCTATTTCTTCCACTTGTGTCTTCAATTCAACAATCAACTCTTTTGATTCAGCAAGCTTCTTAGACACCATATCTTCTTGAAGTTGCAGCTTTAGTTTAGAATTTTTCTTCCTAAGTTTCTCAATCTCTTCTAAAGAACATACTAGCTCTTCTTCCAAGTCTACTTCTCCTTCTTCTTTATTCTCAGGGTCTTCCAAATTAGTATTGCTCTAACCTTTATCAGTAGTCTCCACTATCATAAATAGGAATTCATTTCCTTCAGCCTCAAAAACACCTTCTTTGTTATCTTCTAAAATGGGGCTTTCTTCAAAGGAGTCATTGTTGTCACCTTTTATGTATAGGCTCTTTTTGTTCTTTTGAAAATACTTCTTCTTTGGAAAGAACTTCTTGTTACTTTTCTTACCCTCATATTCATCACTTTTATCTTTTCCTTCAAAAGGACATTTAACATCAAAGTGACCAACCTTTCCACAATTAGAACACTTAAAGGGTAACTTACCTTTATACTTCCCAGATCATCTCTTCAATCTTCTTACAAAATTGGCCTCTTCTTCATCTGTCTTAGATTTAGGATCTACATTACTTACCTTCTTTGATGCCTTAAATGTAACTTCTCTCTTTGAAATCTTAGTACCACCTATTCTCATTTCATAGGTAGCAAAAACACCATGTAGTTCATCAACAATTATCTTATTAAGCTCTTTTGCTTCTTCTATAGAAGAGATTTAAGAATCATACCTAAAAGGTGAACATCTAAGTACCTTCTAAAAAAATACTGGCTCCTTTACTTCTTCATCTAGTCCTCTCATAGCATTCACATTTTCATCAACTTTGAGAAGGTAATCAACAATCTTTTATTCCTCTCTCATTTTTATGCTTTCAAATCTTCCTTTAAAGGTCTAAAACTTTGCTTGTTTCATCTTTCTATCTCCTACATAGATACTCTGAAGCTTATCATAGATTTCTTTGGTAGACTTGCATTGCATTACTTTAACAAATTTAGAGTTAGCTAAACCACATAGAATTGCATTCTTAGACTTAGCATTATTCTCACATTGCTTCATACTCACTTGGTCTATTGGAGGAGTTGCAGGAGTAGTATAACCATCCTTAATAGATTTTCATACAGAACCCTATTGAAGTTGGGTAGGTTTCCATCCTTATACACTAGAACACATAATTCATTCCATCAAATAATGATTCTTTGTTTTAGTGAGATCCTTCTTGACTAGCCATGTGTTCAATCTCCCATATTAACCTTTAGCTATAATGTTTCTTCAAAGGAACCTTCTCTGATACCAATTGTTAGAACACAACCAATCTACTAAGAGGGGGTTGAATAGTAGATCAATAATACTTAAAACTTAAAGCTTCTAGAATGTAGATCAAATTAACTTTCAATGCAATAACATGAACAACAAGAAAGTATGCATACATGAACACCAGATATACATGGAAAACCCAATATAGGAAAAACCATGGTGAGAAAATGCTGCTAGGATCTACCATCCTAATCTAGCCTCACAAATGAAATCATTGGTTACAATGTTTAAGAGCACCAACTCTAAGGAGTCACCGAACCCTTGATTTAAGAGTACCAACTCTAAGGAGACTACAATCCCCTAATCTGAGCACCAACTTAGTCTACAAAAGGCACCAACCACACTAAATCTTCACAAATTCAAGTATGCAACCATTTGATTATTCATCAATCTCAATTACACCTTTTCAATTCACACACAATCCTCTCCTCTCACTTTGCTCATCCAAACTTTCTCTAAACTAAATTCTACTCACACATTCATCAATCTGTCTCAGCATATCTTATTCTGTTACAATAGCTTTTATATATAGCTATCTCTAGATACACTTGTACATCTGCATGTGCGTAGTCCAATCTTTCTGTACTTTTTCTTTTTGTAGGTCCAGAAAACAACTCTGCACATAGCTTTGCGCATGCAATAAATCTACTTTTCTGTTGTTATAGTCATAGTTCTATCTCAGCCCATGCAAAAACCTAGCTTTTATGTTGTTTTCACGTCCTTGCCAGGCAAACACTATTAGTCCTTAAACACCAGAAAAAAAACATTTAGGTTTTATGCAAAAAATATAACCATTTATACTTTTTTATTTTTTTATTTTCCTTTTCTATTAGTGATTTTCACATTCTTCGAACTTTAGCCTTTTACTCTTTTATTGGCAAAATTTGTCCTTTGTAAACTTTGGCTTTGTCTTCTTTTCTATTGGCAAATATCCCATTCTTCAAAATTTACTTTTAGCTCCTTTATTGGCAAACTTTACACTATTTGAGCTATCCTTTTCTATCACCTTTTCCCTTCTATAGGAAAAAGTTCCAAATCATGAACTTTTCTCTTAAAGCCTTTTGTTAGAAAATTGTAATCTTTTACGAACCATCGCTCATGTCCTCCTTATCTAAGAAATCTATCTTAGCCCTCTATTCTATGCTATCTTCTTGTTGGAAAATCTTGAAAACTAGGAACTAGTTCCAAAATTTAGAAGGTTACTGATACACAGTCTTCAAATTATCAATTTTCCTTTGTTGGTGATTCTCTGAGATCCTGAACTAGCCTTTCTGTGCATTTATTGGCAAAGTTTCATTTATTTGAACTTTTATTTTTCTACTTCACACACTACTTCCTTTCTTTTCCAATTGTCACCCAGTCAGTGAATCAGTGAAATGTCAAACTCACAAACTAGTTCATTATTTTGAAACTTTCTTGACAATGAGAAACTTGGGCTTCAAAATAGTTACCTTTTTTCTCTTTCTACTAAGTTGTTTTCAAAAATACTTTCCTCCTCTTCTGTTGGTGAATCAAAGAATTTTGAAACTAGCAAACCAGTTTGCATTTTGAATAGTTTGCCGACTGACCATTTTGTTGACTAAGACCAAGACTTAATACATTAGTTTTTTCTTTCCTTCTCTTCTATGTACTCCTTCTCTGTCTTAGACACAAAACTAATGCCTTATACATCAACTTTGACATCAATGACAATATATATAAACAAGAGCATTGTACGTCTTCATTCTATTCTAGATTATTCCTTTTTATTAATTCACTATTTAATGAATCATTTGTAATAGGAGTGAATTACTAAAACCATTTGCCCTCTTTAAAAAAGTCATTCTAATAGCATCAATTACATTAACTTGCAAATTTTTGTTGCATGTTTCACAGTCTCATTCAAAATTTAAGTAATGTAATATAAATTTAAAGTGGCATCGTAAATTTTATATTTTGACTCTTTTTTGCTGATCTTAATACTATGTGGGGGTGATGTGTATGGTTGGTATAAATTGTGACAATATTGGAATTCATGTTAAATTTTATGAGTAACAATGCGAAAGGTTGCAAGGTTAAAATTCTTATTACATGGGTTTTATATGTTAAGCACAATTAACTTCTTAGGGTGATCTTTCCTTCATGTTCTATTTGTGATAGTTATGTGATGTTATTCTCAAGGTTACTTGACAATAGGATAATATAGATAAGAGACTATTTATTGCATGCTTTCTTATAGTTGATGAAAGGTCTTGTTTCAATTTTTTTCATTTTTAGATTTGTAGTGCTTCATCATTCAAAATGTACATCTCACACATATTTTTGTAATTTGTCATATTCTTCTCACTATTTATTTCCTCTTTGCATACATATCATATTTATTTCACCTTGTTTCCATTTAGCCTCTAATTCCCATATCCTACCATGTATTTTCCTTAAAACCATAGCTTGCTCGTTTTCATGCTCCTTTCCAGTTTTTCATTAGATTTAATGCAAATTCCCCCAATTTTTGTTTTCCCATACTAATTTCTCTTCTCCTTCCATCCATTCAATTTTCCCTTTGTCTTATTTCAAATTTTCTTGTCTTTTAAATATCTCCCAATCTCACGATTTCCTAACTTTTTTTCTTTGTTTCCACCTGTCATTTCCTATTAGGTTTTCATAAGCTATGTCTTTAATTCCTTTAAATACTTATTATAGATTTTATTTCAATATTTTTCATTTCCATTAACCATGTGGATGCATGCTTAAAATTTGACATGGGGACTGACATGGGTATACCCCCTTTAACCACTTTGTTTTGCATGGTTTCTTTATAAATTTTGTGATTAGATGCTTAATATGAAAGAATGTAAGAATAATCTAACAAATTTTTAATAGGGACAAGGATTTTAAATCACATGATAAATATGTATGTCAAATTTAAACTCATTCTAACTTAGTGGACTAGGTTGCCCCTTAGGGTACTAGGAACAAACTAGGTTTCCCCTTGTCTAATGGCCTTCTACTAGTAGTATTTTTCACTCTAGATTTTAGTGGAAAATTCTTGATATTCCCTCTAGTCAAGATTTCTACTTTATGACACTCTAAATTAGGTTTAACTACTCTATTTCTATATTTCTTCATTCCCAATGTGTTAGAGTGTAAATGCAACTCTTTTTCTATTTTACATGCCTTTCTATTTGTTATGTTAATAGTTGTCCATATGAAAAATTATTAGAGAGATATTAAAAACCTTCATTGTAACATTAAAATCTCTACCATACACAAGACCAATCCATCCCTTAGGACCAAGTTATCCCTAAGGCATCCGCATAGGTAGCACATTAGTATTTTCATCAGAAAAAACACTAAAATTTTCACAAGAGTTTACCTACATTCTTATAAGTCCTCTTCAAATCATAATATTCTTCGACATGTTCATCTTGATCCTTTTTCTCATATTAATTTGTCAATTAATCCTAGTTTTAAATATCTTATTTCTAATTGTAAATATGATGCAGAGCATCAAGGACAGTAGTAGCAAGTTTCACAACTTCAATGGAAGGTCTCTCAAGTTCATTGTTTTTTCTTTTGACAAAGACCAAACTTCAAGAAAGGCAGGCTTCAACACCATATCCAACTTGTTTTCTACATCAAAGAGGGATTTAAGGACACTTACCTCACCAGGCAATCAACTCCACCTAAGTTTCCATTCAACTCACTGAATAGGATTTGCAGGGATAGCAATCTCTACCATACTTATCATGGACAGTCACAACCTCACTGTTCCAAGAGAAGGACAGTCACAATATCATCTTGGGATGATCTCCCCTTAACACAAAATCAATCTAGTTAAGAAATTCACATGCCTAACATGCCTATTGTCATCATTGACAGAGCAATACCTCACCAAACTTACCTATGTCTTCTTTGTAGGGACTATCACCCTTCTCCATTTACCAATGTAAGGATCTTGGTGGATCATTTTCAAGGAAAACTCCACCTACACTATTCTCCTAGCCCTGCAACCTTCACAAGCCTCTACCACAACTATTCTACATTCCATTCCTTTGATCACAACTAGAAAAAGATCAAAGGAATGAAGAAAAACCCATTGGACTGTTAAAAGAGGCCCTAACTAGGTTTTCAAACCTACTTCCAAACAAAAGAGAAATGCAGAGCTAATCAATGGTGTCAAGGGCCCAAACCAAATGAAAAGGATAGGTAATTCAAAACTCTAAACAACCATCACAAATACCAGCCACCAATCAGCCATACAAGTACGGAATTATGCAGAAAACAATGATTTTCTAATGGAGACAACATTTCTAAAAGACAGTTTATGGAAAACTACTGATATCTTTCATCTAGTTTGCTGTCAAGGATTCAAATCAAGTTTAAATCAAAGTCACTTCAATCCTTTAACCATCCCATACATGCATGAGCCATGACTATTCCGTACAAACTCAGGTACGGCTAGAAAAAATAGAAAACTCAGAAAAAATGCAGAAAAACAGTGTTCTTGTTATTTCTTGTAAAAACCATCGAATATTTTTTCGATGGTAGCTTCTAATAAACTTCCTACATGCATGCATCAAGTGGGAGTCCAAGATAACTACTCACCATCATGCTCTTCATGATTTTCCTTCTTGATTTTTAACTGTCACAAATGGAAACTATCTTCTTTAGGACAGTAATGATTGTTTTTGATGACTAATTTTACTTTTTAACATGTAGTTAACCTATGTCAAGGTGTAGACATTCTTCCTAACCCAATACATGCCTTAAAATGCTTATAAACATGAGAATTTAATTGACTCCTCATACAAACATTAAAACATAAATGACTAACCTATGGCTGCCTACTTGACACAAGACTGTCCTACCTAGGACTAATAACATAACCATAGTAGATTCTAGCTATTTGGACATAGTCCATTACAGATATGGCTTTCAAGCCTCATAACAACAGTGAAGATGGTCTCATAGGCCTTATTTAACCAAACAAACTACTTGCAAATTAACCAAAACCTAGACATCTAGGTGCTCTTGCACCATACTCCCCGGCATGATGAAAACTCTTGTCCCAAGAGTTAGGGGATCTGCTCCATCCATTCTTCCAGCTTGTTGGGATGTTCCTCTAACTGGTGACAGGGAACATGAAATCTTCAAGAGTTATCTTCCTCCTTCTCCATTCGGCATGGCTCCTGTAAATAGTGTTAGAACTATAAAACCTGTTTTGGTGTTCTTGTCTAGGACCTTGCTGCTGCAATGCTTCAACTCTTCTCAACTAGAGGTTTTGATTCATTCCTCCCTAGACTATCTACTATTTGCCTTCCTTCTTCTACCTCTTTAGAGGGCACTCAATGTCTCTAACTTTGACATCACTCAAGTCCCAAGCCTGCTGCACTCTAGGACTGTCATCCACCTTCTGCTATTGCAACTGTTCCTGCTGCTTCCCATCATCCTTAACCTACATACTCAACTGTAGTTTCTATCCAAAACAAATAGTGACATGTTCCTTCTTCTCTTCACAAGGTAAAGGAATCAGTTTGAACTTTTTACCATCTTTGTGCACCACATAGGTATTAGTATACCGATCATGAACCCAAAATGATATGCCCACATGTCATAGGAATAACATCACACAAAACATAGTCCTGATATGGACCAATTGTGAAATCAACATAAGCCTTCTTAGTGACGCTTACCTGTTGCTCTTGACTCACCCAAGTGACATTGTAAGGACTAGGATGATCAAATGTTTTCAACCCCAACTTATTCACCATTTCCCAAGAAACCAGATTATCATGAGAACCTGAGTCTACAATCAACTTGCATATCTTTCCATGGCTTAAACAATTAGTTCTGAAAATAGATACCTGTGGTGGTTGCTGTATTGTATCTTTCTCCACCATGAGCATTTTTCCATCCATCATTGGAGAGGCTTACGACATTTCTAGTTCTTCTGGCTTCTCCTCCTCTTGTGCCAAGTGAACTCTTCTGTCCTTGGTTGTCAACATCATCCTTCTTAGGACATTTAAAAGATGTGTGTCCCACCTCATTACAGTGATAACATCTACCTATGAACACTCCTCTACCTGACCCAAATCTACCTCCACCTCTATATCCACCTCTCTATTCTGTAGACATCTCCTTACCCTTCTCATTGCTGTTCTGAACTTCATTAATAGATCTGCCCCTACCTCTATTTCATCTTCCATAACCTCCTTGCCTTTCTTTCTTCCTCTTCACTCTCGCTTCAACCCTAATGGCTAACTAAAAACACTCTCCAAGTGTTTTTGGTACTGACAAACCAATCTCATCTTGCAAGTTATACCTAAGCCCATTAAGGTATCTTGCCACTTTCTCTTCTTCTTAGTACTGACAAACCAATCTCATCTTGCAAGTTATACCTAAGCCCATTAAGGTATCTTGCCACTTTCTCTTCTTCATCTTCCAATCCACCTCTAATACTAAGCTTATGAAATTGCTCAGTATAGGACATAACATCCATGTCTTTCTGCTTCAGATTCTATCTCATTCTCTTTGTCTGAATAGAGTAATCAGATGGAAGGAACTGATCCTTCATCATGTCCTCCATCCTACTCCAAGAAGTGATTTTTGATGCACCTCTAGCCATTCTTTCTATCTGCACACTACTCCACCATGTAAGTGTTGTTCCTCTCAGTTTTGTCTTTGCAAATTTAATCTTCTTCTCATCATTCATCTCCTCATACTCAAAAAAATTTTCTAGGGCAACTATCCACCCTAATACTTCTTCACTATCCATCTTCCCTTGATAGATAGGTAACTCTATGTTTGCCTTTGTTCCACTTCCTTCGACTGCCTTTAGTAATCTCACAAACTTCTTTTCTTCAGCATCTAACTCATCCTCAGGAGGATTCTCATCTACATCCTCATCTCCTTCTGAACCTTCTTGTTCATCCTTTCTAGGATTCTTCTCCAATGCTTCCAATCTAGCCAAGATTGTTGGATTCTCTCTTCTCACTTGCCTCAACTCTCTATCTCTTGCAGCATCCTGTTTTCTTCTATCCCTCAACTCCTTTTCTATAGCCTCTAAGGCTTCTCTCAACTCATTGTTCTCCCTAGCCATCTAATTTTTAGAAGGCATCTTCACAACTCTCTCACAAACCCTTATCTCGTTCACAAGATCCACTACACTCTCAAGGATCTACTTGCTAGCTCTGATACCAAAAATGATGCAGAGCATCAAGGACAATAGTAGCAAGAAAGGTAGGCTTCAACACCATATCCAACTTGTTTTCTACATCAAAGAGGGATTTCAGGACACTTACCTCACCAGGCACTCAACTCCACCTAAGTTTCCATACAACTCACCGAGCAGGATTTGCAGGGATAGCAATCTCTACCATATTTATCATGGATAGTCACAACCTCACTGTTCAAAGAGAAGGACAGTCACAATATCATCTTGGGATGATCTCCCTTAACACAAACTCAATCTAGTTAAACAAGTCACATGCCTAACATGCCTATTGTCATCATTGAGAGAGCAATACCTCACCAAACTTACCTATGTCTTCTTTGTAGGGACTGTTGCACTTCTCCATTTACCAATGTAAGGATCTTGGTGGATCATTTTCAAGGCAAACTCCACCTACACTATTCTCCTACCCCTGTAACCTTCACAAGCCTCTACCACAACTATTCTACATTCCATTCCTCTGATCACAACTAGAAAAAGATCATAGGAATGAAGAAAAACCCACTGGACTGTCAAAAGAGGCCCTATCTAGGTTTTCAAACCTACTTCCAAACAAAAGAGAAATGCAGAGCTAATCAATGGTGTCAAGGGCCCAAACCAAATGCAAAGGATAGGTAACTCAACACTCTAAACAACCATCACCAATACCATCCACCACTCAGCCATACAAGTATGGAATTATGCAGAAAACAACAATTTTCTAATGGAGACAACAATTTCTAAAAGACAGTTTATGGAAAACTACTGATATCTTTCACCTAGTTTGTTGTCAAGGCTTCAAATCAAGCTTAAATCAAAGTCACTTCAATCCTTTAACCATCCCATACATGCATGAGCCATGACTATTCTGTACAAACTTAGGTACGGCTGGAAAAAATAGAAAAAAGGCAAAAAAGGCAAAAAAGGCAAAAAAGTCAAAAAAATAGTGTTCTTGTTATTTCTTGTAAAAACCATCAAATGTTTTTTTCTCACAATCCACCTTGGTAGCTTGTAATAAGCTTCCTACATGAATGCATCAAGTGGGAGTCCAAGATAACTGCTCACCATCGTGCTCTTCATGATTTTCCTTCTTGATTTTTAACTATCACAAATAGAAACTATCTTCTTTAGGACAGTAATGACTATTTTTGATGACTAATCTTACTTTTTAACATGTAGTTAACCTATGACAAGGTGTAGACATTCTTCCTAACCCAAGATATGCCTTAAAAGGCTTATAAACATGAGAATTTAATTGACTCCTCATACAAACATTAAAACATAAATGACTAACCTATGACTGCCTACTTGACACAAAATTGTCCTACTTAGGACTAATAACATAACCATAGTAGATTCTAGCTATTTGGACATAGTTCATTACAAATATGGCTTTCAAGCCTCATAACAACATTGAAGATGGTCTCATAAGCCTTATTTAACCAAACAAACTACTTGCAAATTAACCAAAACCTAGACATCTAGGTGCTCCTGCACCAAAATATCATTCCCAAGTCTGAAGTTTTGTTAATTTGTTAGTCTTATCTCTCATCATGTGTTTGAACTAGGACTAATTAGGGCACATTTAATACAATTTAATAATTCTTATTTAAGCTAATTAGATATACACACTTCATTAAAGAAAAAACATTTTCTACATTATAATTTCAAAGATTTGGGTTTTCATCGTGATTTCTAGAGTAATGTGAAAAAGTCCTATTTGTGTGACTTTTATTGAAAAAGCTCAATTTGTGTGATTATTGGATAAAATAGGGGTACTATTTATTTGTTAGTCTTGATACTATGTAAAGATGATTTGTATTTTTGAAATTGGTTATGACAATGTTAGAATTCATGTTCAAGTTTGTGAGCAGTAGTGCTTGTTACTTGATAAAAGGTTGCACAATTGAAATTATTATTGCATGGGTTTTCTATGATAAGTGGTGATAACTTTTAAGGCTAAAATTTCTTGTAGATAACAAAGTGTATTGGTGATATTTAAGTGTATATCAAGGTTACTGTTGTGTGATTACACAACATGCCCCATTTTGACTTGACAAAATAGGGACCCAACTTTTTGTTTGGCTTTGCTTGTGTTTTCTGCTTGCTGGCGGTCTGGTAAAAGTAAGACAATGCAGATGATCCTGCATAATGGGGAGTAGGTAAGTCATCATGATGAGGTCAATTTTTTAAAGTTAAATTTTCATGTCACTAACCCCATGGGTAGATTGAGTACAAAATTTCATGCAGGTTTGCCTTTTGGATCACCCAGATATTCCTTAGGGAACAAAAGTTATGATGAGTCAAAGATCTGGTCAAACTTGATATTCCGAGGGGGAGGATTATATATTTCTTAACATCAGTCATCTTACAAAAGATCACCCCGATCAAATATTATTACCTAATAAAATCATTTTCTCCAAACATCTGGACGTCAACTTTATGTGATAACGATATCTACCCGACAAACAACATCATGTATTTTGCAAAAGTCATATTCTTAAACATCACCTGATATTTAAATATCACCCCAATATTTTAAATATCTACCTGTCACAAAATATCATCCCAAACAAATGTCCTACTGATGTCATCCAAACCTGATAATTGAAGAAATAAACATACCGATGACGTAACCATCCTTTTACCTCGCAGAGGTATATTTCCAAACATGATTCTTCCCACATAACATGACGATGACGTCATGGTGCGATAATGATGAACCAAGTCTTTATCCTATTGACGTCACCCTAATATTTTAACAGGAGGTCATTTTAGGCCAGAGGGTGATATCATAAACATCACTAGACATTCCAAACATCCCCTGATGTTTTGAATATCACCTGATATTCTCAACCCGCCCTAATATTGCGACATAGGTCCTTCCACTTAAAATGGATGACCATATTTTACTAAGAGGGTCATCTTCTCAATATCACCTGATATTCAAATATCACCCTATCCTGCGAAGATCACCCCGTGCCTTGCCGCCATAACATTAAATGTACTCAGAGGTGGTAGGTGATTCCTGCTGATTACGAACCTGATACATATACCTGGCGGGATCTGGCAGTCTCAAACAAATAAATTGGATGTTGCATTTAATTTGCCCTAATTTTCCCTAAGTGACCCGATGTATAGGTTTAAAATGAATTTAATGAGTCATTTTGTATTTACTTGCGATAAACCAGTGTTAACAGAGAACTAATTTGCTGAACCCTCTGACGAATAACATCTGGATGCCATAGTTTATAGCATAACGAAGCAAGCAAAAGTCATCAGTATCAGGGTCACTTTCAGACAATCATTAGCATAATCAAGAGGATAAGTGCATCAGGTAAGTAATTTGAAACCCTCTGGTTTTTATCTTTCGTATATCTAGGTATCATGGTGTTTACTGGTTTGAAGTTATGCATATCAAGATAAACTAGACGATGAAAAACTATAGTAAGCATTATGAATAATGAAAATATACCATGTATGCATGCATGTGGTATAAAATTGTAAGACAAGCCTTATTCTATTATAGGCATCCATGGCAGACAAATGGTTAGTAAGTCAGAGGCAGAATTCCTAAAATTGATGTTTGCTCATCCTAAGGGTGTCCAATTCAAATACAGAGCCATTACAGATACACACCAAGGGAGTACAGATCTGGCTGCCTGGTTAATTAAAATCAGTTATAAGAAGCCTATGGAGGAAGCAAAGATCAGGATTAGGATAAACATGAAGATGATCAATAAGATCACCCTCCAGAAAAAGAAGGTCCACAGCAGGAGGATATACCCACAGATCACCTTCATGAAGAGCATCATGAAGAAGAAAAGAGAAGATCACCCTCATCATCAAACATGATCGTGGATACTGAAGATCAGGGTGATCATCATGATAATGATGGAGACCAACAGTCAAAGGATCCAACTCCTCAGTGGCTAAAAAAAGAAATTGGTGCAGAATCAGGCATAGGGATATAGGAATTTGATGTATCCACATTATTTAAAGAAACCCTGATGAAGCCAAAGAGGAAGGCTAGAATAACTTCTGCAATATGAAGGGATCCTGATACAGGTAGGAGAACCACCTAGGTAGTTGTTCCTACAGTTGATAAATAAAAGGGCAAGTTCACTCTGGATGAGTTCCAGATTACTACAGTGGATTTAGGATTTGCCAATGAGGATCAGGAAGGCTAAGAAGGTAAGGACATTATTGATTCATTAATTCAAAGAGTGAAAAGAGAAAAAGAGAAAAATAAACAACACAAGGAGCACATTGCTCAGTTGCATACTTACATAAAAGGGTTAATTGACCCTGATGAGGCATCTAATGATCATGCAGTCCCATTGACTACTATTTCTCAAGATGAAGTAAATAAACTGGATCTCATGAAGCATGAGTCATCCGTAATGAGAAAGTGGATGTTATCCACATTTGATGAGGCAGAAGAAGTGATAAAGACCTCTTTAAAGAGATGGAATTCTTTGAGTGTCTCCAGGAGAAAAGTTGATAAATTGCAGATGGAGATAGGGAAGAGGTCTTTTTAGTTGGAGAAAATTTTGATCATCTTGGAGGAAATAAAGAGAATTGACCCTCAAGTTCTCATAAGCAACCAAGTGCTAAATAACAATAATGCACTGTTGATAGACATATGGCACAAGGACATTAGATTTGAATGTGATGTACTTAAAAGATGCAACAGTAAACTAAGAGATATCAGCATGAAACTACATGAAATGATGTCATACGAAACAAAAATTTTAGAAGTATTGGAGGGAAGGATGGAAGGCAAAATAGAAAATCAGGATGAAGAGTTTGCAATTAAAGCTCTACATAACAACTTCCAATAGGAGACTGATGATCCCTTAAATCACTTGACAGAAGAAACTATGGATAAAATCATGAGGATCAAGGTCAAGGTGGAAGATTATAATGAAACATCCAGCAGTAGGAAAAGCAAATTAGAGAATCTTCGAGGCAAATATCAAATGCATAGGCATGCCACCATCAAAGTAAAAACCCAAGATGGCGGAGAGATAGAGAAAATGGTACAGTCATATGAAAATATCTGAACATCCATGCAGGTCCATGTACAAGGAGAAGCTCATCAGGATGATGAAGATTTTGAAAGTGATGATACTAGTGCACATCATGATGATGATGAAGAACTTGATGAAGGTATGCCATAAAGGGAACGTAAACACATCAAATACTTAAGAAAATATAAGTTGCCTAGATGGTTGCCAGCTAGCAACTAGTGCCACATGATAATGTTGACAAAGTAAAATAGAAATGTGAACCATAGATCTTAAATAGATAAATCCTGATCATAGATCAATTGTAACCACTCCCTCACCTTGTTCTATAAAAGGTGCAGGGATGCCTCATTTTCATTGATTCAAAACTTAATTGAAATCTGTTTGCTAAAATATTCAGGGCTCATTTCAAAGTTGTTGTATACATATATGTTCTTGCATACTTAATAAATGAGAAGACTGTTTTCATTACAATCCATCATAAATCTTGAGTAATCAGTGTGTAAATTCTGCATATATGCTTTGATTTTTTGTGTCCCTTGGAGTGCATATCAGTTTGCATGTTTTGTCTTCATACCTTTCCTTTGAAGTTAGCATCGACTGTATCTAACTGTGGAATGTCTTGGTGAACATATGGTTTGATTTCTCCTCTTCATGAATGTATCTGATGTATATTTGGTTCAATAGCTGAAGGTTCAACATTAATTTGAAGTATTTCTTTCAATTTCAGAACATTTCAAAACATTTCATCATCATAATTGCAAATAATTGACAATCTTAAGAAAATAATACAAATATGCAGACATCCCATAGTTAAATGAACATATTCAACATATTTGAGGTTAAAACATGTCAAAATGACAAATATCATGCAAAGATTTAAGGATAGACACAATATTTGAAGTATATCCTATTTAGAGTAATTTTCTATGTAGCATCATTATAGGAAACATTATCTTACTGATGAAATCTACGTAAGGCCCCAAAATGGAAACAACAACACACATCAACCTCTAAGTAACGTCAGAAGATTAGGACCTAATCAACGAAGACTTGAGATCATGAATTCTCTGAATTCATCATATCTTTCAAGATGAGTAAAGGTTAATGTGTACTTTTATTCTATGTTTGTTTATGACTAACATCATGATCAACATAAATTAGTGCTAGAAGGAGGGCCATAGGATGAGGATCATCATCAATAGTTTAGGTGATGATAAAGATTGTAAGGTAACACTTAGACACCACTAAATTTCCAAGCTAGATGCAAATATTTGTTGTTTTAAGTCGATATACACTAATCCTATGTAATGTTTTTGAAATCAATCATAAATATTGCAATCTTTATAGTAGATCATCATGTATTTGCAAAGATCAGCATCATTCTGGGTAAATTTGTCAAAACTTTGAGGTACCCTACTTTAGAAACCGAATATTAACCTGCAAATGTTGCCAAACCAAACATTACCTCATATTTGTAGTATAGCTGCAATTATTCTGTAAATACTCGATCAATTCCCAATCTTGACCATAAATATAGTCACCGCTGGTATATTCCAACCGATCTTTACAATCATCTAGCTAATTTGCTTAAATTTAAGAAATCCTAGCTCACAGGATAAATACCAGGTCTAGATCTAGTGGAATCTTTGAAGAATTACTTGTTAGAGGGTTCAGACCTAGAACTGTAGACATCCATCACACTCTAGGATCTAGTGCATCAAGAGCTTCACCAGAACCTCCTCCTGTAACTCCTATTGGTTTACAAGTACCTTCTGGACTATATGTGACACCTCCTGTCTAGCCTCAACCACAGGTCCAACCTCCTCTGGTTGCAATGTCATTCTTTACAGCAAAATCACCTTTGACTTTTACTGTATATCATGATTTGCCAAAGAATCCAAACAAGCTTTGTCCAAAATATCATCTTTATCAAGATGCTAATGATCATATCAGAACTTTTAAAGAAGCCTACTATAGGGCTAGAATAGCACATCAGGATGTTGTATGCAAATTATTTCCTTTTTCCTTAGGGGAAGAGGCTTATAATTGGTTTATTAGTCTTGGTCAGAGTTCTGTCAGTTCATGGGTTGTCCTAGAGAAATATTTTACTGATAGGTTCAAAGTACCTATTGATCCTTTAATGAACTACCACCTATTTGCCACAATCAAGTGGTTTGAGGGAGAACCTATTACCAATTTCAATGCTAGGTTCTAGAAAATGCTATCCAAGTTAGTTACCCCATATATTGTAGGAGATGCTGCTACCAAGAGTATCTATTACTCAACTCTAGATCCATTGACTTCCATGTTCATCAGGAGAACACATCCTGAAATCACAACCTTGACAGGAGCTTTGCAAGAAGCTGTCAAGGTGAATCAGTAGTTAGTCCCTGCTCCTACTCCAAATATTGCATTCCCTACATTGCTTGGCATGTATCCAACATATCCTACACAATATCCTCCCCAACCACAGTATAATGGAGCTATGATGCCTCCAGTAGTAATGCCAACACCATTGCAGATATCTCCATTGAGTATCATGCCTCCTCCTCCTAATGGGAATGGTCAAGTGCGTCAGTATCCTGCACAAGCACCAACATCTCAGGGTGTGGATCAAAACAATAACACTAGATCCTCTTTCTTCAAGCCTCAAACTGAAAATGTAGTGGCTAAAGCTTAAGAGGAGAAACAAGAAATTAATGAAATCTCTGCTCAACTAAGAAAACTAACTACAGAGGTCACTCATATGAGAAATTAGAACTTCTATTCTCAGCCTAACCAAAACAGCTCTAGGCTATAACAATGACAGACCTAGTTATCCTGATAGAGGGTACAACAACAATAATTTCAACAATAGCGGTGGAAATAATAACAATCCTCCTAGACAGCCTAGAGTATGGAACTCCAGGCCAAATAATGGCTCACTACCATCACCCTTAGATAATCAGTCACCTGGTGAAGCCAAATAGACCACTAGAGTCAATCTTGCTGAGGCAGCCCTCACCAATTGGTGTAGAATACACAATACAAATGCTCATGCAGAATTAGAATGTCCACAATTTAGAATTGCTACTAGCATTTTCCAGATAGAAGTATCCAATACTTCTGGAAATCCACCTCAGGTGGAGGGAAATGAAATTGTCCCTTGTGGATATGACTTTGTATTTGTATTAGAAAGCTATACTGATCAACATCATCAGCAGACTATGTCATCCCACCAGCATTATACCCAAACATGTGAAGAATCTGGGATGGCTTTTGAGTCAAATTATGTTTTCCCCATCGAGGATGAGAATGAGCCATCCAACGAACATGAGGAGGTGCATGAGCAATATCAGGGTAAGCACAATTATAATCTGAGAAATTACTCCAATAGACCTACTGGTCCATTAACCAATTCCTTGCCTCCGAATAATTTTAACACACCTCCTAATCCCAAGGCAAGTAATAATCTAAAATTTCCAAAGGTAAATGCATAGTATCTATCACCACAAAACACAGTATCAAAAGCTGTTGGCCCACCTCATGAATTTGACAAACTAGTCACATATCTGGCCAATGAGATGAAGAAGGTAAAGATCAGGTTGTCTTTATCAGAGTTGTTGAAAACTCCTGCAATTAAGAAAGCGTTTATGAAATCACTGGATGATCCTGCTCCTAGAGAGGATAATCATTCCCCAGGTTAGTCTAGTAATAGAGATCATGCTGCTAAAGATAACACTGTCAAACATAAAATGCCAGCTACAGTCCAAGCTGCAGAAACCTTCCACATGACCTTGTACAGGGACAAAAGTGAGTCACCACCTTTCCTCCTTACCATAAGGATGTTTAGCAAGAATTTACACAACTGTTTGGTAGATTCAGGTGCATCTACAAATGTCATGCCCCTGTCTATATGCAATGCTTTAGGACTGCATCCTACTAAATCCCTAAAGAAGGTGACACGGCTAGATAAACTAGAAGTAAGTGTGGTAGGTGAATTAACTCATATCCACATGCAACTAGCATCTGATCCCAGGATACAGTATTACATAGATATCCAGGTAGTAGATATACCTGATACATATGGGATGTTGCTCAATAGAGACTGGTCTAAAACTCTCAATGGATATATGTCTACTAACTTCAGTCACATGTGGTTACCTTGGAAAGGGATACCCAACTAGATAAGAATAGATGCTGAGCCTAGAATGAAGCACATGATCACTGAGTACAATAAAATAAATGAGATCATGTACGTGCATGTTGAACCCAGAATTTATGCCATTAGACCACAAACTATCAAGATAGAAGAGATCTTGATGCTTGACTTTCATCATCATGATGATGATCATCAGGAGGACATACTGACTACAGAACCTGATAGTAACTTTGAAAATGAGAATGAAATAGATCACTTCAAAAACTTTGAGATGCATCTGTCCAAGTAGGTAAAATGTTGTCAATTGTTAGATATACCTATTCATGACATTTTGATTGATGGTTGGTGTAGATTACATGACGAGGCGCATTCAAAGAAAACTTGTGAAACATGTTTAGATATGATGGAGCTGGAGTAGACATGCAGTGAGGCATCATCATCATCCAAGGTAAGTTCTGCATCTAGTGATGATGAGGATATTGACTTTTGTTTGTTTTTTGCAGGAAGCACAAGTGAGGTAACAAATCATGATGAGGATCATATCCTGAGAATAGAAGAAATTCGAGTATATAACCAAATAAATGTTAAGAAGAAAGAAAAGATCACCCCCGGGAGTGATTGTCTGATGGAGTTAGATTATGAAATGTCTAATGAAGACAGAGGCAGTAACCTGACCAGATTTGAGGAGTTCCTATCAGGAGAAATTAAAAAGATGATAGAACAAAAGAAGCATCCACAGGATGCACTGACTGAAGGATGGTGTAGGTTGCAAGGCAGCTCACTCAGAAACTACTTGTTCACTATGCCTACATGTCTTAAAGAGACATACGTTACCCGATCCAGAGGATCATCCTCCTGATGATGAAAAGAAAAAAGAGTAGTCAGCTTCGCAGAAGAAAGAAAAGATGAGGTCTACGAATGCTGAAATTCCTAAGTCAAAATGGATATCAGGTGGAGCAGCTACTAGAGCTGCAAACAAAAGAGAAAGTTTAGCTAAGCATCCTGCTGAAGATAAACCCTAGATCCTTAGATTTGATGGATCCAAGTCCAAACAAGGAGCTGGAGTAGGGATTGATCTCATTGATCCATCAGGAAAGTCCTACTTAACTGCCTACAAATTACAGTTCCCCTACACTAACAATGTGATAGAGTATGAAGCTCTGATTCATGGGATACTGTTTGCTCTCAAAAAGAAGGTAAAAATTTTGCATGTCTTTGGAGACTCAGAATTGGTTGTCAGACAAGTAGGAAGAATTTACTCTTGTAACTATAAGAAATTGTCAAATTATAGACATAGAGTGTGGGATTTGATTAAAGACTTTGATGCATTTAATATCACCCATGTACCGAGAGAACAGAACCATAGGGCAGATGCCTTAGCACAGGCTGCTAGTACATTAGAGCCCTTGTCCATATCAGTCCTAAAGAGATTTTCAGTAGAGCTAGTATCAGTGCCATTAGTACCTGATAATGTTACTAATCTATAGGTTTTTGATGATGATCAGCACATCCTAGATTTCATCTCTAACAGAGACATATTTGATGCTCAGATATGTCTGGGAAGAAGAAGAAATATTAGATTTGCCTAGTAACAAGATTCCCAAAGGTATGATTGAGCTAGAGAGGGCATTTGACCTGGACAACGTGTTAAAATAGAAAGATCTTCCAAAAGCTGATGGAGGACAATATTCACAAGTGAATATTGGACAAAATGAAGACAAGAGAAATGTCTTGATTGGTAGACTTTGCACACCAGAAGAGTTAGAAGGAATAATTCAGGCCCTCAAAGATTACATACATGTTATTGCATGGACCTATGATGAGTTGAAGACATATGACACATCAGTCATAACTCACACTATACCTCTCAAGCCAGATGCTAAACCCTTTAGACAGAAGCAAAGGCTAGTCAATGTTTTGCTTGAACCAATAATTTTTGAAGAAGTCAAGAAGTTGTTAAATGCCAGGATCATATTTCCTCTGAGGCACTCCACCTGGGTGGCTAATCTAGTGCCAGTAAGAAAGAAGAATGGATACATCAGACTATGTGTAGACTTCAGGAACCTGAACAGAGCATTAGAGAAGGATAAATATCCTTTACCCTCATTAGATGAAGTTATGTAGATTGATAATAGTGCAAAAATGATGTCATTCCTAGATGGCTTCTCTGGCTACAATCAGGTAATGGTTGACAAGATTAACAGACTAAAAACTACCTTCACCACAAAGTGGGGGATATTTGCTTATAGATGTATGCCATTTGGGTTGATAAATGTTGGAGCAACATTTCAGTGAGCAATGGACGTAGCCTTCAGAGGCTTAATAGGAAAATGCATAGTCATATACATGGATGACTTAATAGTATTCTCTAAAGATAGAGGAAACCATGTAGCAGATCTCGAAAATGTACTGAAAAAATGTGAAGAATATGGGATATCCTTGAACCCCAAGAAATACATATTTGGGGTGACAACAGGAAAGTTACTAGGCCACCTGATAACTGAAAATGAGATTATCATTGATCCTAATAGGGTGGAGTCCATTATGAAGTTACAGCTTCCAGGAAGCAAGAAAGAGCTCAAATCTTACTTTGGTAAGATAAATTTTTTTAGAAAATTCATCACTGGCTTTGCAGAAATAGTCAGGCCTTTAAATGCTATGCTGAAGAAGGATGCAAAGATTGAGTGGACATTAGAAGCCATGACAACCTTTGAAGACATAAAGAAAGCTATTTCTGATGCTCCTGTCCTTAGCAGTCCAGACTACACCAGAGACTTTTATATTTATTCATTTGCCTCAGAACATACCTCTGCAGCAGTACTAACTCAAAGAAATGAAGAAAAGGAAGAGAAACCAATTGCCTTCATGAGCTGCCCTTTCAAAGATACTGAATTGAGATATGTGGATGTTGAAAGGCAAGCACTTGCTTTGGTCAGAGCAGTAAATAAATTCAGGTGTTATATCTTGAGAAGCAAGGTGATTGCTGTGGTGCTAGATGCAGTAGTGAAGATGTTGTTAATAAAAAGTGAGCCTGGTGAAAAAAGGGCTAAGTGGATCACAGTTCTACAAGAATATGACATGGAAATCACACCCATGAAGCTGGTAAGAGCACAGGCTTTAAGCCAAATGATATTAGAGATTGATCCAAACATCACAAGTCAGTAGTATGTTATCAATGCTAAGGACAATGAAGAGTGGTATTCAGATATTAGGCACAACTTGATCACTAGAAGATGTCCTCCAAGACTGCAGGCTTCACAGACAAGAGCCTTGAAGATAAAATCCTAGAAGTACATGATGAAAGTAGGAGTACTTTTCAAGAAAAATTATGAAGGAATATACTTGAGATGCTTAGAAAAGCCAGAAGTAGATAAAGTTTTATCAGAACTACATGAAAAGTTTGGAACAACACATGGCTCATCCTTGGCTACAACACATGCTATCCTCAGAGCAGGATACTAGTGGCCTACAATCTTCAAGGACACAGCTGAACACATTAAATGCTGTCATGTATGTCAAGTTGCTGCCAACAAAAAAAGATATGCTACATAGCCTTTGCAACCAGTGATGGAAGCATGCCCATTTGCACAATGGGGCATGGATTCCATAGGACCAATTAATCCTCCATCATCCTCAGGCCATAGGTATGTGCTAACAATTACTGATTATTGTACCAAGTGGACTGAAGCCACTAGCAGCAAGACTTATAGCGCAGAAAATGTCATCAGATTTCTGGAAAGTAACATAGTCACTAGGTATGGGGTTCCCTATGCTCTGGTAAGTGATAACAGCTCTACTTTTACTTCAACCAAATTCTCAAGTTGGGCCTTTGATTATGGTATCATATTAAAGTTCTCATCTAATTATTATCCCCAAGGGAATGGATTGGCAGAATCCACTAACAAGAATTTGCTGAATATCATAAAGAAGTTAGTAGACAAGAACCCTAGGGAATGGAATACACTCCTAAAATATGCCTTATGGGTAGACAGAATTAGAAACAAGGCTGCATTAGGAAAGTCACCTTATCATTTAGTCTATGGGTTAGATCTAATCCTCCCTGTTAACCTGAAGATTCCTACCTTGTAGTTTACCCAAGAGTACCTAGGCATAGACAATAACCAAGAGGTTAGGTTACTTTAGCTGATGCACCTAGAAGAGAAAACAAGTCAGGCAATTGATCAATTTGCCAAACATCAGGCTATTGTCAAACAATGGTTTGACAAAAGAGCCAAAGTTAAAGCCTTCAGGATATTAGATTTAGTCCTGATGTGGGATAAAGACCATGAGAAGAAAGGAAACCATGGTAAGTTTGATAAATTATGGATAGGTCCCTTCCAAATTTCTAAGATATTAGGAGACAGTACTTTCAGGCTTAAGAACTTGACAGGTGAGGATGTTCCATTACCAGTTAATGGACAGTTCCTCAAACACTATTTCCAAGCCTAAGTAACTTCATGTCAGTCATGTGTATCATAATGTATATTTGTATAGTTGTTTGTATAGTGTTTTTATTTTGTTTTTTGTCTTGCTTGTTGGTTGAGTGTTTGTTTTGGTTAGTCAGGATGATGCATCTATCACCCCCAAAAAAAAAATTTGTTAAGATTCAAATGATGAAAACACATTTATATATAGGTTATGACTCATTTTGAGAAAGTCATCATGATCAAGTCTATGATATCCTGTCATCAGGGTACCTTTTCCAAACCAAAGTGATTTCTTCACAATGACTCACCTAACAGCCTTGGGTTTGTTGAAAATACAAGTATAGGTGTTAAGTGAAAAATCTAAAGGGACTCCCTTGCTAGCAATGCAATCTCCAAGCTAAAATAGCAAGTGACCATACCTTGCATTCTGAGCTTACATGATGATATCAGATATATCAAGTATAAATGTTAAAAAATTAAAAAATATAATAAAATTAGGCCATCTAAGTACCTCTACTGGGGCTATAGACACCTGCTGGTAGTGGGGCTCTACTTAGGGGGATTGTATAGATAACCTTGTTGGGGCTATCAATGCCTGATGGTAGCAAGGCTCTATCTAGGTTGGCTATGAGGGATGATCTCCAACTATGTAGCTTAACACCAGTTAGTCATGTTTTCAACTTGCTTTCAAGATGAGGATAATTAATCATTCGTACACTACTGATCCTTTGTTAGCATTGTTACCATGAGGACATTTTATCATTCAGAAAGATTATGATGCTTATGCTTAGAAAGAGTTAGAATGCTATGCTAGAATGTGTTCACATCACTTGAATCATTAGAATTTTAGTATTTTCTTTGGTGGCAAGTTGTTGTGTGGTTACACAACACGCCTCATTTTGACTTGACAAAATAAGGACCCAACTTTTTCTTTGGCTTTGCTTATGTTTTCTGCTTGCTGGTGGTCTGGTAAAAGTAAGATAGTGCAGATGATCCTGCATAATGGGGAGTAGGTAAGTCATCATGACGAGGTTAGTTTTTCAAAGTTCAATTTTCATGTCAATAACCCCATGGGTGGATTGAGTACAAAATTTCATGCAGGTTTGCCTTTTGGATCACCCAGATATTCCTTAGGGAACAAAAGTTATGACGAGCCAAAGATCTAGTCAAACCTGATGTTTTGAGGGGGAGGATCATATTTCTTAACATCAGTCATCTTACGAAAGATCACCCTGATCAAATATTATTACCTGATAAAATCATTTTCTCTGAACATTGGGACGTCAACTTTATGTGATAATGATATCTACCAGACAAACAACATCATGTATTTTGTGAAGGTCATAGTCCTGAACATCACCCGATATTTAAATATCACCCTGATATTTGAAATATCTGCCTATTGCAAAAATATCACCCTGAACCAATGTCCTGCTGATGTCATACAAACCCGATAATCGAAGAAATAAACATACCGATGACATAACCATCCTTTTACCTTGCGGAGGTATATTTCCAAACATGATTCTTCCCACATAACATGACAATGACATCATGCTGCGACAACGATGAACCAAGTTTTTATCTTGTTGACGTCACCCTGATATTTTGATAGGAGGTCATTTTAGTCCAGAGGGTGATATTATAAACATCACCAGACATTTCGAACATCCCCTGATGTTTTGAATATCACTCGATATTCTCAACCTGCCTCGATATTATGACATAGGTCCTTGCACTTAAAATGGATGATCATATTTTACTACGAGGGTCATATTCTCAATATCACCTAATAATTGAATATCACCCTATCCTGTGAAGATCACCCTGCGCCTTGCTTCCATAACATTAAATGCACTAGAAGGTGGTAGGTGATTCCCACTGATTACGAACCTGATACATACACCTGGTGGGATCTAGCAGTCTCGAACAAATAAATCGGCTATTGCATTTAATTTGTCCTAATTTTCCCTAAGTGACCCGATGCATAGGTTTAAAATGAATTTACTTATTCATTTTGTATTTACCTTATGATAAACCAGTGTTAATAGAGAACTAATTTGCTGAACCCTCTAACAAATAACGTCTGGATGCCATAGTTTACAGCATAACGAAGCAAGCGAAAGTCATCAGTATCAGGGTCACTTTCAGACAATCATTAGCATAATCAAGAGGATAAGTGCATCAGGTAAGTAATTTGAAACCCTCTGGTTGTCATCTTTCGCATATCCAAGTATCATGGTGTTTACTAGTTCAAAGTTATGCATATCAAGATAAACTAGATGATGAAAAACTATAGTATGCATGATGAATAATGAAAATATAGCGTGTATGCATGCATGTGGTATAAAATTGTAAGACAAACCTTATTCTATTGCAGGCATCCATGGTGGACAAATAGTTAGCTAAGTTAGAGGCAGAATTCCTAAAACTAATGTTTGTTCATCTTGAGGGTGTCCAATTCAAATACGGAGCCATTACAAATACACACCAAGGGAGTACAGATCTGGCTGCTTGGTCAGTTAAAATAGGTGATGAGAATCCTATGGAGGAAGCAAAAGATCAGGATCAGGATAAACATGAAGATGATCAACAAGATCACCCTCCAGAAAAAGAAGGTCCTCAGTAGGAGGATATACCCACAGATCACCTTCATGAAGAGCATCATGAAGAAGAAAAGAGAAGATATCCCTCACCAATGAACATGATGGTGGATACCGAAGATCAGGGTGATCATCATGATAATGATAGAGACCAACAGTCAAAGGATTCAGTTCCTTAGTGGCTAAAAAAAGAAATTGGCGCAGAATCAAGCATAGGGATACATGAATTTGATGTATCCACATTATTTACAGAAACCCTGATAAAGCCAAAGAGGAAGGCTAGAATAACTTCTGCAATATGAAGGGATCCTAATACAAGTAGGAGAATAGCCCAGGTAGCTGTTCCTATAGTTGATAAAGAAAAGGGCAAGATCACTATGGATGAGTTCCAGATTACTACAGTGGATTTGGGATTTGCCAATGAGGATCAAGAAGGCCAAGAAGGTAAGGACCTTATTGATTCATTAACTCAAAGAGTGAAAAGAGAAAAAGAGAAAAATAAACGACACAAGGAGCACATTTCTCAGTTGCATACTTACATAAAAGGGTTAATTGACCCTGACGATGCATCTAATGATTATGCAGTCTCATTGACTACTATTTCTCAGGATGAAATAAATAAACTAGATCTCATGAAGCATGAGTCATCCATAATGAGAAAGTGGATGTTATTCACATTTGATGAGGCAGAAGAAGTGGTAAAGGCCTCTTTAAAAAGATGGAATTCTTTGAGTGTCTCCAAGAGAAAAGTTGATAAATTACAGATGGAGATCGGGAAGAGGGCTTTTCAGCTAGAAAAAATTTTGATCATCTTAGAGGAAATAAAGAGAATTGACCCTCAAGTTCTCATAAGCAACCAAGTGCTAAATAACAATAATGCACTGTTGATAGACATATGGTACAAGGACATCAGATTTGAATGTGATGTACTTAAAAGATGCAACAGTAAACTAAGAGATATCAGCATGAAACTACATGATATGATGTCATATGAAGCCAAAATTTTAGAAGTACTGGAGGGAAGGATGGAAGGCAAAATAGAAAATCAGGATGAAGAGTTTGCAATTAAAGCTCTACATAACAACTTCCAATAGGAGGCTGATGATCCCTTAAATCACTTGACAGAAGAAACTATGGATATGATCATGAGGATCAGGGTCAAGGTGGATGATTATAATGAAACATTCAGTAGCAGGAAAAGTAAATTAGAGAATCTCTAAGGCAAATATCAAATGCATAGGCATGCCACCATCAAAGAAAAAACTCAAGATGGCGGGGAGATAGAGAAAATAGTATAGTCATATGAAAATATCCAGACATCCATGTAGGTCCATGTACAAGTAGAAGCTCATCATGATGATGAAGATTTTGAAAGTGATGATACTAGTGCACATCATGATGATGATGATGAAGAACCCGATGAAGGTACGCCATAAAGGGAACGTAAGCGCATCAAATACTTAAGAAAATATAAGTAGCCTAGATGGTTGCCAGCTGGCAACCGGTGCCACATGATAATGTTGAGAAAGTCAAAGAGAAATGTGAACCGTAGATCTTAAATAGATAAATCCTAATCATAGATCAATTGTAACCACTCCCTCACCTTGTTCTATAAAAGGTACAGGGATGCCTCATTTTCATTCATTCAAAACTTAATTGAAATTTGTTTGCTGAAATATTCAGGGCTCATTTCAAAGTTGTTGTATACATATATGTTCTTGCATACTTAATGAATGAGAAGACTGTTTTGATTACAATCCATCTTAAATCCTGAGTAATCAATGTGTGAATTTTGGATATATGCTTTGATTTGCTGTGTCCCTTGGAGTGCATATCAGTTTGCATGTTTTATCTTCATACCTTTCCTTTGAAGTTAGCATCGATTGTATCTAGCTATGGAATGTCCTGGTGAACATATGGTTTGATTTCTCCTCTTCATGACTATATCTAATGTATATGTGGTTCAATAGCTGAAGGCTCAACATTAATTTGAAGTATTTGTTTCAATTTCTTTCAATTTCAGAGCATTTCATCATCATAATTGGAAATAATTGACAATCTTAAGCAAATAATATAAATATGCAGACATCCCATAGATAAATGAACATATTCATCATATTTGAGGATAAAACATGTCAAAATGGCAAATATCATGCAAAGATTTAAGGATAGACACAATATTTGAAGTATATCCTGTGTAGAGTAACTTTCTGTGCAGCATCATTACAGGAAACATTATCTTACTGATGAGATCTATGTAAGGCCCCAAAATGGAAACAGCTACACACATCAACCTCTGAGTAACATCAGAAGATTAAGACCTAATCAACAAAGACTTGAGATCATGAATTCTCTGAATTCATCATATCTTTCAAGATGAGTAAAGGTTAATGTGTACTTTTATTCTATGTTTGTTTATGACTAACATCGTGATCAACAGTTACCTAATTGTAGAAGAAGATAATCTCATGACTATTCATTGGATGGTTGTTCACAATGGATTAAAAGCCTTGTTGTAGTTTTGAGCATGCATAAATTTGTAGTGCTTCACCATTAAGAATCCATATCTTGGTGCCAAAGGTTTTTTGATGTTTTGTATATGTTTTGTTAATTGAATCTAACTTTTTTAATGAGCTAGGCATTCTATGTTGAATGTGTGTATTTCATATTTTAGTTAAAACTATGTTGTTTGTAGATCTATAGCTACAGACAGTGTAGATCAAGGAAACTATTTCATAGAAAAATATTTTTGGGATGAGCTTAGTTGTGAGTCAATGTGGCTTTATCTTGGTAATTTAGTGTTCTAGTTGTTACCCCTTGTTTTTTATTTCTAAGTCCCATTCGTTTCTATTGTTCATCCACATGGTACTCCAGGTTTCTAAGTCCCAAATGTTATGAGCTTCTACTATTGTGCCTTAGGAAAATATTTGAAGTCATGGATACTACAATTTTCCTAACCTAGTCAATATTCCCCTAAGTTTTCTAACCTTATTGCTAGGTTCTGAAGTTTCAAAACCCCGCAATTCGATGACTTCACATCCTTTGTGTTAGCTTTTGTTGCCCACTTGTTTCTCTCTTGTTGTCGCTATGTCGCATGTTTTCAAAACTTTATAACCCGCAACTTAAGGTTTTGAAGTTCTCATTTGTTGCGATTCAATGATGGTTAAGTGGTGGACTAGAAACCAAGGCAATTAATGATCATTTAAAGTGTTGTATGCTGCCAATGTGAGATGTCCTTCAATGAATTCTTAGAAAATAAGCAAATCTTTGAGTTAATTTCTCAGGGTGCAAAAATGGTACCATGACAGCCTAACATTTGAATGCATGACAAAGCGCTATAACTACACATCATTTCATTCCTTGTGCCAAAATTATCTAAGTGGTCTGTTACTTTCTTTCTATTCTAAATTGTTACTTCCACAATACTCTATCATCATCCTTGGTTCTTGGTCGTTGTAATGAAATTCAAATTTCAGGGTGTTTCCTCCCACTTTGCAATTGAGAGAAATTGGTCTAAAGTGAAAGACATTAAACTTGGACACATAGACTTGGTGGAATTCTGGTCTCGTCTATAGCAAGAAGACATGTCATCATTTGCAGAGAAAATTTTACAGAGTAGTTGGCTCATGTAGTAGGTTTCCCTGTTTCATTGTGTTGTGAAGATTTAATTGTGGTATGCATGGAGAGATACGACCCCGAGACTTTGGAGATCAAGACTAAAGAAGGTGTGGTGATCGTGAGAATTGATTCTGAGTCTATCTCTCATGCATTAAAAATTCCAAGACAAGAGAAATACGAAGTTATGTTTGTAGCCCTGGGCATAAAATTCTTCAAGGAGAATGAAGACTGGTGCAGAAATTCTATTGCATGCAACTGGCTAAAATCAAAGAAAAGAGGTAAGTCTTAGCTACCCCTACACTTAAAAGAACATATTTTAAGGATGAAATTTTAGATATTATCACTCTATTGCACCAGGTGGTGGGTAGTGAAAATGCTAGCTCTTTTGAATTCTAGATGTGCCACTTTATATTACTGATATGTAGTGAGAATTAGTTTATTGACTGCAGTGAAATAATAAGCTATCACTTGAATGAGCAATTGTTGAAGTTTCAAGAGACCTCTGCATTTCACATGTGCTCCTATTTGGTATATGTTCTAGCCAGTCGAGAGGTTGTCTAGGGTGGGTTGAGGCCTCATGGGTCTTTAACCCTAGATACACCTATGTATGCTTATTTTCCTTAGTTTCCAATAGATGTTGGGATGAAAGATTTTCATCAAGTTAATGATGCCTTTTTGATGATTTTGGTGAGAATGTTGAACTGTGATTCTGAAATGAGGATTTATCCTAAGGCTGCATCTCTAGTTATGCAATTTGGGAGTTTTTATATTTAATTTGATAGGTTTACTTACCTAAGATTGGGGAGTTATGAGTCAGCCCCAACCAAGTTGGATCGGTACCATAATGACTACATTGTCTTTTTGGAAGTTTGTAGACAAATGACTACTATAAATGTTAAATACCATAGTATGAGAAAGAAGGGCTACACCTTTCCATTGTCTTTATTAGTTTATTCTTGTAAAAATAAAGATGCTACTAAAGGAGCTGAGCATGCACTGGCAGAATTTAATCTTCACTCTTCATCTTTGAGGCAACACTTTGACAGCAAGAACTATGTAAAGTAGAACTTCTATGGTTTTAGCTCTTACGAGCATCATTCGATCCTAGAAGATTTTTATGAGGATTGTGTGGATGACTATGAAGTTCTGAGAAGAAGCTACATGAGACTTACCATAAGTCAAATTCAGGCTTTTGGTTTACCCTTCCATATTCTAGAAAAAGCTAAGGAGGAGTCTGAAGTAATTGATGTGTAATATCTGAATCTGCTGTCAAAACCCCTTGCCCATATATGTAATGCCCCATCATGCAATTTACAAAGGATAATGGTATGTTTTACAAAAGCTCATGAGATAATCACCCAACAACAAAGACACAACTCACTCACACAAAGCAAGAAAATACATATCAATCTTAAGATTTTCTCCAAAACCTTCTTTGTCTTGTTCTCCACTCTTTTTTTTCCAGAATCCCCCCTGATCTTTTTGTTAATAACTGGCCAAATCTCTACAGCAAACCACTGTAGATTTAATAAATTGATACCTTATCGAAATCAGCTGTAGTATCTTTCCAACCAATACCTCCAAATCTGCAAACATGATCTCTCCTTATACAGCTTTTTGTAGCGATCTAGTCTCTTAATCTTATCAATAAATCCTCTATAATATGCATACCATACTTCTTTCATGATAGGAATAACTAGCTTATTCTTTTCATAAACTTATGAATCTAACTCAGCCAATCGATATAGAAAGTCTCTAATATATAGAAATCTACATATTTTAAAGAATTAGTGAATTGAATTTTATAGAAAAATTACTTTTTTTACATAGCTAGACTTAACTCTTTAGGGTTGCATGATGGGGCATTACAGTATTAATTTGGTTTGAGAAGGAGGTTGTGGATATAAATGTTTGTTCTACACTACTGATTAAGAGAACTGAAGATTAGCGATTGGTAAGTGGCATGGGCATGCAGGTTCACCTCATGAATCAAGTAATTCAAGGTCTACTGGACAGAAAATAGTGCAGGATTCTATTGTGTAGAGTTCCTCGTGGCCACATGACATGTCACAATCTATTTCTAATTCACAATCAGGAAGTGATGGTGAGAGGCCCAATGATGCCCTCAAATTGAAATTAGTGTGTGAATCAAATAGTCCTCTTGTGAGAAAAATAAATGTTCAGATAGTGGCAGTGAACCCTTACCCCATTTTTGATTCAATTGTTAATAATAGCTCTTTTCCCAATTTTCTTGATGTATCTTCTTCTCCTGATAGTGAAGAAATTCCCATTGTTTCCCCACTAGAAGATAGAAATAAATCTATGTCTGACAATATAAATACTACTGTGGTGACTTCCTCTCCTAGCTGGCTGAAAAAGGTGGTAGAGAAAAAGAGGAAAAATTCTCCCACTATGGCCAAAGAAATTGATAGTGTTGCTATGCTTTTGCAAGGGACTTCAAAGCCTCAGAAGGCTAGGAGAATGTCTAGGATGATAAATGATACTACTTCTGGCCACCAAGTATTTGAAATTGCTGACCCCATAAAAGATTTGGATGAAAATGATATAACTGAGGCAGATTATAAAATAAATCATATTGACTTTGGCCCTTCCACTCTTGAGGGAGAGTCATACCATGCAAATTATTCTATCAATGCTTTGATTAAAAGGGCCAAGGAAGAAAGGAAAGAAAATATAAAACTCCAATCTCAAATCTTGTCTTTGAGCCAATTCATCCAGTCAATTGTGACACCTTCTTCTCAGGAATCTCCTAACTCAGAGGTCATTGGGATCAACACAAATACTGTTAAGTAGATTAAAAAGAGTCAAAATTTCACCAAAGCCATCAACGAGTGGGTTGAAAAATTATCTAGTGATATTTTATTTTTCTTGACTAAAATGATACAAAGCTATTCTCTTATACACAATAACAGAAAAGAATTGATCAATGAGCTTCAACAAGTAAGAAAGGAACAAGGAAGTACTTATGTGCTTTCGAAGGAGGTTGCTGAGTTAGTAGCATTAGATTCCATAACACTCACGAAGGAAAATCTGGCTAGCGACCCCAGTGAAATTGATTTGCCCTGGGTTGACTCATTGGACTGGAAGCTCAATAGGTTTGATAATCTTATCGATAAGATCAACAAGGCTCTGCAAGAATACCTAGATCTAATGGTTGGTATTCAAAAAGACTGTAATGCACATGAAATAAATATTTTGGATGACTTTGGAGAAAAGCTACGTGATCCCAAGGATATCAACAAAGAAGTCAAAGACATGTTTTATAGTGAGCTTGTTGATCCTGAGACTGTTTTTGGTTAATCGGTAAGCAAATTGGGCTATAAGCAAGTTTATCTTAGTGGTTACAGAAATAGGTATGAGATGATCTAGGAGAATATGGTGGGAGTAGCTAAGAATGTGGCCAAATTTAGATCCAGATTGCAGAACACTACTGTTCCAGGAAGCAAAAGTATTACTGCTATCATTACAAAGTATCAGGGGTACAAGCTTAGCTTGAAGGTACAAGAGAATATGGCAAAAGATCAAGTGGTGGAGAGCATTGAAGATCCTAAAGAAATGAAGTTGTGGCAAATTAAGTTTATTTCTTTATTCTTTTCAAGTTATTTGGCTCAAACTTTTAAAGACTTTATTTTAGAAAAAGAAACGGTTGTCCTCAATAAACCGTTCTTCTTTCAAAGATAGTAATTATTTTATGCTTATAAATATGTAATGGGGGAACAATGGAAGGATCTTTCTAGTTGGGAAAACTTTGTTTTTCTCAATTTAGGTAGATATCTTGTATGTTTGTTTTGATTTCAATCTACTTCAATATATAGAAAGGATACAAAGTTGGAATTGTTCAGACATATATGAACTTTGTGTTATAATGTTTGGACTATCATTCTGCTTATGTTGAATGCCATATTTGTGGTTGTCTTCCTTTATGTTGGAGAATTCAATTGGTGATTTCATTGCTATGGATATCTATCTTTGAATGGATATGTTATGGTGATTATAATTCAAAATTTTCTTTTTATTATTATTATTATTCAAAATCTTTGAGCTTCTGTGGGTATTGGTTAGTTTATTTGTATGAAAATCTTCTTTCAAGATTTCTGGTTAAAACCATTCCCTTTCTTTGCTTTCTAGTTCATAGCATCATAGATTTTTTATTTGTTGAATATCAATCGAAGGTAGTTGACACCTTGTAAAATAAGCACAGAGTTGGTGATAAAATATTATTCTTACTAACTCAATTGTGGTTACATTTGTCATTTTTTTAGGTGAGAGAATATATAGTTAAATGAAAAATATGTAAACCAATAGATTTTTGGCAACTCTACTGAGGACTTATAATTGTTAAGTATGTATTGTGAGTTACTCTAATGGTTCTTCAAAGACATAACACTCCTATTCTTCAACCCAATGTTGATTGGGTTATAGGTGATCAAGAAGATATCATTACTGGATTAAGGTTGCTTGCCTGGCAACATACAAGGATTGACTTGCAATACCATCAAGTTAATGAAGTATTAGAAGAAGAAGGAGAAGAAGAAGAAGAAGAAATCAGTGAAATTGTGAGAGAGAATGCCAGGCATTTTTAAAACACTCAAGAAGTCATTTTTGTTGAGGATGTTGTACCTATGCCACAAAGAGAAAGAGTGTTTCCTGTCCTAGCACTTCCTAATGATAGGTGCAGAAACTTGGGGGTTAATCAGAGGAACCAGTTAAACAATCAACAAAATATTCCACAAGCTAATCAGTAAGTGAAGTTGGTGACTCTGTTTGTATTAAGTTTTATTGTTTAAATCTGGCTTCCAAAAGATATAATAGGGGAGATAGAAAGAAAGGGATCTTCGATGAGGATTTTGCATTTTTAGAGTCCATCAACTTTTTATCCTTCCCACCAAATCAAAAGGTTAGGTCTATTAGTAGACCCTCATCCCCTCAAAGTACTCCATCCACATCTTGTCAAGCTCTCGTTTTACACGAAGTTACCATCCCTTTGCAAGTAAATTTCCTCGTACAAAATCCACTTGTCATGGCCCAGCCTCCACTTGTTCCATGGGGATCCACCATAGGCCCAATCAATCTTGGAGTCCAATTACATGATTTCCCTAAGGGGTCAGGGAAAATTATACCTAAATTTAGAGGAGATGGGAAAGTCACCCCAGAAGAACATATGCAAGCCTTTTTTACTACCTCTTCTATCCTTGTTGTATAACATGAAGATGTAGCCATAAGACTTTTTGTAGAATCCCTAACTGATGCTTCAGCTGATTAGTTTCATCATCTTCCTAATGACTCTATTAATGGTTGGAATACCTTATAAACAAAGTTTGAAAGCAAATTCAAATCTGCAGAGAATGAACAAACTTTGGTTACACAGTTAGCCACAATGAAAAAAAGATGCAAGAGCTAATGAGGGAATTCATTACCTGATTCAACAAGCTATGTAATAGATTTCCTAAGAACATGAGGCCTGGGGATGATTTGTTAAAATGTTTCTTTATTAATACCCTTCCACCAGATGTTAGTTTTACTATCAAAATAGAAGGGCCAACTGATGTAAATGTAGCCCAAGAGAGGGCCATATCTATAGAAGATGATTTGATCATAGCAAGGAAATGGAAAAAGGAGTTACAAACTGGTAAACCTTCTGGTGCGAATTCTACTAACCCAGTTATACAAAGGTTAGCCAATGGTATAATCACCATAAAGAGCAAATGCCAAAGGGATAGTTTCAGCCACATTACCAAGATATACCAAGGAAGGATTATGGCAATCAAGGTGGTGATAACAAAACTTTGCCTTTAACTAGACCCACATAGAGGCTAGCTATTGAGAATACTCCCTCTACTAGTAAAGGTAATATGATGTGCAATTTTCATTTGACTATAGATCATGATGGGTCCACTTGCCTAGAGATGGTTCAATTCATGCAAATGCTTTCTACCAATGAACAAGCTGAAGCACCATATGTAGAAGAACCTAGCCCATCTTATGATGCAAGTGTTAATTTCTTTGAGTATGAATTAGATGCTAAAGAAAGAGAAGATGTTTACGCAGAGATTGATCCTAACTATGCAGTCTTCACTAGAGGACAACAGACCCAAAAAGGAGCAGACTCTAAAGGACAAATGAGTGGTTCATCTTTCACTCCAAAGTACATTCTATCTAGGCAATCTACTTCCAGTTCTAAGAAACCTGACAACACTACTTTCAAGAACATGTCTACAAAGGTACCATCTGTTCCTTCCCATGATACTATTGTTACTAGTTCATTTGATATAATTGAGTCATGTGAGAATACCAAAATTTAGATCTCCCAAGCTAAGTACCTTAGACTCAAACCATCCGAGCTAGACTGACTAGTGAAATATATCAGACAGGAGCCCTCCCCATCTCAAAATAATGCCCAAGTGTCTAATGAGGTCAAGACACCCATTGATGAAAAAGTTTCCCATAATCTATATGAAAAAGAATCAAGACAGCAAGATCCTTTCTCTAAGCCAGAATAATTTTGTGTCTCTTTACATAGCTAGTTTTAGATTGAGTAATTACGTCATTGACTTTGGTGCTTCTAATAATGTAATGCCTGTTCAAGTGGCTGAGCTTTAGGGTTGTCTTATACTCCTTCTCATGGTAAATTCTTTTCAATTGATGGCTCACAAGTTCCAATTTTAGGACAAATAAAAGACTCACAAGTCGCTTTAGCTATTTTCCCCAAAAAACGATTAAAGTTAACTATCCTCTTGGCTGATAGTCCCACCAGTTATGGCATGCTTCTAAGTAGGAATTTTTGTAGAGACTTGGGAGGGGAGATACAAATGGATTGGTCTCATGCTTTAATACCACTAGAGGGAAAGAAAGTACATCTTAACCCAGAGTTTAAGGCCAAGTTCACAGTATTAAAGTCTGGAGATCCTAGGGCAGATATCCTATTTGTTGGGACCAGACCAGGTACTTATATGTGTACTTCCACAGAAGAAGAATGTTCAAGCCTTATTAGCCCTGATTTATAAAACGAGTTATGGACACTAGAATTTGATGGAAGTTGTTCCCATGCTGGCTCTAGAGCAGGAGTTGTTCTAATTTCTCCAGATGGTTATATCTTTCCCTTTACTTACAAACTAGAATTTGAGAACACCAACAATACTGCTGAATATGAGGCTCTTCTACTTAGCTTAGCCTTAGCTAAGGAAAGGGGCATAAAACACTTGAGAGCTAGAGGGGATGCAGAGTTGATAGTTAAGCAAGTCAGGAAACAATACTCTATAAAGAATGGTAGACTGAGACATTACAAAAATAGAGTTTGGGACTATGTTGAAGATTTTGATGCTTTTTCTATTGAAGCAATGCCTAGGGACCTTAACACAAGAGTTGATTCATTGGCTATTTTTGCATCCTTATTATTACCTCATCCTGATTTTAAGGATAAGCCTTATAGGATTGAATTAGTATATCACCCCAGTGTCCCTAATAATGTAAACCATTGGCAAATGTTTGATAGTGATAGGAAAATTATTTCATTTCTTGAGAAGGCTGAAGCTTTTGCTAACATTTTCTTTAAAGGGAGTGATAATGTGAGCAATGATGTTACTGATGGATACATCAATACACATGGGGAAGAGAAGACTGAAATGATTCAATTAAGGGGAAACAAAATACCTAAGGGTTTAGTTTCTCTCAAAGATTTGTTCAATATACATGATCAGTACTTGAAACGAAAGAATAAGGTTAATATTGAATCATCGGTTGATTATGACCAAATCAATATTGGCATAGATGAAAATCCCAAAGTAGTGTGCATAGGGAAATGCTTCTCTCCCCAAGAAAGAGAAAGATTGATTTCTTTGCTGATAAAGTACAAGGATATTTTTGCATGGTGTTATGCTAACTTGAAGAAGTTCAGGAATGCAGAATTACAATATAAGATACTGTTGAAACCTGGCACTGCACCTTACAGGCAAAAACATTGAACTTATAATGCAAAGGTGGCAGAGGCCATCTTCAATGAGATAGATAAGATGTTGAAAGCTAAGATTATCTATCCTATCCATCATTCTACATGAGTAGTGAACATAGTTCCTATCAGGAAGAAAAATGGAGAGATAAGGATTTGCATTGACTTTAGGAATCTAAACTAGGCTTCATTAAAGGACAATTATCTGCTACATGTTATGGATCACATTTTACAGACCGTTGCAGGTTCTGAAATGATGTCAATGTTAGATGGTTTCTCTAGTTATAATCAAATTGAAGTGGCTCTAGAAGATCAACATAAAATGGCATTCACCACCCCCATTGGTGTGTTTGCTTACAATAGAATGTCATTTGGTCTCATCAATGCAAGTGCTACTTTTTAGCGGGATCTCTCATTTGGGGATTTGAAAAATAAAATCATTGTGGTGTATCTAGATGACTTGAGACTTTTCTTGAGGAAAAGGGAACACCATATACATGATTTGGAGGTTGTATTACAGCATTGTAGAGAACAAGGGATCTCATTAAACCCCAAGAAATCTATGTTTACTTTTATAGAAGGTAAGCTTTTGGGACACATTGTCTCAAAAGATGGGATTAAGGTTGATCCTGAAAGGGTGAAAGCAATCATGCAATTGGGGTTGCCCACAAATAAGGATAGCACCAAATATTTCTTTGGCCAAGTGAACTTCCTGAGGAGATTTGTACCTAAGTTCGCTGAGATGAAAAGGACCATAGTTGAAATGATGAAGAATCACCCAGCTTTCAAGTGGAGCAGTGAAGGAAAGAAGGCATTTGGGGATATAAAAATTGCCATAGCAAATTCACCTATGCTGGTATGTCTTGATTTAAATAAAGATTTCATTGTATACTGTTATGCATTAGAACATACTTTATTAGCCATTTTAATGTGGAAAAATGAGCAAGGCACTGAAGCCCCTATTTCATTTATGAGTACCCCTCTCAAAAGCTATGAGCTTAAGTACACACCACATGAAAAACATTCTTATGTTGTTGTCAAAGCTTTGAAAAGTTTTAGGTTCTATATTCTACATTCACATACCATGATTTTTGTTCCTAAAACTGATGTTAAAATTATCCTTACACAATAAGAAATTGGATGTAACAAATAGGGCTCTTGCATAGAAAAAGTTTAGGAATATGATGTAGACATCAGACCTACTAATCTAGTAAGGGGTAAGGGTCTATGTAAACTAATTTCAGAAAATAAAATTATTTATGAAGAGCAATTACCTTTGGTACTTTTTACTAGTACGACTGATGAGTTGTTTTAAGATGTCTCATATTTTTTAACTTATGGTGATTGCCCTGCTCACTTATCAACCAAAGAAAAAAGGAACCTAAAACTAAAGTCTAGTAAGTATGTTCTTTAGGAAGGAAATTTATATAAGAAAGGGGTAGATGGGACATTTCTTAGGTGTGTTGACAAGGAAAAACAAAGGAGACTTCTGAAAGCCTTCCATGATGAAGCTTGTGGTGGACATTTTTCTACCTCTGTGATAGCCTTTAAGATCCTAAGACAGTGTTTTTATTGGCCAGGTATGTTTAGGGATGCTTAGAAATGGGTATCTAAATGTGAAAAGTGTTCAAAGTTCACTGGTCATCCTCATTTAGCAGCACTGCCTTTGAAACCTATGGTGGTTGATGAGTCATTCCAACAATGGGGCCTAAATTTTATTGGTCCTGTCAATCCTAACTCAAGTGTCAGACACACACACATCGTTACTACCACAAATTATTTTACCAAATGGGTAGAAGCCATCCCCATGAGACAAACTACCTCAGAAGTGGTGTACAATTTCTTGAAAGAGAATATTATAGTAAGATTCAATGTCCCAAAAAAGATAATCACAGATAATGCTAGCTCTGTTTCACTTTCTGAGATTACTCTTTTTTGTTCTAAACATGGTATCAGTTTGGGACATTCATCTGATTATTATCCTCAGGGCAATGGGCAAGCAGAGTCTAGCAATAAAAATTTAATCTCTATCATCAAGAAACTGGTAGATGAAGGACAAAGATGATGGCATAAGAAGCTATATGATGCTCTTTGGTTAGACAGGATTACATATAAAAGAGCTATAGGCATGTCTCCTTTCCATCTTCTTTATGGCATTGATAGTACTATTCCTATTTGTTTGGAGCTTTCAACATTAAATTTACAAAATGCCATAGAAAATGAGGAATTTCAGTTTACGCTAGAGAAGAGAATCATGTATCTAAATAAGTTGGAGGAAGAAAGAGGAATGGTTGTGGACATAATTACTAAACACCAATAGATGGTCAAGAAAATCTTTGATAAAAGAGCCAGGCAAAGAAAATTTGTGGTTGAGATTCTGTGCTTCTCTGGGATAGAAGGAAAGAACCAAAGGGTGCACATAAAAAGTTTGATTCATTATGGAAAGGTCCCTTTCTAATTAGGCAGGTTGTTGGTGATAATTCTTTCCTATTGAAATATCCAGATGGTACTCCTTTGCCTCTTGCCTATAATGGGCAAGATTTGAAATCGTTTAACTGGTAGCAGTCTTGAGTCTTCATCTTGTACCATAGTTTCTTTCTATTTTCTTTGTTTTTATTGCTTTTCCCTCTATTACCCAATGAATAAGGATTTGTGCCATATTGTTTTGGATTCTTTGTGTCCCATTGGTCCTTGTCCCCATTTAGAGCTAATTGTTACCCCTTGTTTTTTATTTCTAAGTCCCTTTCATTTCTATTGTTCATCCACGTGGTACTCTAGGTTTCTAAGTCCCAAAGGTTATGAGTTGTGCCTTAGAAATTTTTTTGAAGTCGCAGATACACAAGCTTCCTAACCTAGTCACTATTCTGCTAAGTTTTCTAACCTTATCGCTAGGTTCTAAAGTTCTGAAACCCCACGATCCCATGAGTTCACATCCTTTGTGTTAGGTTTTGTTGCCCACTTGTTTCTCTCTTGTTGTTTCTTTGTCATAGGTTTTCCAAACTTTATAACCTGTGACTTAAGGTTCTAAAGTTTTCATTTCTTGCAATTCATCGATGGTTAAGTGGTGGACCAGAAACCAAGGCAATTAATGATCATTTAAAGTGTTGTACGCCACTAGTGTGAGATGTCCTTTAGTGAATTCTTAGAAAATGAGAAAATCTTTGAGTTAATGTCTCAAGGCACAAAAATGGTACCACGACGGTCTAACATTTAAAAGCATGACAGAGCACTATAACTACACATCATTTCATTCCTTGTTCCAAAATTGTCTAAGTGTTTTGTTGCTTTCTTTCTATTCTAAATTGTTACTTCCACAATACTCTGTCATCATGCTTGGTTCTTGGTTGTTGTAATGAAATTCAAATTTTAGGGTGTTTCCTCCCACTCTAGAATTGAAAGCAATTGGTCTAAAGTGAAAGTCACTAAACTTGGACACATAGAATTGGTAGAATTCTAGTCTCGTCTATAGCAAGAAGACAAGTCATCATTCATAGAGAAAATTCTATAGAGTGGTTTGGATCATGCAGCAGGTTTCCCTATTTCAGTGTGTTGTGAAGATTTAATGGTTGCATGCATGGAGAGATATGACCCTGTGACTTTGGAGATCAAGACTAAAGAAGGTGTGGTGGTCACGAGAATTTATTCTGAGTCTATCTCTCATGCATTGAAAATTCCAAGACAAGAGAAATATGAAGTTATGTCTGCAGCCCTGGGTGCAGAATTCTTCAAGGAGAATGAAGACTGGTGTAGAAATTCTATTGTACGCAACTAGCTAAAATCAGAGAAAAGAGGTAAGTCTCAGCTACCCCCTACACTTAAAAGAGCACATTTTAGGGATGAAATTTTAGATATTATCACTCTGTTGCACCAGGTGGTGGGTAGTGAAAATGATAGCTGTTTTGAATTCTGGATGTACCACTTTATATTACTAATATGTAGTGAGAATCAGTTTATTGACTAGGCTGAAATAATAAGCTATCACTTCAATGAGAAATTGTTGAAGTTTCAAGAGACCTCTACATTTCACATGTTCTCCTATTTGGTATATGTTCTAGCCAGTCAAGAGGTTGTCTAGGCTGAGTTTAGGCCTCGTGGGTCTTTAACCCCAGATACACCTATGTATGCTTATTTTCCTCAGTTTACAAAAGATGTTCGGATGAAAGATTTTCATCAGGTTAATTATGCCTTTTTGATGTTTTTGGTGAGAAAGTTGAACTGTGATTCTGAAATGAGGATTTCTCCTGAGGCTGCATCTCTGGTTCTGCAATTTGGGAGTTTTTATATCCAATTTGATAGGTTTACTTACCTAAGACTTGGGGCTTATGAGTCAGCCCCAACCAAGTTGCCTCAGTACCCTAATGACTACATTGTCTTTTTGGAAGTTTGTAGACAAATGACTACTCTAAATGTTAAATATTAGAATATGAGAAAGAAGGGCTACATAGTTCCATTGTCTTTGTCAGTTTATTCTTGTAAAAAAAAAGATGCTACTAAAGGAGCCAAGCACGCACTGGAAAAATTTAATCTTCACTCTTTATCTTTGAGACAACACTTTGATAGTAACATAAAGCAGAACTTCTATGGTTCTATCTCTTATGAGCATCGTTCGAGCCTAGAAGATATCTGGGAGGATTGTGTGGATGACCATGAAGTTCTAAGAAGAAGCTACATTAGAATTACCATAAGTCAAATCTGGGCTTTTGGTTTACCCATTCATATTCTAGAAAAAGGTGAGGAGGACTCTAAAGTAATTGATGTGGAGTATCAGAATCTGCTGTCAAAACCCCTTCCCCATATAAATTAGTCTAAGAAGGAGTTTGTGGACATAAATGTTTGTTCTGCACTAGCAAGTAAGAGAACTGAAGATTGGATGGTTGGTAAGTGGCGTGGACATGCAGGTGCACCTCATGAATCAAGTAATTGAAGGGCTACTAGATAGAAAATGGTGCAGGATTCTGCTGTACAGAGTTCCTCACGGCCACATGACATGTCACAATCTGTTTCTAATTGACAATCAGGAGGTGATGGTGAGAGGCCCAATAATGACCTCAAATTGAAATCAGTGTGTGAATCAAATAGTCCTCTTGTGAGAAAAAGAAATGTTCAGATAGTGGTAGTGAACCTCAACCCCATTTTTTATTCAATTGTTAATGATAGCTCTTTCCTCAATTTTCTTGATGTATCTTCTTCTACTGATAGTAAAGAAATTCCTGTTGCTTGCCCACTAGAAGATAGAAATAAATCTGTGTCTGACAATATAAACACCACTGTGGTGACTTCCTCTCCTAGCTGGCTAAAAAAGGTGGTACAGAAAAAGAGGAATAATGCTCCCACCATGGCCAAAGAAATTGATACTATTGCTGTGGTTTTGCAAGGGACATCAAAGCCTCAGAAGGCTAGGAGAATGTCCAGGATGATAAATGATGGTACTTCTAGCCACCACGTATTGGAAATTGCTGACCCCATAAAAGATTTGGATGAAAATGATATAATTGAGGCAGATTATAAAATAAGTTATATTGACTTGGACCCTTCCACTCTTGAGGGGGAGTCATACCATGAAAATTATTCTATCAATGCTTTGATTAAAAGGGCCAAGGAAGAAAGGAAAGAAAATATAAAACTTCAATCTCAAATCTTGTCTTTGAGCCAATTCATCCAGTCAATTGTGACACCTTCTTCAAAGGAAGGGCCTAACTTAGAGGTCATTGGGATCCACATAAATACTGTTAAGAAGATTAAAAAGAGTTAGAATTTTGCCAAAGCCATCAATCAGTGGTTTGAAAAATTATCTTGTGATATTTTATTTTTCTTGACTAAAATGATACAAAGATATTGTCTTATACACAATAAAAGAAAAGAATTGATCAATGAGCTTCAACAAGTAAGAAAGGAACAAGGAAGTACTTATGTGCTTTCGAAGGAGGTTGTTGAGTTAGCAGCATTAGATTTCATAACACTCACAAAAAAAAATCTGGCTAGCGACCCCCGTGAAATTGATTTTTCCTGGGTTGACTCATTGGACTAGAAGTTCAATATGTATGACAATCTTATCGATCAGATCAACAAGGCTCCACAAGCATACCTAGATCTAATGGTCAGTATGCAAAGGGACTGTAATGCACTTGAAATAAATATTTTGGATGACTTTAGAGAAAACCTATGTGATCCCAAGGATATCAACAATGAAGTCAAAGACATGCTTTATAGTGAGCTTGTTGATCCTAATACTATTTATGGTGAATCACTGAGCAAATTGGGCTATAAGAAAGTTTATCTTAATGGTTACAGAAATAGGGATGAGATGATCCAAGAGACTATGATAGAAGTAGCTAAGAACTTGGCCAAATTCAGAACCAGATTGTAGAACACTACTGTTCTAGGAAGCAAAAGTATTACTACTATCATCACAAAGTATCAGGAGTACAAGCTCAGGTTGAAGGTGTGAGAGAAGATGGCAGAAGATCAAGCAGTGGAGAGTGTTGAAGATCCTAAAGAAAATGAAGGGGTGGCAAATTATGTTTACTTATTTTATTCTTTTCAAGTTATTTGGGTCAAACTTTAAACACTTTATTTTAGAAAAAGAATTGGTTGTCCTCAAGAAACTGTTCTTCTTTCAAAGATAGTTATTATTTTATGCTTATAAATATGTAATGGGAGAACAATGGAAGGATCTTTTTGGTTGGGCAAACTTTATTTTTCTGGTGGTGGAGAGAGTTGAAGATCCTAAAGAAATGAAGTTGTGGCAAATTAAGTTTATTTCTTTTATTCTTTTCAAGTTATTTGGCTCAAACTTTTAAAGACTTTATTTTAGAAAAAGAAACAGTTGTCCTCAAAAAACCGTTCTTCTTTCAAAGATAGTAATTATTTTATGCTTATAAATATGTAATGGGGGAACAATGGAAGGATCTTTCTGGTCGAGCAAACTTTATTTTTCTCAATTTAGTTAGATAGCTCATATGTTTGTTTTGATTTCAATCTACTTCAATAAATAGAAAAGATACACAGTTGGAATTGTTCAAACATATATGAACTTTGTGTTATAATGTTTGGACTATCATTATTCTTATGTTGAATACCATATTTGTGGTTGTCTTCCTTTTTGTTGGAGAATTTGGTTGGTGATTTCATTGTTGTGGATATATATCTTTGAATGGATATGTTATGGTGATTATAATAAAAAATCTTCTCTTTTCAATTATTATTATTCAAAGTCTTTGAGATTTTGTGGGTATTGGTTAGTTTATTTGTATGAAAATCTCCTTTCAAAATTTCTCATTAAAAGCATTCCCTTTCTTATCTTTCTGGTTAAAAGCATCATAGATTTTTGATTTGTTGAATATCAATTGAAGGTAGCTACCACCTTGTAAAATAAGCAGAGAGTTGGTGATAAAATATTATTATTACTAACTCATCTGTGGTTACATTTGTCATTTGTTTGGGTGAGAGAATATAGAGTTGAATGGCATATCTGTAAACCAACACTAGTGATATCTCAAATTGTGTTGAGGTGTTTGTAGGTTTATAGTATTATGAGGAACATTATAAGTTGTAACAAACTCGTAGTTGTTATTAAAAATGTTACATAGCTAACTTGTGCTAGTCCTCTTTTTGTGGACTTGTTGTGAGTAGTTTTCTTGTTGGATGTTTTCTGGTTTTGGTTGAGTTATATTTTTTTAATATTGGTTATGTGTATGAGAAGATTTAGTCATAGGTTGTTGTGAGAACTTTATCTATGGAGATAGTCAATTGTGACAACTTGTTCTTCTTGCTTTGCAGAACGTGGTTATACTTTTTCTTGTAAGAGATTCTAGTAAGCATGTTTTGGTTACAATTTTTTATTGTGTTGCATTCATATGTGATATTTAGATTAGAAGAGAAGTATTTTCATAATGCATTTGTTGTCTCTATTATCACTTTAGTGGAAGTGTAAGTAGTGAGTGGATTTCTTTTGTTGATGGATATTTGTGTCATGCAAAACTCTTTGCTACTATTTTCTATTAGTGGTGGGACTTGTGATAGTTATTTTTTATCAATAGAGGATGGTTTTCTTTTCATGTATTTTGAATATTTGGATAGCTTGTTGTCTTCAAGAGATTTGATCACTTCAAGTTATTTTTTATCAATCAAGGGTGAGGACATCACCTATATTATATTAATATAAGAGTTTTACATCAAGAGGCCCACAACCAATAGAACAAAGGTTGGGCATAGCAGAGATAATATAGAAAAAGAATGACATACAATGAGTATTAACCAAATGAATAAAAACATACAGCTGAAAAACTATCTTTGCAATAGAACAAAGGCAAAATAAACCACTACTCATCACAACTACCTAATGAGTTGATAATCTTTGATAGACCAAGCTTAGAATCTAGTAAAGGAGGATGCAGAAGACTCTCGTTTTGACCATGCTTCAACAAAAAGTGAATAGATTTAAAAAGATTATACACCATATTATATGTAGCCTCACACAAATCATTCTTGAGAGATAGCAAAGCAGACCAAGAAAACCACACATCATCATCCAAAAGACCCCTTCTAATTGTATGAAGTGCCATTAATTTGGGGCGAGAATTGACATGATATTCCTTACTGAAAAGGCCACCAACTAGAGAGTCACCAACATCAAGACAATAAGCATCAACAATAGCTTCTATGAAATCCAAGAGGGAGTAAAGAAAATGTTGAATATAATTGGATGCCAGAAAAATCAACAAATCTCTCTTTGCAATGACATCCATAATCTAAGAAAGAAAGGTCAATGCCACCTGTGAGAAAGGATCATGAGTTCCCAATGATAAATCTGATAGATTCATCCACTGGAGGACAAAGAATAATTAAAATATTCCCAAACTTTTCCTTATCGAAAGGAAAGGAATCCATCTTCTTTTCCTAGAATAATATTGGTAGGGAGACTCTCGACTTATGATCCATGAGACAACCTAAAAGAAAAGAGGAGACAATATTTGGCCAAAGACTTCAACATATAGGGATGCCAAAGAAAAACATACAATCAGGAATGCCACTATATTAAAATAAATGAAAAAAATAAAATGTACATAAAGGTCAAGCAAAGCATGCCAAGAGAGAAAGGTGGCTTAACATGTTAGAACCACATTGAATGAGTTCATTCTTGCATTAAAATTTGCTACCAGAAGGAAGAAAAAAATGAAGCAAAAGCTATGGAGAGAGGAGAAAAACTAAAAAGGATGAAAGTTGAAGCATTGGAAAAGACCCAAGGCTCCCAACCCTAGCCATCTGTAAGGGAAAATCTTGTGAATTGCAAAGGATTACCCCACAATAATCAAAGGTGATGTAAACATGGAAACCTACACATGCCACAAACTATTAGTAAAAATCATTGAGACAACCACATGGGGATCTCAGGTCAAATGACCAGTCACATTTAGTACGCCATTTAATAGAATAATACATGTGGAAAGGACACTTCAAAGAAGTGCAAAGTCTAGCTAGGAAAAACCAACAACTCAAATATTCTATGATAGAAGGAAAGGAATCTTCATCACAAAGCATAATCCAAATAGGTGAGAACAATCAAATCAAATAAACCATGGAGAAAAGATCAAAAACCTTAAAGAAAACCACAAACCTAACACCTCAAACCATAATTGAAGAAGAAGCAAAATTGAATCATCCCAACACAATCAAGAAGAGGAAAATTCATTTTTCAAAACCTCAAGCAATTTTTTTTAATCTTCCCAACCCTTCAAACAATTACTAACAAGATATTCATCTTTATGTTCAACCGCCTTGTTAGCAAGCAAGTCAACTAACATATTTGCTTCACTATAACAAAGACCACATTCATAGAATTCTAACTTATCCAATAGAAGCTAAACTAGATCCATTAAATAATTAAGATGCCAAGAATTTAATTGCCTCCTTTGTAAAGAATTAATTACTAGCATAGAATCACCTTCTATGAATAATCTACTAAATCCATTATCAAGTACAAGAGAAATACCCAAGTAAATTGCTTGAACCTTGGCTTCATTATTTGAACCAATTGGAAGTTTCTTTGAAGTAGCCAACAAAATGCAACTGTTAGAATCTCTAAAAACACACCCAACACCTGAAGCCCCCAGATTTCTTTAGAAGCACCATCAAAATTTAGTTTAATTAGGGAACACTCTAGAGGAATCCATTTAGCATCCTTTCTATTAGGTCTAGACAAATCTGATTTGATTGATCTAGGAATAGGAGAATGATTTAGAAGAGACCAACTATTAAGAATAGTTCCATCCCAAGAAGAAAAGAATCTATTAGCCTGAGACAAATGGATGAAAGAAGACATCACCTTTTCTGAGATAGACACTTCTAGTTTATTAATGATAGAGGCCCAAGACTTTGATTTCCTTTTGAAAGTCCTGGAATTCATCTCTCTCCAGTTATACCAAATAACCATTGAGGAAACAATTTTCCAAAGGCTTGCAAAAGTTGAAGAAGAAAACAAAATTGGCCAACTAACAAAGAGCGAAAGAAGAGAAGCTAGAAAGGCACATACCCAATTGAATTTCAACCAGATTCAAGACCAAATTCTTGAAGAGAACTTCCCAATGAAGGAATACATGATCAACTAATTCAAATTCATTACAAAAGGAACACATAAGATCTACCTTGATACCAAATTTGAGTAATCTATCCCTTGTCAAAAATCTATTGTGAGTAGCTTACCAAGCAAAGGCCCCATATTTGGGGATAATGTTAACATCCCAACAAATATGAAGAATCCAATCCTGAGGAGAGGATTTAACCGTACTTCAATAGCCATATTTAACTAAGACCGAGATTTGTCCCCAACCCATTTAAGTTCATCATCTTTATTTGAGAAAAGATTTTTTCTTGCGCAAAGGATGTCTTTTAACAATAATTTCTGAGAATCTAGGAAGGGGCAATGAGAAAAATCTTTCCACTACACTAACATAGAACTAGAGACTAGAGAAAAATCAATATAATCTTCCACCTTTTTTCCCCAATTCTTAGAAAGAAAATCTTTGGCTTTTACCAAATCAGATCTAGAGTCTAATTTTTCAGACCCATTCCATGAATCCAACCAAAAATTTGCTTTCATACAATTTCTAATAACCCAAGAAAGGTTAGAATTAATGACACTCCTACAAGTGATAGTAAAATTCGACATAGGAGAACCAAAGGGAGGGTTAAGGATAGTAAACATTCTACACCTATCATCTAAACCCAAGTATTTAGATTGTAGGACTTTGCACCAAGAGATAAGTTCTGAAGAGACAAGCTCCTAATAGATGCACCCCCTACCTCCTTTAGCATACAAACCTTATCCCAAGTTAACAAAGAAAGTTTTTTGATTACACCTTTCCCACTCCAAGGGAAATTTCTAATAATTTTCTTAACTTTATCAGCAACATTAAGAGGAATAGGAAGATGAGACATCATATAGACTAGAATGGTTGATAACATTGCCTTAATGAGAATAATCCTTCCAAAAAAGGAGCTCCCTTTATATTTCCAACTTGCCAATTTAGCACTGATAGAATAAATAATATTGTACGAAAAATCAAACCTATTTTGACCAAAAAATAAATGAATACCTAGTTAGGTACTAAGTAAGAAATCCCTTTTGAGCCCAAGGAACTTAGTAGTGCTGCCCATGATCAAAGGAGGAGTATTAGAGAATAAAACTTTTGACTTGTAAAGTTTATAGCCTGACCTAAAACTATACAATAATTTTCCATCATATTTTTTATAACCATGGCCTCAACAAAGGTGGAAACTCCAAACATTAAGGTATCATCACCAAACAAACAATGAGTAATAGGATCAACATCTTCTGTCAATTTAATAGCCATCCTATTACCTTTAGTTTGCTAAAAAACAATACTTCCACTTAAAGCTTCTGCTAGAATGATGAATAAGAAAGGTGATAAAGGATCCCCTTACCTCAAACCTTGTGAATATTGAAAATACCTAACAAGAGACCCATTAACCAAGACTGAAAACCTAGCTATAGAGATGCATTCCCAAATTAACTTATACCATGTTTGACTAAATCTAAATTTTTCCATAACTTGAATCAAAAAGGGAACAATGTACCCTTTCATAGGCCTTCAACATATCATTTTTTAGAGCCATATCTTGAATCCTTTTAACTTTTAAAGAATGAATAACCTCATGAGAAATTAACACTCCTTCTAAAATCTCCTCACCAGGAACAAAGCTTCCATGTTCTACAAAAATAATATCAGGGATAAGCCCACTTAAATTGCAGGTCAAAAACCTTGTGAGAATCTTGTAAATGGTATTACATACAGAAATAGGTTTGAAATGCAAGAAAGAAGTTACATTTTTAGTTTTGGGAACCAAAGTGATAAATGTATTGTTCACTTCCTTTAGAATATTTTTGTTTCTTCTAGCCTCTTCTATAGCCTTCCAAACCTCTTCCCCAATGGACTCCCAAAATATTTGAAAGAATAAAGGACGAAAACCATCAGGACCTGGAGCTTTATTACCTTCCATAGAAAAGACTACCACCCTTATTTCTTCTACTAAAAAAAGGAGTAGAAAGAGAGGAATTTTGATTTTCTAAGTTAAGACTTGGGATACTATCAAGAACCTACTTTTCTACTTCACTATTTACTAAAGACCCTGAAAGAGCTTAGAAGATTTTAAAAAAAAGTAATAGCATCTGCTTTGATATCAACCAAATTTGTTAAAAGTACATTATTTGAAGAGGTGATTTGACAAATTTGATTCTACCTTCCTCTATTCTTCACTAAAGAATGAAAGAATGTGGAATTACTATCACCATCCTTAAGCCATAGGTCTCTTAACTTTTTCTTCTAGAAGACCTCTTCCCTGGCTTGAATTTATTGAAGATTTATATGTAATTCTTTTTCTTGAAGATAAGGTTCCTGATTCATTCCCTGAGAAAATAGATTACAATTTATAATTTTTATCTCCTCTTTAATAAGAAGCTTCTCCTAAAAAATATTTCCAAAGACCATCTCTTAACCACGTTTCAAAATTTATGCATCTATGAACCATGTGTAAAAGGAGCTTCCAACCACCAACCTCTAAGGAGACTTAAAAAGGAGCCAACCCTGAACCACATAGTTTCAAACTTAAATGGTCACCTATCAGGTGGTTTGTGTTCAAAGATGAGACATTCAATAGGGTAGTGATCTGAACCCATGAGAGGAGCAATTTCACTAACATAACCAATATTGCTTTGCAGCCAAGAGGGAGACATAAAAAACCTATCCAGTTTCTCAACAATCAATGAAAAATGAGATCTTCGATTTGAACAAGTATAAGTACCATTTTGAGAAGAAACATCCACAAGTCAATTGTAATCAATAATGTCTATGAAATCTAATTGAGATTTGGATGCCTTAGAAACACCCCCAATTTTTTCCCCAATTTGTATATAGCATTAAAATCCCCTCCAAAAAGGATAAGGCCGTCTTTAAAATAATCCAACATACTCGAGAGTAACTACCATAAAGACTTTTTGAGAATAGGACTAGCAAGACCATAAATGTTAAAAAGCCATAATTGTAGATTAGAAAAAAGACTTGTACATTTGCCTAACATCCGAAAGTTTTTCATAAATTTTTTTTCCATCACTTCAAGTTGTTGGTAACTTGGGTGTTGGTTATGATCTAGTGGTTGGAGATAGATGATCTTCTAATCAGAAGATACAAATCATGAATTCATATGGAGTTCCTAGAGTTTCCATTTTTCCCATATATGTAGTGAGAGCAATTGTTATGGTTTGGGATTAATCTTGTAGTTGAGTGGAATGATCATTTTTCTTTAAAACACTCTTAGATATTGTAGTTGTTTGGTGTGAGATGATCGATTGTACACCTACTACTACTAGTTAGATTTTGGTAAGGATAGAGATCTCTTAGTTATTGAAGATCATGTGATGGAATGTTGTCTCTTTACATGGTTTCAATAGGAATATTAAGGAGCCTACACCTAGACACAGATGTGAGTTCAACATACTCAACAAATAATTATTTGATAGTTATGATTTGCCTATATTTTTAGATACATTCTACTTTAATTTTTCTCTTCTAATGTGAATGAGTCTTGAGATATGGACATGTCAATTTTGAGGACTAGTTTGAGAAGTAAAAAATATGGTTTTATTTATTTTTCTATTCTTATGGGGCTCAATTCATCTTTTAATTTTAAGGAATATTTTGACATGTACAATGCATGATTAGTTTTTATGGTATTATTCCCTTGATGTGGATTAATGTTTTACTAGTTATCTTCTAATGTTTCATTTAAAGGTCACTCTCCCTTAGTGAAGTCTCGTATATTGTGGTTTTGTAGTTGGGATTAGTTTGGAATGAGGTGATCACTTGTGTACCTTTTGTATTTGGGAAACTACTAGTGTTGATGACATTTACTATTGTGCCTTGTTGGAATCTATATTTCAAGTGGGATTTTGGGTGTTCATGGTTATTTGTAGTTCTATTAGTTTTAGATAGATGGTCATGTAATGGTGATTCATAATCACTATGCTTTGTTGCTCCTAGTTATTACTACTTTTTCAATTCTTTGATATTGTTATTATGATATGGTTAGTTATGCATTTGTTGGTTTTGGAGAGATTATGGGATCTTCATGGATTTCTTGAAGATGTGCAATTTTTATCTAGTGAGCCTAATTTTTTATCTTTATGTTTCCTATTGTTTCTATGTGATTTAAATATCAAGGGGGAGAATGTTATAATTAGATGTGATATTCATCGAGAAAGTATTAAGGTCTATTATAACTTAGTTGTTCATAGGTGGTAGAAAGATTTATGTATCTCCAAATATCATTTACTAGACAATATAAGATACCCATGTGAGGGTGCGGACATAATCATTTAATTTTTTTATTCTTTATTGGTTTCAAAATACTATTACAAGAGGACATTGAATGAGGGAGTTACATTGGAAATCTCAAACTTGAGGGATAGTGGAGCATCTTCCTTATTTAGTAGGTAGGCTATAATTAGTGCTTCATGGAGTACTTTGGAGTTATAATTTTTCATTATGGTCACTTTGGTCAAAGATGCTTGTGTGTGGATTACATTCTATTTTTGTTATGAGATTTCTTTTTATGATAGTATTTTGGGGTCATTTTTGGGCCCATGGTATTATGTTATAGTGGTATTTTGGGCCACCTTAAATCCTATATATTAAGGGATTGGGGTGGAGGATGTCTGATAGTAGGTTGAGAAATGTTTCTATACTAGCATGCTAAATGATTTCCAATCTAGAGGAGAGATGGTTTAATTTTGTATCTTCATTGTAATATGTATATGGCTATGGGCGTGTGATTACAAGTGTGAGATGTGACAAGTTTCCAAGTAAGAGGATATTGCATTTGAGTTATAGGTTTTAAGGAATAGGTGTGAGAGATGGTTGTTGATCTCTATGTTAAAAATAATTTGTATTGTAAATATTTATTTATTTATTGATATTGGGGTTTTATAGTGCTTGGTGGGTGGATATTTTTACATGAAATCCCTTTTCATGACATACACTCAAGTGTCTTTGTTTTTGGTGGATTATGTCTCCCCTTTCTTATATCCTTGTCTCTCTTTATATCTTTCTTGAAAAGTGGTTTTTACAAAGCATTATGCTACTAAATTTTGTTATATCTAAATATTATGTAACTCTACTTTTAGAGTTATTGGTGGAAATGATCTTTATTTCTCAATAGTTAGAGAAGGGAAATCTCCTTAAAAGTTTAAATATTGTCATGAATTTGAGAAGAAGAAAAATAGAAAAGAAGCACTACAAATAAATACATAACCTAATGCTATTTTAAATGGATAAAAGAATAGATGTAGATTACAAAAATCCCTTGAGTTATCTAGTGCACAAATCTAATGCTAGTGCTTTGCTCTTTAAACTATAGTTAGAGACTTTGAACTTATTTTACAACCAGTGGGGGAGCATTTAGCAAGAAGAAGATCTCTAAAGATTTGTATAAATAGTTATTATAAATAAAGTGATTCTTACACACCCATTTAAGTTTATGTTGTTGTTTGGTCCATGAATATGCATAGCACTCGCAATAGTTACTACTCATATGTGCTTTAAAATTGCAATAAGATATAACAAAGAAGTTCTCTACACTATCTCTAGATTCCTAATTTTCCCCATTTGACTTGATGGATGCACAATCCGAAAGGAAAATATGTCTCCAAAAAGTAAATGATATAAGGGAAAGGACATGCTATGTGCACTTTAACGAGAATGGAATAAAAAATGTTATTTGCAATTATGACTTTCTAGTAGGATGGGTTGTATTTGTTGGTCTACTTATGTAGGAGTAGTAGGATGCTTGGGAGGCACTTGAGATGTTTTGTGATCATGTTTAGGGGCTAGTTCCCAAGCATGATGATCCTCAACTTTCAACTTCCACCTGTCAAATTGTTAATTTTACTTAGATTATTTTAATTTTCTCCATTTTATGGACTTTGTTTGGGCCATACTTACCAATCAACTATTTTTTATTATAAACCTTCTTAAATATAATTATTAAAAAATGTTTGATATAATATATTAGAAGAGTTCAAAAAAAATCTTTATACTATATAATTAAATTTGAAACAATTAAGAAACTAATTAAAAAACTAGAACATAAAAAACAAATAATATTAATATTAGACCACCAAAAAGTTGCATGCCATATTACCACACAAATATTCTTGTAAAATTTATATTATTTATGTTGAACAATCATATACAATATAAAACTAAACATCAAACCTAAAATTGATAGTGGCCAATTTTTTCATTATTTAACTTATTTTACAATTGAAATTAAAAATAAAAATTATAAACTTTAGAAATAATAATTTTGATAAATGATAAATAGTTTTTATAAAACTATTATTTAAAACTTTTTGAGAATATTTGTGTATGTTGCTCAAATTATAAAATATAAAACCAAAATTATTATATATTTTCTTCAAATGTCCATTATTTAATATAATTAATTATTGAAGACGAGTAATAATCAATAAAATTAGAGCCGACAAGGACTCTTTGTTTGACATGCGTGGTCAAGCTTGAGATTCCAGGCCCAAATGGAAAACTTACGTGCATTATCACCGACCTCGGAAAGAATTGGGCCGCCATCGTTATCCCAAACCTGAACATCTTAACCTGTACAATTTTTTCAATTTTTAAGACAGAAAAGTACCATTACACTAAATACCTCGTGCATGACTTTATTAACTGAACGAGGACTTTAACACCACTGTATTAGTTCTTTTAAAGCTTAATTAAATAGCTGGTTCAATCTTCATTATAACATTAAAGCTCAAATAACGAAGAAAGTGGCTGATGTTTGCTTTGTACGTTGTATCTCGGACAATATTTTTTTTTCGTAACGTGCTGACGGCAATGAAGATAAATACTACGATTTCCAGACAGGCTGATAACGCCAACAGAAAGAGTTGGTATGGATTACCTGGAAATAATGCGGCCTGATTGTTTTCTAGCCTTAGTTGCTGCTCCTGCATAATCTTGGTATATATCATATAAAACAGCATTCCTACAATTAGACAGACAATAACGAAATCTCAATCAACAATGGACTTGGGTAGCCATGAGAGCCAAGGTCGCTCCCAAAAAATGTTAGAGAGATTCCTGTCAACGTAAGTGCGCAATTCACGTACTTCCACTTATTCTTCACAGCTTCTTTTATTTGGATGATGATTTCTTCATGTTGAATCTGACTTTCTTCATCATTTCTGACACGATTATCTTCTTCATCGAGTTGCGAATGAGGCTGAGAAAAATCCTCTCTTATTTCTTCTGGTAAGTCCTCCATGATTCTGTTCTCATTAGTTCCAGAAACAGCTAATTCCAAGTGGGTGTCCATTATATCTGTGCGAGGAACAAAATATTGGTAACATTAATTTGATTCACAGTTTTCATGGTTTTGCACACCAATAAGAATAAATCGCTTGCATTCAGCTCGAGCTAACCTGCCTACTGGTTAAAAAGTCCCCATTATATAGCTTCCAATGTGAATATTAAACTGTAAGTAGAACACCGGATCGCCTTGTAAACACCGGCTCGCCTTATATTTTCACAGACCAATTTTGTTATGGTTAGATTGGTATCATAGCCAAAAATACTTAACATTTTGAAAGGATCGAAGAAGCCGAACTATCTCTCTATTATCGAATACAAAACTCGCACACCAGGTATATATAGTGACGAGGAGTAATCGACAATTTTCCTTGTATTGGCTCGTTATTCTATTTACAATAAAATCAAATATCCCCCCGTTTGTTTCTTCGCCTCTCACACTAATTCATTTTGATTAGACGAAACATATTAAACATTGAAAACAAGCTCTCTCATGTGGGAATGTTAGAAACAAGATCTACTAATGCTTTGCTAATTACAATTTGGAGTAATTGGAAGTCAATATGACAAGTATATATAGCCTTGAGTAACCTTGAGTTAAGGGGAGTCAATCACATAACTTAAGGAGATCTCAAGTAGATGTGGCAAGCTAAGTGGAGTGAAAGAGTTTGAAGGACTCTTCCTAACTGCCACACACCCAGCTGAGGTGTCTTATGCCATGTGCATAAAATAAGGCTTCCAAATATGGCCAAATGAATGCCAAATGAAATGTGTACACTAATACCCTCCTTAAGCACAACTTAGGTGGGTGAAAAAGATGGGTCCCGGCAACTAGGCCTTAGCAGGTACCCATGTATAAAAGCATCTCTCATAAGGTGGAGAAAGAAGGAAAACCCTTTGGGAAAAAACTTTCCTCCAAAAAGAGAGAAAAATAAGAAAGTGTACTAGACACTACTCAATGGAAGTGCACTTGACACAATACAACTGAAAGTGATCTAGTCCTGCAATTTTTGCAAGATCCATGTGTGGAATGCAATTGCATGACATATGGCTACAATTCAAGTCCAATGTGAAATCCTGCTTTGCAGATTCTGTGGAAGCCTTCTGTGAAGCAACTCTAAAATCTACTATGATGAATCTCTGGAAGTCCTCGAAGAATCAACTCTGGATGCACATGTAGCATTAGGTGATAGTGTAGTGGAAATGTTCTTGACACATCTCAATGGAAGTGTACTTGACAAATCTCAATACATTGTGGAAAAAAATGTTGAAGAATGATGAAGTAGTAGTGGAAGTGATCTTTGACATAACTCTGTGGAAGTGCTCTTGGCACAACTCTGAAATGCACTTGACACAACTCTATGAACCCCCCCATAATTCAATATTTGTGCTAGTTAAAATGTATTGTTAACATTTAGTGTTAACTTAATTGTAACCACTCAAAATTTGTGATTAGCATTCATCTTATAGATCCTGCAAAAAATTCGGCAAATTCATAGAGTTTTGTCAAGTACATTTCAGAGTTGTGCCAAGAGCACTTCCACAGAGATATGTCAAAGATCACTTCCATCACTACTTCATCATTCTTCAACTTTTTTTTAGCAATGTATTGAGATATGTCAAGTACACTTCCATTGAGATGTGTCAAGAATATTTTCACCACTCCCTAAGTTGCACTTAAGGGGGGGTGTTAGTGTGAAAAGTTACATTATCTATCTAGTTAGCTTTTAGCATGTCTAGGAGATTAATATTCACATTTAGTTAAGTCCAACTTTGGGCTTCTTACCTTTTTGTCTCACCTCATGTGGTGAAGACATGTGTTCTCACCTTTGTGAGACGCCTACTTCATGCAAACTTGCCACTTACTCAAACATGTGTCATTTGAGTAGACAAGTGTTGCACCTTTGAAGGGTTGCTCAGTCATTGTGTATGAGCTTCTCTCTCCCTCATGCTTGACTACATAAGCAAGTCTCCTATGTACATTTCATTCATCTTTTGGCAATCTAATTTGGCATATTGTGTAGAAAATAGCTTTGTGGTTTTATTCTTGCATGTTGATTCTTGCTTTTTCTAATATGGCATCAGAGCATTGCATGCAAAATTCTGCCTGTTATAACAAATCTTGCACTTAACCAAGTCGAAAGATCCTAGGATTTTTTTTCGAAAAAGCAAATTTATTTTTAGAAAAATCTCACATTGGGCAAAGATTTCTTGAACAATTTTTTTTTAGTTTTTTCTTGAATTGGTCAATTTGGACAAATCTGTGGCCTCAGGGCCTCTTTGAGCTATTTTTTTCTTGTTTCTGGATGCTAAAATTGCTATCAAGCATTGCAAAAGTCATTGCCTGTAGTTCTGGTCAATTTCCAAAGCCTCGAGGGGATTTGGGTGTTCATTCCTTGATTGAGATCTCATTTATTGTTGAAAGACATTTCAATCTCAGGCTGCCTTTATTTCCTCTACAGGATCTCATTCACAGCCAGTATTTTTTTGGAGGAGGTTGTTTCTTTTTGGAGGCTGATTTATGATGTATTGTCATTGATTTGAGTCAAGGGGTTATTGCACTAGATTTTGGACAATGTTTGCAATCATGTCGCTGCTTCTAGTTTGACATTGGTGAAACAAGCACCACCAGTGAACCACTCTTCAAACACCTCTAGAGCGTGCATAGCCATCGGTAGTGTAGCTAACATTGAGCTCGTTACAGGGTCAAGTATTGTTGAGGGTTTTTTGTGGTAAATTTCTTTGTTTCTGGTTGTAGGGTTTGATTTAACCACCACCGACTAGATCTTCAAACATTTATTGTTATATGGTTTGGACGTATTTACTAGTCTTCAAAATCAATCTAATCATAGATCACGCAGCTACAAAGCCCTAAAACTCCAAATTGCCATTCACAACACGCTCGAGCCGCCATCTACTCTTGGTGTTCCTATGTTCATGGTCGTCGCTTCCACAATTTGTGGCATGAAGGCCAACCACTCTACATTACTGGGACTCCTCATCTGACTTCTACTGTTTGAACTCTCTAGTTCCACTATTCAAGGTTGATGTTTCTTTTTTTAACACTTGTTAAGCTTTTGTTACTACTCGCTGCAGGTGTCCAATTTGGTGTACAAACTGAGTTGGGGATGTGCCAACATCCAAATATGTGTTTCTTTACACATTATTTCCCTATTTATAGTAGATCTTGATAACGTAGGATGGCTGAGAAAACATAAGCTTAGTTGCAATAAAGAACATTTCCATTGTAGTATGCAATTAGGAGTCTTTAAACAATGTTTTTTGAAATTGTAATATCATAATAGTAACATTTAATGTTACATATTTGATTAAAGTCTTGATGCTACAAACTATTGTAATAGTGACATTTAATGTGCTATCATTATAAAGTGCCACAAACAAGGGAAGGTCACCTAATATTGAATTAGGGGGGGTGTGTAGAATGTGCCTTGAACATTTTAGAGTTGTGCCAAAGAGCACTTCCATAGAATCATGTCAAGAGCACTTCATTGAGTCATGACTAGAACAGTTCCACACTTTCTTTCCATTTTTTCAATTATGGGGGTTATTCAAGCACTAATTTATAAAGTGCCACAAATATCATTTGGGATAAAAAAATATTGAATTATGAGGGGGTTCATAGAGTTGTGTCAAGTACATTTCAGAGTTGTGCCAAGAGCACTTCCACAGAGATATGTCAAAGATCACTTCCATCACTACATCATTCTTCAACATTTTTTTCACAATGTATTGAGATATGTCTAGTACACTTCCATTGAGATGTGTCAAGAATATTTTCACCACTCCCTAAGTTGCACTTAAGGGGGGGTGTTAGTGTGAAAAGTTACATTATCTATCTAGTTAGCTTTTAGCATGTCTAGGAGTTTAATATTCACACTTAGTTAAGTCCAACTTTGGGCTTCTTACCTTTTTGTCTCACCTCATGTGGTGAAGACATGTGTTCTCACCTTTGTGAGACACCTACTTCATGCAAACTTGCTACTTACTCAAACATGTGTCATTTTGAATAGACAAGTGTTGCACCTTTGGAGGGTTGCTCAGTCATTGTCTATGAGCTTCTCACTCCATCATGCTTGCCTACATAAGCTAGTCTCCTATGTACATTTCATTCATCTTTTGGCAATCTAATTTGGCATATTGTGTAGAAAATAGCTTTGTGGTTTTATTCTTGCATGTTGATCCTTACTTTTTCTAATAGGGAACAAGTTTGAGATGCATTATTTAAAGGGATCAATTTCCCAATTGATGTAGAGATGTAGAGGAGCCAATAGTCGTATGGGCTAACTTTACAATTATGTAGTGGTTACATTGAATATCGTAGGACTTCCAATTTTTTATAGAAATGTAATATGGACTCTTATCTATCTACAACTAATGTTTGGAGGTGTGAGTCATCACACAAGCATGTCTAGTGAGAAGTGTCTTCAAAATGAATTCTTAAAGGTCTGACCAAAACATTATCATAGAATCCCTAATAGTTGAACAAAAAAATATTATTATTCTTATTTAAAGTATAACTTATGTGCAATCTTAAAAATCTTGTTAGTGTGAACAAGCTTCTTTATCTAACTAGTTTATTTCCTAGCTAATTCTTGGTTTAGGTCCTTGTCACACTAGGTTAAGTTTAGTTAGGGACTTTTTCACTTTGTCCCATACTCATTGTGTTTTTAGTTTATTGGGTGGTAAATCCTATATATACTCATGCATTGCTCTCATATCTCATCTGATTGTATGATTTGCATTTCCATTGAATATAATACAATATATTCTATCATTTTTGGTTTCTAGCTTATCTTTCCTTTTGCTCATTTATATTCTTGGGTTGATTTTCAACCAAATCTTATATGGTATCAGAGCATTTATGAGTTGTAGGTTAGTAATCTTTTTAGAAAATATGGGAGTGTGGAGTTGCAATTTTTCAAAGCACATGAGTATGCTCTTTTCTTACATCCTCAGATGATCTGAAGAAACAAGAAAGTGTAGAGAAAATACTAGTTTTTGGGGAGCTCATATTTTGACTTGTCAATTGTAGGTTTGTCGTCACTTCTTGCATACATTTTGAGCTCACCATTGAGTTCAGAGCAGTTGAAATAGTTAGATTTGCCTTTTGTTTTGTCTGATTTGGACACTAGAGAGTAAATCTGTAAGATTTTAAAGTGGGAGGCTTGTTACTAGATCCAGTAGGGAGCCATTATTTCAAAGTATTTTGGGTCAAATCCAACATTTTCATTGCGCTCAGAAGGATCGAAACCTTAAGATCAATTTTCAAATCATTGATTTTGGACAAAGTTGCCTGGAAAGGCAAAAAACTTTGTTGGTGGAGCCATACAACCCGCATGAACAATGGTGTTTGCATGGTTTTCAAAATATAAATATTTTTCTACATTTATAAAATATTTTCAAAATATTTCAAAAAATATATATATAGTTTTGTCTTTTGAAGATCATTGTTGAAATTTCATTGTAAAAATCCAAACAAAAAATATCAATCTTGGTACATGTCAAAGTACTTGGGCATACTACCCAAGGGTCCAAAATAGTTCTTTGGAATCAGGCTCTGTGCCCCTTTCATAGGCCACAAGCTGTATATCAACTACGGACTCTTCATTAGACCCCAGACCTTGTGCATTAGGTCTCAGGAGAGGCCTTGACCCCTGGCCCTCATATGCATTTGACCTTTAAGGCCTTCAAACCCTTGATCTCTAGGCCCTTCTTTCTTGGCTTTCATGCCATATTTGGTCATCACCAAATTTGCATATTTTTAGTGCCTCTATTTTTGGTCGCATGTTTACCAAGTCTTCCATTTTAGTCATCACCAGATCTATTTGGCAGTTACTCTAAATTGGTGAACCTTTACATTTATCTAGTGATCCTCTACACGTAGTAGTAAGAGGATTTAGAACTTTTTGACCCCTCTATCCTAGAGTTTCTAGATTTGTAATTAAACTTTACAACCTCATATCTTGGGCTCACAACTACCATTTTTCAAGCAACTTCTTTTATTCGACCTAATTTTTTGTGCTCTATAAGCTAGTGCATATGACTTCTAATTTAAGTGCATAAGTTTTCTAAAGTTTATATATTCTCTTAGGTGACACTGTGTAATTCTCATTTTGAGAATTTTAAAAGCTCATAAGAACTGATGAAGTTAGGGTTTATCAAATTTATACTAAATTAATATGTCTTGATCCTAAATCTTTTTACAAAATCTAGGACTATGTAACAAAGGTCAATGACCTTAGAGCACAATGTAAAGCATGTGGCATTGAGAAAAGTTACATTTAGCTTCTCTTTACTACTCTCAACAAACTTGGACCTATATATGCATCATTTGTTTCTAGCTTTCACACTCATAGGTTGACTATGGGATCTCTATAAACTATGCCTTTCTTTGCTTCCTTTTCTAAAATGTTGATGCATGAATAGGGGAAGCCACATTCCATGGGTCTCCTTAAGCCATTTTAGTTGAAGGAATAGAAGGAGTCAGAGAAACCTGGCAATAAACAAAACAAGTCTGTGAATAAGTCAAAGAAAGATCAGGTAGAATCATCTTCTACCTAAAAGCATACTCCAACTCCTCTTTTTTGAAGGGGAATTCTCAAAATAAGGAAACACCAAATTGTAGCTATAAGAAGTTTGAGCCAAGACCCACTAAGTCGAATCTAAGTATAAAAATTAGAGTGTATTGATAGTAAAAATGACAAGTACATATAGGTGAGGGAGAAGTAGTTATTAGTTGAGGGAGGACTCCTATGTAAACTAGCATGAGTGGCTAGTTTAGTTGGAGACTTGATGACACCTCAACTAACTGCCTAACAACCTTAACCACCCAACAAACTAGACATGTGCCAAGATTGTGTAAGAGCACACCTAAGTAGGGCTAGGTCTATGTGTATATGAAATATATATACACTAATGTTAGTTACTACAAGAAGGTTGTTCATGTAGCACATTCTTGTCACAAATGTTCTAATCATTCATCTCCAACTATCTTCTATCCAAAAATTCCTTCTATCCAAAATGAAATTGACTTTGAGTCTTAGCCATCCATCTCTAACTACCAAGATTTAAATAACATTTTAAAATCCAAATCATCTTATTCAAAATAAAATCATCTTTGAATCTTTGTCATCCACTTAATCAATTTAATCTTAACAATCCATCTCACAAAAATCAACATTTATTTCTCTATTGCCCTCTAGTATCAAATTCAAAAATACTCTAATTCAATGCTAACCATTCATTTCAAATAAATCTCAACCCTTCATTCCCTCGTCTAAACTCTATAAATCAAACATCTCCCCCATTAAAAACACATGAATAATCCATTGAAGCATGTACATGCTTCCACATTGAGGACTTCCAGATAAATTCAGCAATCAAATGCACATCTTGATCACCCAAGGTTTGTATTTTGTGAAAGAACTTTGATTTTACATTTGAATTCACATTCCTTCTTTGTTAATTAGAGGTAGTGGTAGGAATTTAAGTAGGGTTCATTTCATTTAAGTTTCCTTTTTTTTTTTTCATTTTCTCACATCATAATGAGTACATACCTTGTGAGGATATACCTTGTGAAACTTTCTAGGATGAACATACACGATATGTTCCTACCTACCTCACCTATGTATGAAATTGTTATACCTCTTGATGATATAACTCTTACATTTCATGTTGTCCCTTATTTGCATATATTCATATGCTCTAAATGTGTTACCTCTTTTGATACATGATTCAATCACTATAATATCGATGGGTTTTCTACATCTCATGGTGAACCTATGAAAACATAAGATGTAAATACATGTCCTAACTTCATATACATATGATTATTATGATCCTTCACCCATGCCTAATGATATAATTGTTGATTTTAGATTATCTATCTATGACTATTATCCTATCAATGAGCATTATGATGATTAGAGTTCCTCTACCACTAGTGATATGGCCTATTTTGACACTCAAATTTGCATGCATCACAAACCTAAACCTTAGACATCAATACAGAGGGAATAATATCAATCTAGGATGTTGAAGCAAGCCTATGATTACAATGTAGATAGTTAAGGGTCAATTGTTAAGAGAGGGTGAATCTTCTCTATTTTAGGCTCTACTAGAACCAAGAGGGTGTTCCTTGAGGTTATAAACAACAAAATTAAATGGAAATAAAAAGTACATAGTTGATTTCTTAGAAAACCATACCCTACAAGTATAAATGCCCTAGGTTTTTTCCACAAAATACTACTATGTTGGTGTTTTGACATGAGACTTAAAACTTCCCTTAAATAGATTAAAATAGATAATATATGTAACCAAGGATTTTAGAACATTATGTTCCCCCATAGTTATATGCATTGGAGTGCTTAGTACATATATGATATTGACTAAAAATAATAATGCATGTACCCTTTGATATTATGCATGTTCTCATGACATATTGTATTTACTAAAATAATGGGTTATTCAAGACTAGTAGAACAAGTAAAATAAACTATTATAAAAAAATATTGTGTTCTTTGAATTTGAATGTTTAGTGGTAAAGGAATTAAATACTAGACATTGATGTCTTGATCCTATTTTGGTGACAAAGTAAAGTTTTTAAAAGTTTAGAATACAAGCACATATAAAATATTTTATGTCTAATAGAATGATATGATTCTAAAATTAGAGAACATATAGGTTTACATTTAAAACTTCTATAATCGTGATGTGTAATAGTTTAAGTTCACATATTCCTTTTATCATAAGCACAAAAAATCAAGCATACTTGAACAATCCTTAAACAAATGAATAGATTTTGTATCCTTTAATGAAAATATTCCTTAAAAAGACTCCTAACTAGTTTTATAATCCCTACATAGACCTTTAACCAATCACATTTACCTTACATGATATAAAATGTAATATGAAAAAATATATGTCTAATAAAATGCACAAGTTTCTATAGACACTAAGGTTAATGACAAGCCTTGCACTAAAATATCCTTAAAGACTTACAACATGTAAATGTACTTGAAGATGAAACATAAGCTACAAGTTTTGACACCTTGGACACAAATGGTTCTAGCACTCTCATTTTAGTCAATACTTGTTACATCTAATGTGTTGGCAATTTTAACCCCTATTGCAATTAATTAAGAAACTAGGATAATAAAGAATTAATACAATGCATGCATATAATAGTCAATCACACTTGAAAAAACTATTTAACAACATGTATATAAATAAATGGAATAGTATGCACCCATGTGAAACACAAAGAATTATGTTGGAAACCCTTTTGGGAGACAACCCACCACGAAAAAGACATTCATAGTTATACTATTCAAAATCAACATTTATTTATTACAACAATGCATTTATAATTCTAAAGAGTATCAATCTACACCAACCACTTCTTTTATAATCACTCTAATGTTTACACATCAAATTGTGGAAATGTCTTCAATGTCTATCAATTAAGTTAGTAAACTTGGTACATTCACACCAACTAATATAAATAGACATATTCATCAGAAATCCAATCTTCCAACTATCCAACCAAACTTGTGGAATACCAAGTATCATGTAACTATAATCCAAACATACACGATGTTAGCATACCATAGAAATCACCATGTATGATGCCTCCACATAGATTATCACTTTGTACACTCTACCAATACCACATACTACAAATCAATAGTTACAACCTTCATTGTCAAAACACGTGTCTATTTCTAGTATAGCCACCACTACTAGCTCCTTGTTTGAATTAGCTCACACTAACATAACAATACGAGATACACTACTTGTGGTGCATTGTGCCATCCTCTAGAAAATTATCCTACTCTCAAATTGTGTTGCACAATCTCTAGTTCTAACACAAGTGCCCTTGCATCACTGATCATGCTCTAGCAAACACTTAATTCATATTTCTTTTCTACATTAAAGAAAATTTTCTTTAAAGAAAAATTTATTTTCTACATTATAATTTCAAAGCTTTGGGTTTTCATCCTAATTTCTTGAGTAATGTGAAAAAGTCCTATTTGTATAACTTTTATTGAAAAAGCCCAATTTGTGTGATTAATGGGTAGAATTTGGGTACTATTTATCTAGTAGTCTTAATACTATGTAAGGGCAATTTGTATTGTTGATATTGTTTATGACAATGTTAGAATTCATGTTGAAGTTTTTAAGTAGTAGAGCTTGTTACTTGAAATTATTGTTGCATGGGTTTTGTGTGATAAGTGGTGCTAACTTTTAACCTTGACATTTCTTGTAGAAGTAGGTTTCATGGAAAAATAACATAGTCTATAGGTGATGGTTAAGTTTGTTCTGAAGGTTACCTAATTATAGAAGAAGATAATGCCAAGAATATTCATTGCATGGTTATTCAGAATGGTTGAATGACCTTGTTATAGTTTTGTGCATGCATAGATTTGTAGTGCTTCACCATTAAGAATCCATATCTTGGTGCCAAAGGTTTTTGGATGTTTTGTATGTATTTTGTTAATTGAATCTAACTTTTGTAATGAGCTAGGAATTCTATGTTGAATGTGTGTATTGCATATTTTAGTTAAAACTATGTTGTTTGTAGATCTATATCTACTTGTGGTGTAGATCAAGGTAATTGTTTTATAGAAAAATATTTTGGGGATAAGATTAATTGTGAGTCAATGTGGCTTTATCTTTCTAATTTAGTGTTCTAGTGATATATCAAATTATGTTGAGGTGTTTGTAGGTTTATATTATTATGAGGAACATTATAAGTTGTAACATACTTGTAGTTCTTATTAAAAATCTTACATAGCTAACTTGTGCTAGTCCCCTTTTTGTCAACTTGTTGTGAGTAGTTTTCTTGTTGGATGTTTTCTTGCTTTCGTTGAGTTATATTTGTTTAATATTGGCTAGTGTATGAGAAGATTTTAATCATAGGTTGTTGAGATAACTTTATCTGTGGAGATAGTCAATTGTGGCTTCTTGTTCTTCCAGGTTTGAAGATGATGGCCTTATACTTTTTCTTTTAATATATTCTACTAAGCAAAAAAAAAATTTACAATTTTTTATTGTGTTGCATCAATATGTGACATTTAGATTAGAAGAGAAGTATTGTCATAATGCATTTGTTATCTCTATTATCACTTTTAGTGGGAATGTAGGTAGTAAGTGGATTTAATTTGTTGATGGATATTTATGTCATGGAGAACTCTTTGCTACTATTTTATATTAGTAGTAGGACTTGTAATAGTTATTTGTTTTATCAATAGAGGATGGTTTTATCTTCATGTATTTTGAAGATGTGGATAGCCTCTTGCCTTGGAGAGAGTTTACCACTTCAAGTTGTTGGTTTGGTTGTTGGTTATGGTATAGTGGTTGGAGATAGATGTTCTTCTAATTAGAGGATACAAATCAAGAATCCATATGGAGTACATAGAGTTTCCATTTTTCCCATATATGTAGTGAGAGCAATTATTATGATTTGGGGTTAATCTTGTAGTGGAATGCAATGATCATTTTTCTTTGAAACACTCCTAGATCTTGTAGTTGTTTGGTGTAAGATGATCGATTGTGCACCTACAACTACTAGTTAGATTTGGGTAAGGATAGAGATCTCTTGGTTATTGATGATCATGTGATTGAATGTAGTCTCTTTACATGGTTTCAATAGGAAGATTAAGGAACCTACACCTAGACATAGATGTGAGTTCAACATACTCAACAAATAATTATTTGATAGTTATTATTTTCCTAGATTTTTAGATGCATTCTACTTTAAGTTTTGTCTTATAATGTGAATAAGACTTGAGATATGGACATGTCAGTTTTGAGGTCTAGTTTGAGAAGAAAAAAATATGGTTTTGTTTAGTTTTCTATTCTTATAGGGCTTGATTCATCTTTCAATTTTAAGGAATATTTTGACATGTACAAGGCATGATTAGTTGTTATGATATTATTCCCTTGATGTGAATTAACATTTTACTCATTATCTTTTAATGTTTGGTGTAAAGGTCACTTTCCCTTTGTGCAGTCTCATATATTGTGCTTTTGTAGTTGGGGTTAGTTTAGAATGATGTGATCACATGTGCATCTATTGTATTTGTGAGACTACTATTGTTGATGACATTTACTATTGTGCCTTGTTGGAATCTATATTTCAAGTGGGATTTTGGGTATTCATGGTTATTTGTAGTTCTATCAGTTTCAGATAGATGGTCATCTAATGGTGATTCATAATCACTATGCCTTTTAGGTCCTAGTTCTTACTAGTTTTTCAATTTTGGATAGTGCTATCATGATATGGTTAGTTATGCATTTGTTATTTTTGGAGAGATTTTGAGATCTTCATGGATTTCTTGAAGATGTATTCATGGTTATTTGTAGTTCTATCAGTTTCAGATAGATGGTCATGTAATGGTGATTCATAATCACTATGCCTTTTTGGTCCTAGTTCTTACTAGTTTTTCAATTTTGGATAGTTCTATCATGATATGGTTAGTTATGCATTTGTTATTTTTTTAGAGATTTTGAGATCTTCATGGATTTCTTGAAGATGTGCAATTTTTATCTAGTGAGCCCAATTTTTTTATCTTTATTTTTCTTCTTGTTTCTATGTAATGTAAATATCAAATGGGAGAATGTTAGGATTAGATGTGATATTCACTAAGAAAGTCCTAAGGTCTATTATAACTTTTTTGTTCATAAATGGTAGAATAATTTATGTATCTCCAAATATCATAGACTGGACAAAATAGGATGCCCATGTGAGGGTGGGGACATGATCATTTAATTTTTTGTTCTTCATTGGTTTCAAAATACTGTTACAAGAGGACATTGAATGAGGGAGTTACACTGGAAATTTCAAACTTGAGAGATAGTGGAGAATCTTGCCTATTGACTAGGTAGGTTATAATTAGTGCTTCATGGAGGAGTACTTGGGAGTTATAATTTCCCATTAAGGTCACTTTGGTCAAAGATGCTTGTGTGGCAGTTACATTCTATTTTTTCATGAGATTTATTTTTATGATGGTATTTTGGGACCATTTTTGAGCTCATGGTATTATGTTATGGTGGTATTTTTCCCAAGCCACCTTAAATCCTATATATTAAGGGATTGGGATGGAGGATGTGTGATAGTAGGTTGAGAAATGTTGCTATACTAGCATGCTACATGATTTCCACTCTAGAGAAGAGATGGTTTAATCTTGTAATTTTCTTCATTGTAATATGTATATGGCTATGGGTGTGTGATTACAAGTGTGAAATGTGACAAATTTCCAAGTAAGAGTATATTTCATGTTGAGTTATAGCTTAAGGAATAGGTGTGAGAGATTGGTGTTGATCTCTATTTTAAAAATAATGTTTGTATTGTAAATGTTTATTTATTGATTGATACTAGTAATTTATAGTTCTTGGAGGGTGCACTTTTACCTCAAATGCCTTTTCATGACATATACTCAAGTGTCTTTCTTTTTGGTGGATTATGTCTCCCCTTTCTTATATTCTTGTCTCTCTTTATATCATTCTTGAAAAGTGGTTTTTACAAACCATTATGCTACTAAGTTTTCTTATATCTAAATATTATGTAACTCTACTTTTAGGGTTATTGGTGGAAATGATCTTTATTTCTCAATAGTTAGAGAAGGGAAATCTCCTTAAAATTTTAAATGTTGTCATGAATATGAGAAGAAGAAAAATAGAAAAGAAGCAATACAAATAAATACATAACCTAACGTTATTTCAAATGGATTGAAGAATAGATGTAGATTATGCAAATCCCTTGAGTTATCCACTCCACAAATCTAATGCTAGTACTTTGCTTCTTAAAATATAGTTAGAGACTTTGAACTTATTTTACAGCCAATGGGGGAGCATTTATCAAGAAGGAGACCTCTAAATATCTGTATGAATAGTTATTATAAATAATGTGATTCTTGCATACCCATTTAAGTTTGTGTTGTTGTTTGGTCCATGAATATTGTAGATATGTGCTTTAAAATTGCAATAAGATATAACAAAGAGGTTGTATGATGAACTCTCTGCACTATCTCTAGATTCCTAATTATCCTCATTTGACTTGATCGTTGCTCAATCAGAAAGGAAAATGTGTCTCCAAAAAGCAAAGGATATCAGGGAAAGGACATACTATGTGCACTTTAACGAGAATCGAATAAAAAATGTTATTTGCAATTATGACTTTCTAGTAAGATGGGTCGTATTTGTTGGTCTACTTATGTGCATGTAGTAGGATGCTTGGGAGGCACTTGAGATGTTTGATGATCATGTTTAGGGCCCTGTAGTTCCCAAGTATGATGATCCTCAACTTCCACTCATAAAATTGTTAATTGTACTTCTATTATTTTAATTTTCTCCATTTTATGAAGTTTGTTTGAGCCATACTTTTTTTTTAAAGGTGATAGACACCCATATAGAGATATATTAGAAGAAAAAAAATGTGATTACAAAGCCAACCAAGAATGTTTGAGCCATACTTACCAATCAACTACTTTTTACTATAAACCTTCTAAATTATAATTATTAAAAAAATGTTTAATATAATATATTAGAAGAGTTCAAAAAATTATTCGTACTATATAATTAAATTTAAAGGAATTGGGAAACTAGTTAAAAATTTAGAACATAAAAAGCAAATAATATTAATATTAGACCACCAAAAAATTGCATGCCATATTACCACACAAATATTCTTGTAAAATTTATATTATTTATGTTGAACAATGATACACAATATTAAAAAAAAAAAAAAAACATCAAGCCTAAAATTGATAGTGGCCAATTTTTTCACTATTTAATTTATTTTACAATTGAAATTCAAAATAACCTATACATATTGTCAAATTTTAAGAACTATATACTTTACAAATAATAATTTTGATAAATGATAAATAGTTCTAATAAAATTATTATTCGAAACTTTTTGAGAATATTTGTGTATATTACTCAAATTATAAAATATAAAACCAAAATTATTATATATTTTCTTCAAATGCCCATTATTTAATATTAATAATTATTTAACATGAGTAATAATCAATAAAATTAGAGCTGACAATGACTTTTTGTTTGAAGGCGGCGGAATTTTCCTATTCAATGGAAACATACATACATTATCACCGACCTCGGAAAGACTTGGGCCGCCATCATTATCCCAAACGTGAACATCTTAACCTCGTGCATGACTTTAACACTACTATATTAGTTCTTTTAAAGCTTAATTAAATAGCTGGTTCAATCTTTGTTATAGCATTAAAGCTCAAATAACGAAGAAAGGGGCTCATGTTTACTTTGTAAGTTGTATCCTGATGGGTGTAAGTATCTCAGACAATATTATTTTTTTCGTAACGTGTTGATGGCAATGAAGATAAATACTACGATTGCCAGAGAGGCTGATAACGCCAACATAAAGAGTTAGTATGGATTACCTGGAAATACTGCCGGCTCATTGTTTTCTAGCCTTAGTTGCTGCTCCCGCATAATCTTGGTATATATTGCCGGCTTATCACAACTTCTTTTATTTGGATACTGTGGACGGGAATGTTCTTTCAAAAATGCTGCGATACTGTGGGACGTGATGTCTTCCTAGCCGTGGAGGAATCAAGGAAGTTCAGCAATGTTCTCAAGGAATTCAAAAGAACAAACATTGTACTAATTCTTAAGGTCAAAACTCCCACCTCCTTTGAAGAATTCAGGCCCATATCTCTTTGCAATTTTATTTATAAAGTGATTTTAAAGGCTGTGGCCTTGAGACTGGTTTCAATTCTCCCACAAATTGTATCTGAGGAATAAGGGGGCTTTGTGCCGGGTAAAGAAACAGCTAAAGGAGCCATTTTAACTCATGAAGTCCTCCATTCTCTTCAGAGAGAGATAAAACCCAGCATGGTGCTGAAATTAGACATGAGTAAAGCTTATGACAAAGTGGATTGGGCTTTTCTAAAACATGTCTTGTCCTCTCTTAGTTTCTTAGCTTGACGGCTCAAATGGATCTTCTCCAGAATTATAGGTGTGAGGAGTTCAGTACTTGTAAATGGATGCGAGTCCCCTACCTTTGAACCATCAAGAGGTTTAAAGCAAGGCGACCCCATTTCACCATATCTTTTTATCCTTATGACCGAAGCCCTCACATGGTCAATCAAGGAAGAAAGGGATCAAAGGAGATGGAGGGGAATTTACTTGAAAGTGTATAGAGATCCCCTCACCCACACCCTTTTCACCAACGACACGATCTTATTTGGTAGAGCCAATAAAAAAGAAGTGGATTCTATCAAGAGTACCTTGTCCTCCTATTGTGAGGCGTCTAGTCAGCTCGTGAATGTCGAAAAATTAAAAAATTACTTGTTCAGTACTCCAGTGGCTAGACAGTTGCAGATTGTAGCCTGCTTCAACTTTAAAGTGGAATCTCTTCCAGGAAAATACCTTGGAGTCCCCCTTTTTAATGGTCGACATAGGAACTTCCTATGGAGTGGGATTTTGGAAAATTTATCCCATAAGATTTCTGCTTGGAAAGGGAACTAGCTTTCCGTGGTAGGTAGACTCACTCTGGTTAAATTAGTCTTATCAACGGTATCTGTTTATATGTCGTCAACCTTACAAATGCCGAAAGGCATCCTAAAAGAAGTAGGGAAGATATGTAGTAAATTTCTATGGCAAGGAGCAGCAGATTAGAAGAAAATTCATTTAGTCTCATGGGATAAGGTATGTACACAAAAATATCAAGGGGGTGCAGGTGTCCTCAATCCCAAACTACAGAATTTGGCCTTAGGAGCAAAGCTGGCCTAGAAAGTTTACAAGCATCAACAAGCAAAATGGGCTAAAATTATGCAAAAGAAATATTTGGACAATCAGGCACCTAAAAGAATTTTCACAGTCACTAATCCTCGAAGGGGATCCTCTATATGGAACTTGATTGCTAGAAGCCGTGATGTAATCCTCCCAAAGCTCTCGTGGACCATTAACAATGGCAAAAAGGCTTCTTTCTGGGATGATTCCTGGAATGGATGGCCAAGAATTTCATCTCAAGGAAATTTTAAGGAAGCGGAGACTTATCTCAAAAGATTCTAGGGTTTAAAGGTGTGTAACTACTTCACAGTAGATACAAGGGCTATACCATCCAAAATAGTGTGGAGGAGCTTTGATAACTGCAACTTCCCTCAAGAACAAAAAATGTCTCTCAAAAAGCTCTTGGATGAGTAGATTCTATTCTTTTCCTCAAGGAATGATGAGTTGATTTGGACAGGTGATGGATTAGGCAGCTATAAAGTTTGATTTGGTTATAAATTTCTTTCTTCAAAACTGAAGATGGATTGGCCCACTTATCTCTGCTGGGCAGACCCTATCCTACATAAAGTAGGTGTTTTCACTTGGCTCACGCTCCAGAATAGGATTCTTACAGCGGATAGAATTGAGAAGTTGAATTTGGAAACTTGCTTTGATTGTGTTCTTTGCTAGGAAGAAAAAGAAACAATTGATCACCTGCTTCTATGCTACAAATTTAGTCAAGATTGCTAGAAACGTCTAATGGGCCAACTTAATTGGTGTTCACCAATCCTGAAATCCATGGTACATTGGTTGAAGAGCTAGCCACTTCTTCACAAAGATGCCTATTTTCATGTGTTGTGGACTGTTAGCCCTTTCATTATCCTATGGATGATATGGAAAGAGAGGAATTTTAGGCTTTTCTGCAATATTGCTAAGGATTTATAGGTTATATGGAGAGAGATAGAAGCTCTTATTATTGAAAGAATCAATGCTAAGATAAGAAGGACGCCTATCAAAGACTTCAAATGGACTAGCTGGGATGATTTTTCAATGAGACAGTGGAAAGGTCTTGAAATGATCCCACAAGATGGTAGCCTCCAATCAAAATAGCCAAAAATAGATAGATCCACCATTAAATGGAGGCCACCCAACAACCCTTTGTAAAGGTGAATTTCGATGGAGCTAGTAGAGGGAACCCAAGGCCCTCAGGTCTGGGATGCATCATCAGAAGTAGCAAAGGCAAACTTTTAGCTATGAAAGCCATGAAGCTTCCTGAAGGTATGAATAATACAGCTGAAGCTCTTGCCTTGTTACATGCTGTCCAACTAGCTTGGGAAAAAGGTTTTAAAAACATTTGGATTGAAGGGGATTCACAAATCGTAATCTTAGCTCTGCAAAACTATAAAGCGGAAAGCTAGTCCCTATGATACATTCTTGAACAGTCATGGACATGTCTCCAGTTTTTCCAATCCTTCAAAATCTCTCATTGCTATAGGGAAGGGAATAAAGTGGTGGATTGGCTAGCAAATTTTGCTATAGACCAAAAGGATCAAGAGAAGTTTTTTGATCAATTTTCAAGTGACTGGTCGGCCAAGCTTTGTGATATGGTTTCAGGAGATATTCAACTTCAAGTCTCATGATTGGTTTTTAATTTTTAGGACGTTGAAAGAGTTTCTATCTGGGGTCCCTTCTTTTCCAATACAGAGGAGGGACGGGGTGGGTTGGTGGCTCAAGTCTGTTCAGCAATCACATCCCTCTCCAACGACCATATGCTCAAGTAGATCTACAGAAGGATAGCTTTTATTCCTATTTAGAGCTTTACCTTGGGGATGTCAAATACACTTCTTCAAATCTGGAAGTTCTTAAATGGGATTTAGCTCCCATTAATGACAGACATCTCACTCTTTTTTACTCATGGCTTATTTAAAAGCAAAGTTAATAAGAGCTTTTGTATTTCACTCCATTTGGCCTCTCACACGTAGTAACAGTTGTTCTTTGGGTGGCTACATTATTTTTGTGTTAGATACCAACCTTCTGCCTGATCAGAACGAAGTCCATGAACATACAACTTTGAGCTTCATAGTAGAGCACAATTTAGATTTTGTAACAATTGGGCCATCCATTGTCTTCACAGCTCCAAGAGGTAGAAACGAGCTAGCCCGATGGTCATGGGGCATTTTTAATTTATGTTTATTTTTTTCTTATAAGTGTAGGTTTTTGTGGGGGTAGTCTTGTTTTGTGGCTTTGGTATGTTTGGGTTTTAATGTTTTAGCTGTGAAGTCAAAGCCGTGCTCTCTTCCGGCTCTTGATTTTTCGATACTCTTTGTAGGGAATTTGAATATTTCCCCATTTTGTTTATTATACTCTTATATATTAAGTCATTTCTGAGGCTCATCCTCAATCTGCTAAAAAAAAACTTATTTTATTTGGATGACAATTTCTTTATGTTTGTTAGGATTAGGTGTGTCATACACCTTACAAGTTCTAATATTTGAAATATTTATTTATTTGTATTTAGGCATTTTTTTTTATCACTTAGTGTTATGGAAGTTGCCAAATGCAACTGTGACAACTTGTAAGGCGTGTAAGAGTTGCTAAAATGGAAAGAGTTTGAAAAAGGAAATTACAATTGGAAACTTGAAAAGCAAGATTTTAGGAGATTGTGAAAGCATGATTTTAGGAGCCAAAAATGGAGTGCCATATTTGGAGAGTCAGTCATGATTTGAGTAACTTTCTATATTGTGGTGGATTTGATTCTCTAACTAGGCATTGCAATTCATGGTTTTGAGTTTCCATTTTGGTGTTCTTTTGTATCGGAACTCCTATAAATTGAAGGCTTGAGGAGAAGTTTGTGAGGAGAGTTTTATGCAAGGTTATGCTATCACTTTTTCCTCAAGAGGACCAAGATGTAAATCTCCATGCTAAGGCTTTGAGCCTGCAAGTGTATTGTAACATGTTTGTTGTTGCAGATTAATACATCAGTTCGATGCTTTGGAGTGTGGGGTTTTTTTACCCAAAAGAATTTTCCCCACGTATATTAGTTTCATTTTTTCATGTTCTTAATGTGTTAATTTACATGTCAGTATGCTACAAAAATTTTCTTAGATCTGTAAGCTACATTATCTTTCCTCTAAGGGTTAATGTGATGGGAAATCAACTATGTATGTTTCCGCTTTAAGGGCAGAGTAGTATGTGCTTGCATTGAGTTATTGAATATCTATTTAAGTAAAATATAGGATGCTGTAAGATACATTTTGGGTTCTCTTTTCTCATTCAATTGGTATAAGAGCTATGGTAGTTCCATGGTTACATGAGATTGCATGTGTTGGTTCAATGGTGTTTAAAGTTCTGGGTATTTCTTCTGTTGTGATTTCTTAGCCTGACAAGCTTGAGGGAATCTATAGGAAGGAATTGGCTAATTATTAATCCTTGTTTGAGTGGAAGTTTTGCAATTGATCTTATTTTCAGGTTACAATAGGCATTTAAAAGATGGAGAATTATGGAGTTGATCATGTGGTTGCATTTAATATGATATTGATCTGGAGCTCTTGTTTGATAGTATGTAATAACCCTCATGCATGGTGGTTATGTTCTTTCATTCTATGGTCATTTGCAACAAAACATTCATGTTGGGTGTTTGTTCTTGGCTCCCTGATCACATGGAGAAACTTGGGTTGTCATGACTATGGTTTGATGTGCTTATGTTGGGTGCTTGGTTTTAATCCCTGACATTGGAAGGTATTGTTTTGTCAACCTCAAATGCATGTAGGCTATGGAGTTGATTATTGGATGATTTGAGAGCTTCTGAAATAGCCTAGCTTTTCTGTATTCTTGTATGTGGTGGTGGTTGTGGAGTTGGCCTACAAGTGGGCAAGTGGGCTTGGAGTTCCTAGACCTCTTCTTCCTTTTGGTTGGTTGTACCTACATGTCTTAGTTTCATATTGATTTGATCTGAGGGTTTTGTAGATTTTCTGTTCAAAATCTATGTTTATGCTTATCAGTGTTATTCCATTGTTCTAGTATAGTTGTTATGGTAATTTTGTAAACTTGTGGGTCTTCCAGATGATAAGTCGATATGGATTTGCATGTATGTCAGTGACATGTTGGTTTTGTAGTTTTTACATGGTTAATAAAAATTTGTGGTTTTGTAGATTTGTGAATAAACTATTTTTTATTTTTCAAATTATGATTCTTCGGGGGTGTTTCTCAATGTAAGATAGTTGCAAGTTTGTATGTATGCTTTGTGCATGGTGTGAGGAGGTTTGTAGCTTTCTCACAGTGGAGATTTTGGTATGTGATTAGTCACTCATCATTTCTATAGTATTTGCTTGATGGGTTCCTTGACTATGGTTAGTCATATGTGGACTTGTTTGGAAAAGTAGATCTGTGGTTGATTTGGTGTTTGAGTCTTGTGGTCTACATGTTTGCAAGTTACTAATGTGATGATGAGTTTGCATGTTTCATGTTTGGGATCTACGAGTTATATAGTTTTGTGGGATGATCACCTATTTGTTTGTAGTGAGATGACTCAGATGTGGACTGTCTATATCCACAACATTGATTCAATATTTGTGTAAACTTTGTTACTTGGTCTTGTCTGTGGTCATTTGTACATTACTATGTTGCATTGGGATGAGAGGATGGATGCTTATAGTGCCTGGATAGTTAGTTATTGGGACTTGTAGCATGTTTATCATAATGCCTTGATCAACTCAATATAATAGTTTCAGTGGGAGCTTTGGCAATGATGTGGATCTATCACTTGGTGATGGATGATCTTCAACAATGGTTGTAGGTGTCATGGTAAGACTTTTGGATTATGATTCTTATATGCTGTGAAATTATTTTGACATCTTGAGTTCTATTGTTAGAGGAAAGTTATCTTCAAGTGATTGGAGATGGTATTGTGCCATGATGGATTCTTATTTCTAAGATTGAAGTTTTGGCTTGATGGTGCCCCTTTGGAAAGATATGTTCATTGGAGCAAGTAATGATCTCCTAGGAGGAGATGTTAGATCATGATGTCATGTGTGTTCCTAGATTTTACAGATGTGCAGTGGGAGCTTTGAGAGTGGTCTAGTGAATTTCTCTTTGGTTTTGATTATTAATCATTTGCTTGAAGCTTTATGATTTTGTAGGATGCATTTCAAGTTGGCATGAATTGGTTGATGGATGCTCATGGATACTAGAGAGACTTGAGGTGAGGCTAGAGATCTCTTTTTGTGGAGATCATGTATTGGAATGGTGAAATTTTAGTAGAAAGATTGAGGAGTCTTTCACCTTGGTAGAGACATGAGTTCATGATTTAACTTGAGAGGGGATTGTTCTTGGAGAGAATCTATGAGGCTCGGTGTATCTCAGTGGATCATTCTCATTCCCCACTCTTAGATCACTTGGTAGAAAATGATCTGATAGGTATTGCCCATGTTATTTCATATTCATTTTGTTTTATGCTTTGATTTCTCATGGATATGGATCTTGAGATATAGTTTCTAGTTGTGGACAGTTCATTTGAGGAGTACTTGGTAGGGTAATCTCCTTAGGTATATGGATAGATTTTTTGAGAAGTTTTGGAGATGTTATTAGGCTGTATTCTTATTTTTGGAATGAATTTTTTGAGTTTGATCATCCTTGGTTAGAGAAGCATACATCCATTTTTGTAATATGAGATAAATATATGCTTTGTTTGATCTAATGAGATTGAATAGTTGGCTGTTATTAAGGGTTTTCAATTGGGGTTTTGATCTAGTATTGTACTTTATTGCTTTTTAGCAATAGTATGTGTTCTTTTAATGTATATCATTTGAGATGTTGAGAACTTGGGAGAAGTGTAGGAGATCAAAGGTGAGAGAGTGAGCAGAAAATTATTTGTAGAAGTATGCTTTGTTTTGCGACAGGTTGGTTAGAGTTTGCAGATCATTGTGATTGTTCTTTGTATTAAATTATTTTATTATAAGCTACACTTTGATGTAAGTGTTGATTGGTAGGCTTTGTGTTGCTTTGGTTGACATTGCTCATGCAGTATGATTCCTAGTATGTATCTCTATCTTTGGTAGATTATTTTTATTAGATTGCAGAATCAAGGGTCTTCAATTTTTTTGCACATCAATGGCTTTGGTGTGTTTGTTATCATGGGAGATGGTAACTTTGAGTAGGATAGTGGATTATATAGGGATGAGAGCTGCAGTATGGGTTGGATATGTCATGTGTAGAAGTTCTATCAATGGTAGGTTTTTAGTTGGATGTAAACAACTAGTTGTAGTAGTTGTTGTAACTTTTTTTGGAGTGGTCATGATTGATCTTGTTTCGGAGGAAGTTTGGACTTCAGAGTTGTGTTCTAATAATGGGTTTGAAGTTGGATACATTCATGTGTCTATGTGACATTTAGTGTTTCATCATGTTTTTGGAATTCTAATCTTTTTGTGAGGTTGGTGATCACAAGGAAGGTGTTACAGGAGCTTCTCTAAAGCTCATGAGCATAGTGGAGTTCAGTTGAGGTAGTATGGTAACCTTTGTTGTTCACAAAGTATACGACAAGTGGGAGAATGTTAGGATTAGGTGTGTCATACAACTTGCAAGTTCTAATATTTGAAATATTTATTTATTTGTATTTTGGCAATTTATTTTTTATCACTTAGCATCATGGAAGTTGCTAAATGGAACTATGACAACTTGTAAGGTGTGTAAGAGTTACTAAAATGGAAAGAACTTGAAAAAGGAAGTTACAATTGGAAACTTGAAAAGCAATATTTTAGGAGATTGTGAAAGCATATGAAATATTTAAGCCCTCAGCATATGAAATAAAACTTGCAGTGGAATAAAATTTAGCCTATTGTGTTTGACATAGTAAGGACTCAAGCATAAATGCTTCTAGACAAGTTAAACCCTATGAAGATGATTAATTAAGAATTTTCAACGTTGTATGCTTCCACGAAATTTCTTGTTTTTCCATGTTTTTAGGCTTTGTAGGATACAATGTTTCAATAAATTCCATGATATTGAAAGTGACTATGGAAGGGGCCAGGGGCCTTGAATTGTTTTGTGAAGTGAAGGACTTCTCAACTAGGCGTGGTTGCCTTCATTCACGTGCAACAATGGATTACATCTCAGATGATAGTATGAGAGATTGGACTCATCACTTTCCTTGCTATCGTATACTTTTCATTAATGTAAGTCTCATATCACTCCATTTAAATATTAAATATTTTAAGGTTAAATAGGGGAGAGGATCCAATTGTTGAGTATGTTCCAATAGCTATGATAGTATTACTCATTTTAGGTTTAATATTTTTAAAAGTTTAGCAACAATAGTTGTGACTTTAAGATTGTTGGTGTTGACTAAAGTAGTTATAATTGAATGAAATGTGCTCTTTAGATCTAAAATGTAACCAATCATGTGATGCCACATTAGCGCACCAACAAAACATGATTAAATGCACAACTATTGGTCCAACCTTCTTTTTCGGTCTTTTTAAGGTTCAATATTTTAAAAAGTTTAGCACCAATAGTTGTGACTTTAAGATTGTTGGTGTTGACTAAAGTACTTATAATTGAATGAAATGTGCTCTTTAGATCTAAAATGCAATCAGTCATGTGATGCCAAATCAGCGTACCAACAAAACATGATTAAATGAACAACTATTGGTCCAACTATTGGTCTTTTTGGACACATCAACAAAAAGCATACTAATGTGGACCTAAAACCATAGTTATAAGTAGGGATCTTGCCAAGTAAGTTGCTATAAATTTTTTGGACTGATTCGATGTATGATTTTGAGAGGTGTGAAGTTAGGGTGCTCAATTACTGGGTCCTTTCCCCTAGTTAATGAAAAGTTTACATCTTATTTATACTAAAAATGGTAAATAGCTCTCTTATTTTTGTTGATAAAAATTGTTCAAAATAACTATTAAACTATTTGAATGAAAAAAATTACTTTTAATTGTTGAATCATATGATGTTTAAGGATAGCTTTGTCCTATAAGAATTTTACGTTTATTTAGAAATTAAGAGAATGTACTCAGAAACATAATAAATATTAGAATATAGATATTTATACTACTAATCATACATTTTAAGTATTAAGTTTATAAAACATAATAAAGCATGTAAATGTGAAGGATATGTTTAGAATGACAATAAAATCACTCTTGTAAGTTATTATAAGTAGTAAAAGTGCATACCTTGTATTACGACTTGTTTATATCATTTAATATAGATGTTGTACTTGTGTTTTTCAATGAAATGGAACCATATATAAGTCATAGGAAGTAAATACAACTTATCTTCAAAAAGATATTGATGGAATGGAATCATATTCCATGGTCATGTGAACCAAATCATCTTGAAAATCAAAGTATCATGCAAATTCAGAAAGAAAATAACCACCTCCATGAAATAGAATCCCAAAAGAAACAAGTATTCACAAGATCAGAAGTCACATAATATAATAACTAAGGAGCCAAAGCTATGAAGTCTAGGATGGAAGTAGGGTCTTAATCATCCAAGATATTTCACCCTCCATTAGGCAAGTCTTTTCCATCTCAATAGCCTTCCAATTAGTAATAGCATTTCCTTTGTCTTTTTGCACTTCTGAATCTAGGACTTTAGGCTAAGGTTGTGTTTAAAAAATGCTACCTCACAATCCTAGAAAGTGAAAATTAGGACCTAGACTAGGAGATGCATGTCTATGCAGACTAATGAGAAAATACTCATGATTAGATTTGTGAGGTAATTAAGGGCCAACTAATAGGAGTAGGAAACTCCTAGATTCACTTTGGTCTACAACTTCAAGGAGGGTAATCCCAGAGGTTTACAACTAGACAATTAAGAAAAAATGATAGTGCATTGAGCCTTCAATTAAGTTATACCCTATGATAGGAACATTGTACAAAATTGTCACTAGACATTCACCATACTCTGTCTAAATATATGGAACTAAAAGACCTTTTCACAAGTAGATAGTTAGAATTTATGCATGCAACCAAAGATCCAAACAATGTTTTCTTTCCTAATGTGATTTCAATTATAAAATCTTACTTCATAAATATTTATTGAACATATAGTAATATATAATACTCTAGAGATTATCATTAAATATAGGTTTCCATAAGATGTTAAAGAGTTTACGTATACTAGATTATGTCGGTTAGTAGGACATTACTAAACTAATCTTATGTAAAAGAATGAAAGGACTTGAACAAATTTTAAAATTGTGGAAGCATCAACTACAAAATATGGGTGCATTTATCTATTAGTGACATATTCAAAGTTATAAATCCAATGCAAACAAGTAAGCAAGTCTAAACGAATTAGCAATATATGAATCAATATAATGTGGAGAACTAGAAGCAAAATTAGAATCCATTTAGTCTAGCTATATTTTCTTCAAAAGTAATTATAAATCTACTAGAAACATCACATAACCAAGAATACTCCAATAATCCATAGCTTAATGCAAATACCCATATGGTGTATTGAAAGGAGCTCCTAAATACTTTGAGGATAATTTTATAATTGTTGAAATAAATAACTAATCAAGTTACAAAAAGAGGCTAGGCAATGTAGCGTCAAAGACACATATATCCCCTAAAATATTTTAGACAATGATAGAGACATCCAGATCACGAAGAGGATAGTCATCATGTAAGCACCTTCTTCACATGTACAAAACATGAGAAATGCATAAAAAATATGTTGAACAACAAAATTTACACCAAAGAAAAACTATTTTGTTAGGATTAACATGCTATTCACCTTGTAAATCCTAAGTCTTGTAAGTTACATTTAATTATGTATATGATAAATAACGTATCATCTCCAGATTTTATGGAGTGGGAAAAATGGGATCCCCATGTGTGATGGTGGGGACATCATTTATTTATTATTAATTCTCTAGGATACTTGGGATATTATTTATGAAGGCATTGATAAAAAATTGGAGTTATAGAGCATCTTCCCAATTTGGATGTTAAGATACAAACATTGAATACCCTCATGGAGTGCTTAGATTTGAGAAGGTGGTCAATTTGACCATTACAATAGAATTGATGACACATAAGAGAGGCGTAAGATGTGTAAGACTAATTACTTACTACTTTGATCTACTTGACCATGACTATTTTTCTCATGCTTTTGATTCATAGTTTGGGATACCTCTTGGTGATTTCTTCTTCCCATCTTTTCAATATATTCAAAGCATGGGATAAAGGTTTGTAAGATTCTTTCATAGATACCCTTATGCTACTGATTTAGTATTAGAGGAAGTCATTGTATTGGTGTAAACTCTTTGTTGAGATCAATACAAGATGGGAACTTTTTGATAGTGGTTTTTTAATCCTACAAGGATTTCTTGATGTAAATATAGTGTTCATATGGTTTACAATTGTCGCATTTGCTTCTTTACTAGTGAATTAATTTTATTTCTTTAATCAAATGCTTTATCAAATTAAATCATTATTTGGTAATATTTTTATTATGTCATTTACTCTATTATTCAATATTTGGTATCAGAGATGTGAATTAATCTTAGAAGGGGATGCCTTTATTGTAGTGTTATGGTTTTTTGTTTTGTGATTGCAATGCAAGTGTTTAGAGAAGCCATAAAAAGCACACCTAGTTCAAAGATTGATAAGTTCAATAATTTCAAGTACAAACTATGGAAACTAAAAATGGGGGATCTGTTTGAATAAATGTATCAATGGAGATTTAAGATAAAAGAGAAAAATCCTACAAATGTTAAGGATAATGTTGGAGAATGTTGGACAAAAAGGCATGGGGAACCATACAATTGTGTCTTATAGATTATGTTCTATTAAATGTATTAGAGGAGGGTACTACATTCAATGTATAGAAAATAATAAGATAAATCTATCAAATCATAGGTCTAGTGAATGGAATTTATTTAGAAAGAAAATTGTATTCCTTGAAAATGAAATAAGAAGACTCTATAGCAATGCATTTAAATGCTTTTAATCTTATTATGAGCTATGTAGACTCTAGTGACTTTAAGATAGAAGAGAAGGTTACTTTTTTTTTTCTTGTTTTTTATACATACATCTTGAGATAATTTAATCATTACATTGAGTGATTTTGTTACAAATAAAAAATGGATTCCCTTTTTGCCACTTTGATCAATGAAGAAATAAAGAGGAAATCCATCAATGAGGGCAACAAGGATGCACTACATGTATGGGGTATACTCAAAGAAAAATGTGGTAAGAAAAAATAGGATAAAAACAAGTCTAAGTCAAAAAGATAGTAAGTGTAGAGTGAAATGTTGGAACTATGAAAAGTGAGTCCATGTAAATGAGGAATGTAGTTTACAAGAAGCAATCTTCTGAAGGTTCCTCTAATGATATTAAATTGTTTGATGATGAAAATGATGCTCTATTCATTTCTACAAGCATTATTAGTGATGAGTCATGGTTAATTGACTTAGATGCCTTGTATTAAGTGACTCCTCATAGAGAGTGGTTATGTTCATACATAGCATATGATGGTTGTGAGGTATTCCTTGGTGATAAAAGTTCACATTGGATTGTTGGAAAAAGGAAGGTAAAATTGAGTTTAGTGATGGAAGCATAAAATTTCTCATAGATATATATTATCTAATGCATTATTTACACACACATAGATAATTCCACATGGATTTAAGCCCCTCTCTCCTATATATGCACATATTCTTCATGGTAAATACAACATAGTGTGTTTAATCCAATTTCATGTGTCTTTTATTTCTAGTTTCCAATGTTTATTTTCTAACTTGTAGTGCATATGATTGCTTCAATCTCATTGCCCAACCATTATTGGCACTCCGTCTAGAAGATCATATCATTCTGACCTGGTATCAAGGTAGATCTAGTTTGAGTGGTGATCTTCTAGATTACATAGTTAATTTCAAAACATTATGTGCATTAAATTGCTTTTCTCAGTTCTCCTGTGCATTCTATGTAGAAGAAATCTGTTTTATTGTAGAGAAGAGTGCATTTTTGGAAGGCAGCAATTTGTGTGGAGAGGTTGACCCATGTCATCTCTCAACTTGTGTAGAGGTCAATCTATAGGGAGAGTTTTTTTTATCCCTGAGTAAAGGCAAATCCAAATCATAGGGACATGCACCTCTAGAATAAAGGTCGGAGGCCTGTGAAAAGCAGGCATGTGGCCTAGAGAGGAGTCCTAACCTAGGTGTGAAAGAAAGGTTGAATGACCTACCTCTGGAAGCCCATGGCATGGGAAGGAAAGGCCTATAGCCTATGTAGAGGAAGGCATATTTGAGAGTTTCCTATATTTTAAAAGTGCCTTTGTATGAAGGTGCCTCTATTTTCAAAATGACTCTATTTGCAAAAACACAAGCTATTAAATTCAACCTAGCTGTGGGGAAAGTTATTCACTTGCAAAGTGGGCTTCCCTGACATCAACAATCCCATGGGGTGCACTATTTTATAGTAGGGTGGGCCTCATTAACATTAGCAATCCCAATCCCACCAAAACTACATCAATAAAGAGAAGGGAGAGACCCACTTAAGTGCATAGCCCCTTGTTCATATGACAGGGTCATGCTCTACCAAAGAGAGCTTATCTTGAGACCCTTTTTTATTTTTCATTTTCACGTGAAAGACATCTATGAAAAATTTCTGAGTGCAAATCTAGGTAATACAGGAAAATAATAAAACTATTGTAACATTTGACTAGAAACTCAAAATTTAGTGTTTCTCTAAGTGATTTCTTTTTTATGCCCGATCCATTAGAAACATTATCACACTAAAATTATAAAGTGATCTTTTTCATTTCAATTGGGCATGCCTATGCACTAAGAATATAAAGTGCCTAAATTTAGGGGGGATCTCAAATTGAATCAAGGGGATGTGTTCTTGTGTTGTGTCTTGTGCACTTTCACAATCCACTTTAGTATCTCTTTCCACATTTCCCTTGAGTATTTCTTCTTGCATCTCATTTCTGTACTTCTAATTTCTGCAACAATCTACTTCAAAGCATGGATTTAAAATGGATTGTCATGTGTACTTTCACAATCCCCTTTAGTATCTCTTTCAACATTTCCCTTGAGTATTTCTTCTTGCACCTCATTTCTGCACTTCTAATTTCTACAACAATCTACTTCAAAGCATGGATTTAAAATAGATTGTCATGCCTTTAACACCCTTTAATTATAATGAATGGAAATCAAAAGTACAACATGTGTGGAACAACAAAGGGTTGTATAGGGTAATAATGGGCACAAAGAAAGAACCTGATGGTAATGAAGCTAAATAAAAATGGTTTAACAAATGTGATCAAGCCTTTTGATTTCCATGTCTTAAATATTTATTTTGAACTCCTCTTTCATGTAGAATCCTTGAAAACACCTAATAAATTTTTGCTAGCATTAGAAAAACTCTTTGGGAATGTAGATGAAATGAGAGGTCATGAGTTAGATAATGAACTCATAAATTTGAGTCCTAGTTCCTTTAATACTTTGGAAAATTACTTCACTGAGTTAAATTAATTAAGGTTGCAGTTGAAACAATGTTGAATAGATAATAAAGATGATAAACTTGTTATTTCTATTCTCTCCAAATTGGGTCTTGATTACTTTTTGTTTGTATCTACCTTTTACTCCACCACAATGGCTCTTGATGCCTCATTGGACAATGCCTTCTCAAAATGACTTTATTGTTAACTTAAGTAGGGAGCAGGATAAGTTAATACAGATGGGCATGTTAAAGTATTCAAAACTTCAAGAATGCATTGCTAGGTATGGGAAACAACATGTTTCAAACAACAAAAGGGAGAAGAAAAATAATAAAAAAGACAAGGAGACGAAGAAAGATAAAAAAATCTAATCAGGGTCCAAATTCAACAATGAAAATTTTTCAAATCAAGGGAAACCTAAGAAAGAAAAAGGTAAGTGTGCCTATTGCAATAAACTTGGACATGATGAGCACAAATGTATGAAGAAGTTGACTGACCACCTCTCTCATCTTCTTAAGAAGAACTATTAAAACACAATGTTATTAGGGGTCACATCCTTATAACATTTATATATTGTTCTAAATAAGGTTATAATATGTTATAAAGCATATACCATTTAATAATTAATAATATAATAATTATTATATTTTTAATTATTTACAAATGGTTTCTTTTAATGGGTGTGACTAATATGCCTTCAGGCATTTTCCCACCCCTTCTCCTATATTTAAGGAGGTCGTCTCTCATTTGAGAGGTATGTGAATTCAAAGTTTTATAGTGAATTACATCAGTATGCATAGAAGGTATTATTGGCCTTGTGAAAATATGTAGCAGAGTATAACCCCAGGTTCAGTCTATTTCTTAATAGACTATTTTTTGTAAGTGTTTTAATAAAATTATGCTTTATAGGGATTTTTACCCAAAAGGGTTTTCCCCATGTATATCTTGTGTAATGTGTTAAACTCATGCTTGTACAATTCTCATTTATATTTATTTTATATTTTTATCATAATGATTAGTATCCTAAGATACTAATTTCTAACATGGTATTAGAGTAGGTTAGGCTATACTAATCATCTATACAGGTTATACTAGAAGACATGTAGAAATTGATGAGATACCTCCTTATGCTTAATCAACATATATGCAAGGCTATTTGTGCAATACATTTGGTGTGCCTTTTCTATTTTTATAAAACCAATTCATCAAGGCTAGGTGAGGAAATTCTAATTAGTTTTCTTACAGATGATATCTAAGAGAAAATTTATACTAATATCTTTTTCTAACATATTCATATAACATAGATTGTGATTTTCATCCATCTAATTGTTAGGTGATATATGATGTTTATTTTTTAGTATTATATGTTGTAATTAATTCAAAAATTATTTCATTATCCCCAAGATTACAATATCCTTATAAGAAAATCACAAAACCTTTTAAAAGTGCCTATTCTATAGCAAGTTATACTTCTTTTACTAGATCAATTTCCTTTATAAAAGTAAAATATGTGACCTTTACCATTAGGACAATAGTCATGCATTATCACCCTCCTCCTATATGTATTAAGTGTGTTGCCACATAATTTCAAATGATCATCAATACATTTAAAATCATCAAAATACATTATAATCTTTATTTAGTTTTGACTTGGCTAAATAACAAAAACTACCTCCAACATATTCAACTTTTATATTTTATATCTATTTGTTATTTTTACTATACAAATAATATTGGTATGATGGATATTATACATCCATTTTTACTTGGTCTTTCTATCACCAAAAGTGGCCATAATTATACAATTCTAAAATTATCACCAAAAGGTAAAACCTTTTGTGATACCTTTTAAAATGTCTTGAAGCCTAATATATACAAATTAGAATCATCAACATAGTAATTAAAGACACATTCTTAAGAAATGTCAATCCTAATTTCTACCTATTTTATACTTCATATAAGTCACATCCTTCATGAAATCCATTTACATCCTTATATCCATTGTCCTTTAAATTGTAATTAAATTAAAAGCAATCGACATGTTAAGGAAATTCACTTCCTTTCCAAAGAAAAGTTCCTTCCTTTCTAATAAAAAATATTCATTATATAAGGAATGACATCCTTCAACTTCTTATAGGTATGAGCTATAAGAATCAATTTTTGTTGTCTATTCAAAAAAATGTTCCCCATTTAGCGGTAAAATTGGTTTTCATCCTATCTTCATATACTTTACCAAAACATGATTATATCAAAAGTATCCATCTAGAAATGACATCATCTATGATCTATTAACTATTTGCAACACCTGATCCAAGGATGGTAGTGGATAGTTATCTTTCTCAAAATCCTTGTTCATGTTCTAAAAATCCACACAAAGTCTAATTTTCCCATTCTTCTTCTTGACTGGAACCAAATTTGCTACCCATGTTGAATGTCTTATAGGAAAATTAATCTTAGTTGCCAATAGTTTCTAGACTTCCTTGAATATCAGAGGTTCTATCAGGGCATTGACTGGCATTTTCTTCTACCTGAATAGCTTTATGTTTGGTTTGAGGGGATTTGCATGGGTAATGTTTAACATATCAAATGTCTTGAAATTGAATCCCCAAGCAATAACATCTCTATAATCTTTTAGCACTTTGGTGATATATCTTCTTTCTCTCTTCGAGAACAAGTCTTTCCAATAAAAATGTTTTTTTCTCAACATCATCCTCTCCCAAATTGTATGTTTCATACTTTCCTCCTTTAGAGTTAGAAGGTGTTTTATTTTTTGCTCTTGGATCCAAATCAAATATGCTTTCCAAAGCCACCATGGCTTTAGGAATATTGTTGGTTGTCAAATTGATTACTCCTTCATTATCTTTTTCAAATGGATCTCAGTTTGATTCATGCATAATTTTCCCTTCAAGGACCCTCGCATTGGTGATAAACTCTAGAGTATGTTGGTCATCATGGAGTACTAGAAAATTGTGTACATTGTCAGGTACAACTAGTGCAAGAACTAATTCTATCGAGAATCTCCTCAATCAAGAATGTGCCATAGGCTCTACGGTGCTGCCTGCAACTGCTAATGCATCAAAAATATGATTTCTTCTTTAGGGAATGACCTTTTTATCAAATGCCTTGAAATCTTCAATCAAACTCCAAACTTTATTCCTATAGGTAGTCAACCTTTTATCATTACAAGCATACTAACTTCTTACTTGTTTTACCACAAGTTCTAAATCTCCTTGTACTTTCAAAGAAAGGGCTCCTTTCTTATGTGGAAACATCAATCCCCTTATCAAAGCATCATAGTTTGTCATGTTGTTGGTACAATCAAACTACAATCTATAAGAATCCAAAAAGGCTCTACCTTTAAGACTTACCAATTCCACCCTCACTCTGCTTCCTTGTTTTCATCTTGATCCATCAATCCAGAGAGTCCAGATTTAATTTTCTTGTGGAATATTACTTTTATCCATTTAATCTTGATTAGATGTTGGTGGGATAAGTATCTTTTCTACAATTTCAGCATTAACAGATGATTTCTTTTCACTATCCTTAGAAGCACGTGTTTCTTCAATTAAACCAATCAGATCTTTTTTTGAATTAGCCAGGTCTACCTACAACTATTCCTAGGTCAATCTTAAAATAGCATGTAACTCTTTTTATTGGACAAGGGAGACATTACATTGCATGTCCATAGCTTCTAATTTTGTCTAATTTCCTAGTTCTATCCAATTACCTTGATTTTCCTTGAGATCAAATTTTATCTCTTTACCTTCATCAGTAATACTATCCTCTAAACCACGTGAGTCTTCATAACCTATTTCTAAAAATTCTAAATCTGAAACTCCAAAGGAATGCTTCTCAACAACTTTCAAACATGTTTCAAATGACAATTTAGAAGGTTCTTGACTATGAACATTGCACCAATTAGGTAGCAGTAAATCAGTAACACTTATGTCTTCACCTTGGGCATGTTGATCTTCTACCAATCTTTTGGAAATTTCCTCACATTTGAAATCTAGAATTACATCTCCCTGATCTTTGTTATCTATAGGATTCTGAGAAAACATGAAAGTGGTTAAGATTTCATCAATTCTATAGACCCCTGGCTCAATTTTAGTATAAGCTACTTCATTAGGGTGATTGTACTCAGATATCATGTGTTTGAGTCTAGGATCACTTTCAATCTTGATCTAGTTTTGGTTTCCTTTCCAAGTGAGCCAAAGGTGAGAAATGTTAGTAGAAAAATATCCATTTAACCTTTTTTACTAGTCTCTACTTAGAAGCATCCCATACACTTTTGTAATATCAACTACTTGAATATCAATGTCTTGTTGTATGCATAGGTTAGAGATCAATTGAATATGAACATATTTGAGTTCTCCCACCATATTTACCTTAGTTTTATCAAGTTGCATCACCTTATTTTGAGTGTGAGTAGGCGTCATTTCAAGTTTCTTACACATTGATTAAGGAATCACATTTCTAGATGCCCCAAAATATACCAAATAGTTATGCAAGTTCATATTGAATATTAAGATGATCACTAGGAATTGAGGGGAATCTAACTTTCCTCTATACATGGTTGCATAAGCATCAGTAGTAGCTACCACTTTGGCTTTTCATTTTGGCATTTTTGGTTTGTCCAAAAATTTGATTAATGCTTCTCTTTGATTTGGATAGTTTTGTAGGACATCAAAAATAGACATGTTGAATTTTCTTTTCTTAAGATATTTCATAATGTCATAACTCATGTTTTTCTAAGTATGGGCCTTGGTTCATATTAATGGGTTTGATCTAGGTTGTCCTTTTGCCTAGCCCCTAGGTGGTATAGGATTATTTTTATCTTTTGGGTTTGGAGGATTTGGTACATTGTTGGGTGGTATCCCTATTGTAAAAGGGCCTTTAGCTTTATTTATTAAGTAATTATTTTTCCTAGTTGAAAATCATGTACATCATATGTCTTAGCTGATGGTTCATTTTCTTCCTTGAAAGGGAAGATGTATGTATTTAATACCAAAGTAGTGCTCAAATTATCACCATTATCTTGTGGGGGGTTATATGATATTTGAAAATCTTCCTGAGCAATCCTATCCATCTTTTTCCATTTGAAAGCAATTCATCTTGGAAGGGGTCGATGTGTCATGTAATCTACACCAATTTTTCATATTATTTAATTTTTCCATGTTAACTATGTTGGATGTATTGGTCCTCACTTGATTTCCTTCAGTTTTCCCATTATTTGTGTTTACAACAACTCCATTGTTAGGTCCTATGTTCCATTTCCTATTAAATAGTCTCTGATTGTGGTTCCTATTTTGGTTTTGGAAGTTACCCTGATTCTAGAAGCTATTCTAATTGTGGGCTTGTGGAAGATTCATACTAAACTATGTAAGTTGATTAGTCACTTGTGAAAGGGTTTTCTTTAATGCCTCTATGCTAGAAGACAAATGCATTTTTTGATCAATGTTTAATGGGCTTATTTTGGTGTTATATTGTACATTTGCTTGAGATGTTTGTGTAGTGGCTTGCTTTTAAAAGAAGGAATTTCCACTAGTTGAAATAGGCACTTGGGGATCACTCTAATTTTGAGTAGTCCAAGTTATCATTAGTGTTCCATATGTCTAACTGATTAGCTAAAGCATATTTAAAGATATGGGGTTTAACAATAGTGTATTGTTTGTGAGAACATGATTTATTGTTGGTATCTAATTTGGCACACCTGGATATCCTAGTGATGGAAAATGCTCTACATATTCCTCCAAGGGTTCCTCATCTATCTCCTATTGCAACTTTATTTCTTCATTATATGCTTTACTTAAGGAGTCTAGATCATATTCTATTAATTTGAGGAACAAACATGTTAAATGGTCTATGGCTTTCAAATAAACTTGTATGGCAACATTCTCTACTACAGTGTAAGGTGCATGTAACCTCTTTTAAAACTTCTAGAATCTAGTATTTAACATGGTCAATGCTTCATTGGGTTCTTTCTTGCATGTAGTGAACTAATGGTATAGTATGGCTGGATCAATGGAAATCTTGAATTGATTTGTGAAATATTTTTCTAGATCAACCCAACTGTCTATCGAATTGGTAAGCAAACATAATTACCAACTATAAGAAAAGTCCCCTAATGAGTATGAGAATAGTCTACAGATCGCATCCTCATGTGAAATTTTGCACCTAATAGTAGCATCTTTAAAAGTGTGGATATGCTCTTTTTTCATCCTACTTTCCTCGTAAATGTATTTACAACAAAATTTCTCAGAGTTTCAAGGTATCTCATGAAATCCACCTTGGATCTTGCTCAAAGGTGAATTTTTTCTATGAAGAAAGACATTGGTGGAGGTGGGATAGACAAAATAATAGAGATAGTGGTATTTTCTATAGGTTAAGGATTTGGCACCATGTTTATATCTTCTGTAGACTTCTCTTTATCTCCTCCAAGTCTACTAGATGGTCCTAACTCTAGGAATGATCCTTTTTCATGTATAGACCTTAGTATCCTCTAGAATATCTCTGGAAAGAAAAACTTTATACGATCCAATTAGATTACTTTAAGTGATTCAAGGCCCTCCTACTAGTGCTAGCTCTGTTGATGGCCAAATTGACACAATGCAACATAGGTAAGATGAGATTTAACTTACCTCTCCTAAAAAGGTAACCAATCCTCAGATTAATTATCTCCAAGGTTCCTTGTTAAATAGTCCACATTAAACCCTTTGTTTGCACAACATGGTTGCGACTCAACTCCCAGGACCTTGGAGATAATTGATGATGTAGGAGCATACCTGGTTCAAGAGTAATCTTGCATCAACCAAAAACATTTGCATTTGCATTTCAATTTTTTTGCATTTCAGTTTAGGCAGTTTACTCAGAAGCAGCTTAGCTTGTGGTCTAGTTTTAGCATTACACACCTTGCAAATCTGGACTTAGCATCTCAATTCATTAATCTACATCATACCAAGAACTTGGAGCATTTGGATCAGTTACCAGAAAGTTATTGCTATCAGAAGATCCTCTATTTTCTCAGTGCAGAGTTCTCTTATAGCCATGAGTAATCAGCTAAAGGAGAAGGATTAGAAGCATTGGCTTACTAGCGAATCCTTGTGATTCATTCTACAATGTTCCTTGGTTCATGGCTGACCTTTCTCATAGGTCTACACTCCATTGTATCCATTGGAGAAGGATTTTCAAGTTGATAGGTTTGACCTGTCCAAGAACACACATTACAGCTCTTCATTAGGATTCCAGATCTCTTGTGGCTGACGCGGAGGAATTTATTGGTCCAGAAATGATATATATTGATGTAATAGATCCTTAGGAAAGTAGCTATTTATATTAGAAAGATCTATAGTTTAGTGTTGTGCAAAGGAGCTTCAAAAGATTTATTTTGCACATGTCTGAAAACATGCCTATGAGCCCAATTTGTAAGCCCACATGTTGCCAGCCAGATAGTAATTGAATTCTTTGATATACTGAATGACTGAATATGCATTTGTTCCATATTCTTGTGTTTTTTCTATTGTGTTTACTCTTGTTGCATGGTTTGGACAGTTCATTCTATGAACCCTCCTACCATGACTGCACCAAGTGGTATCAGAGAAAAAGTTTGATTCTTTGGAGTGAATTGACGAAGGGGATTCTATAAGATCTTGTTGTAAGTAGATTGCTAATCCAAGGCAAGTTACTTGTGCACAATCGATTGGTAACCTGAGGTAGTTTCCACTTGTTCCTAGGAAGATGCCACTGTAAAGAGTTCCTCCTGTCGGTACAATGGCTAATAGAATGGATGAGATGATGGAATTGATGAGAACAATGCAAATCCATTTGGACACTATTGAAGAAGATAGGCAAAGAGGATTGACACCTACACCTAATAATGAAAGTGACGATGAAGAAGAATTTTAATCTGTTGAACAAAGTGGTGAAACCCTAGAAGGTCATGAAGAAGAAGAATTAGATCAAGTAAATATGTTGCGAGCTATTTCAAAGATTGGGAAAAGACCTAGACTGGATGTGCCGAACTATACTAGTAATTTGAATTTGGAAGAGTTGATTGCTTGGATAAATGACATGGAAGAATACTTTGAATATGAGGAAATTGAAGATTCAGAGAAGGTGAAATTTGTAAAGACAAAGTTGAAAGGACATGTTGCTCTATGGTGGAAAGAAGTTTAGTTGGAAATAAATAGGAGAGGAAAGGAAAAGATTACAAAGTGGGACTAGATGGTGACAAAGTTGAAGAATCAATTCATACCTGCTGACTATGAGTTGGAGCTATTGAAGAGATTGCAAAACTTGAGACAAAAGGAGAAATCTGTGAAATAATAAACTGAAGAATTTGATAAAATGATCATCAGAACAAGACATAGTGAAGCAAGAAAGGAGAAAGTGGCCAGATACATCAATGGACTAAGATTGAATATTCAAGAACTAAACCTAATAAGGATGGCATCTTTGGAAGAAGCATATCAATTTGCACTGAAAGTTGAAGAGAAGTTGAATAAGAAACATGATTAGAGACAGAGAAGCGGAGTAGGTAAAATCCTGAGAGGTAGGACATATTTCAGAGGAGACAGATCTTATCCGAAACAAAACAAGTTTGACAACCCATTGAGGAAGGATGACAGATAATAATGCTTATCGGAGAGATGACAAAAAAATTTATCAGAGAGGAAACCCTAGTGCATACTGGAATGAAGGATACAGAAGAGAAGGAAGATGATTTGATAAGTTTTAAGTGTGGTGGTGAAGGACATGGAGCATTTGAATGCAATCAGGGTAGTATAAGAAAGAAAATAGAAAATAGTGGAAGAGCAGCCTATGTTGAAGAACAACCTATTGAATCACCTTATTCAGATGGCAATCCAGAGAAAGGAGAATCATTGGTAATGAGGAGAGCACTATTTCAAATAGAAACAAATGAAGAACCATCACAGAGGAAAAGTCTATTCAGAACCAAATGCAAATCCAGAGGTAAGTGTGCAAAGTTGTGATTGATAGTGGTAGTTCAGATAACCTAGTTTCTGAGGAGATGGTAACTAAGCTAAAATTGGTAATATTGAAACACCCTGATCCCTATCAGATAGCATGGATTTAGGATGATCATAAGGTACTAGTGAGTGAACAATGTTTGGTGAAATTTTATATTAGATCTTATCATGATGAAGTCTTGTCTGATATTATGCCTATGGATGTTTGTCATATCTTGTTGGGTAGACCTTGGCAGTATGATAGAAAAGCTATGCATGATGGGAGAAAGAATAGCTATACTATAATAGCAAATGGAAAGACAATTACCTTGATTCCTTTGGAGGATGATCCTAAGAGTGAAGTATGTGGAAATGCTAGAATCTATTTGGTAGATGGAAGGAAATTTTTGGATAGTTTGAGACATGAGAATATGTGTTATGCCTTAATTCCTAAGAAACCTAAAGCATTGAAGAAAGACACTGAAGAAGAATAGTTGGAAGAGATAAGAGAGTTGCTGATAGAGTATGAAGACATCATATCAGATAATGTACCTAAAGGATAACCACCTATAAGGAGTATCAACCATCACATGGATCATATACTGGGAGCAAGTTTGCCTAACAAAGTGGCACACTGGATGACACCGACAGAGAATGAAGAATTGAATAGACAGATACAAGAGTTGCTGAGGAAAGGTTTGATCAGAGAAAGATTGAGTCCTTGTGCAGTACCTATAGTTTTGGCACTGAAGAAAGATGGAGAATGGAGAATGTGTACTGATTCTAGAGTAATAAACAAGATCACAGCTAACTATAGTTTCCCTTTACCTAGAATGGATGATATCATGGATTATTTGAGTGGAGCAAGATATTTCACAAAGATGGACTTGAAGAGTGGATACCATTAGATTAGAATCAGAGAATGTGATGAATGGAAGACTACTTTTAAGACAAATGAAGGATTATATGAGCAGTTAGTGATGCCTTTTGGATTGACAAATGCACCAAGTACTTTCATGAGGTTGATGAATGAAGTTATAAAGAAATTCTTAGGTAAGTTTGTGATTATGTATTTGGATGATATTCTAATTTTTAGTAAGACAGAAGAAGAACATTTGTGGCATATTAGACAAGTTTTTCAGAGGTTAAGAGAAGGGAAATTGTTGATAAACATCAAGAAATGTAGTTTCATGAAAGAAGAGTTGGTATATTTGGGATTTGTAATTTCTGTAGAAGGATTGAAGATGGACCCTGAGAAAGTGAAAGTAATTGTTGAATGACCTACACCAGAGAGCATTGGAGAGGTTAGATCATTTCATGGTTTGGCTAGCTTCTACCAAGAGTTCATAAAAAATTTCAGTTCAGTTTGTAACCCTATGAAAGAAACAATGAGAGGTGACAGAAAAGATTTCAAGTGGACATATGGAGAAAATAAAATTTTTGAGTTGTTGAAGTAGAAGGTGATAGAACAACCTATTTTGGCATTACCAGATTTCAATAAGGTATTTCAAGTTGATTGTGATGCTAGTGGAAATGCAATTGGAGCAGTGTTAATTCAAGAGGGTAGACCAATAGCTTATTTCAGTGAGAAGTTGAATGATACAAGGAGAAGATATTTAGTTTATGATCAAGAGTTCTATGCCATAATTCAAGCCCTAAAAAAGTGGAGACATTATTTGTTGCCTAAGGAGTTTGTGTTATATACAGATCATCAAGCTTTGTAATATTTGAATAGTGAAGGTAAGTTGAATCAGAGACATATGAGATGGGTAGAGTTCATGTAGAGTTATACTTTTGTGTTGAAGCATAGGAGTGGAAAATCAAATAAAGTTGTTGATGCCTTGAGTAGAAGAAGAAATTTGTTAACAAAAATAAGAGTTGAAGTGTCAGGTTTTGATGAATTGAAGAATATGTATGAAGGAGATACTGAATTTGCAGAACCTTGGAAAGCATGTAAGGAACTTGTTGTAGCAGATAGAAGTAAATGGTTGGATTATTTCATTCAAGAAGATATGTTGTTGAAAGGAAGTCAGTTGTGCATACCTAGCAGTTCATTGAGACACAACTTGATCAAGGAGAAGCATAGTGGTGGATTGGTAGGACACTTTGGCATTGATAAGATAGTGCCTTTGGTAAGTGAAAATTAATTTTGGCCTCAGATTCATAAGGACATTCAGAGATTTGTGCAAAGTTGTAGTGTTTGTCAAGTTGCAAAAGGGAATAGTTAGAACACGGGATTGTATAAACCTTTGATAGTACCAGAGAGACCTTGGGAAGACATAAGCATGGATTTTGTAATGGGATTGCCTAAGACACAGAGAGAACATGATTCAATATTTGTAGTGATTGACAGATTTTCAAAGATGGCTCATTTCATACCTTGCAAAAAGACAACTGATGCAGTGCATGTAGCTGACCTATTTTTCAAGGAGATTGTGAGATTGCATGGATTACCTAGGAGCATAGTTTCAGATAGAGATACAAAGTTTGTTGGATACTTTTGGAGGAAACTTTGGAAGAAGATGAAGATAGATTTGATGTTTAGTTCATCTTTTCATCCACAGACAGATGGACAGATAGAGGTAGTGAATAGAGATTTGGGAAACTTGTTGAGATGTTTGGTTGGAGAGAAGATAGGAAGTTGCAATTTGATTCTTTCACAAGCAGAGTTTGCATACAATAATTTAGTCAACAAAAGTACTGGAAGAACACATTTTGAGATTATTACCAGAGTAAACCCTAGAGGAGTGGTCGAATTGAGAGATATCAGCATGGAATAAAAGAGGAGTACAAAAGTAGAAGAATTTGCAGATCACATGAAAACAATACATAATTAGGTGAAGAAGCATTTGGAGAACATTAATAGTAAGTACAAAGAGAAGGTAGATGAGAAGAAAAGACACAAAGAATTTGAAGAATGAGATGAAGTAATGGTGTATTTGAGAAAAGAAAGATTTCCAGTTGGGACATATAACAAGTTGAAGATGAACAAGTTTGGACCTTGTAAGATACTCAGGAAATTTGATTTACGAAATGCATATGAAGTGGAATTACCAAAGACATTAGGTATTTCACCTATTTTCAACATTACAAACCTTTACCAGTATCATGAAGTAGAGTTCAGTGATAGCATAGAAGAAGACTTGAAGAAACAATTACCATAAAAAGCACTAGAACAAATTGAAGGCATTTTGGATAGCAGGGTTGGACGCAGCACCAAAGGAAGACATTACAAAGAATATCTTATGAAGTGGAAAGGTAGACTGGAAGAAGATTCATCATGGATTTCTCAGGCTGAGGTGGACCGTCTTGGTTCTCCCCTAGCCCCGCCCCAGCAAAGTGAGGGACTCACTTTTTCAATAACCCCAGATGTCTAATGCAAGAACATCCCTAGTTCAAGAGTAATCTCACATCAACCAAAAACATTTGCATTTGCATTTCAGTTCTTTCATTTCCCAGTTTAGTTCATGCAGTTTAGTCAAAAGCAACTCAGCTTGTGGTCTGGTTTTAGTATTTCACACCTTATAGATCTAGACTTAGCATCTCCATTCATTCATCTACATCATACCAAGAATTCACAGCATTTGGATTAGTCACTGGAAAGTTATCGCTATCAGAAGATCCTCTATTTTCTCAGTGTAGAGTTCTCTGACAGTCATGAGTAATCAACTAAAGGAGAAGGATTGGAAGCATTGGCTGACTAGCGGATCCTTGTAATTCATTCTACAATGTTCCTTAGTTCATGGCTGACCTTCCTCATAGGTCCGTACTCCATTGTATCCATTGGAGAAGGATTTTCAAGTTGATAGGTCTGACCTATCCAAGAACACACATTACACCTCTTCATCGGGATTCCAGATCTCTTGTGGCTGACGTGGAGGAATCTATTGGTCCAGAAATGATATATATTGATGTAATAGATCCTTAGGAAAGAAACTATTGACATTAGAAAGATCTATACTTTAGTGTTGTGCGAAGAAGCTTTAAAAGCTTTATCTTGCGCATGTCTGAAAACATGCCTGTGAGCCCAAGTTATAAGCCCACATGTTGCCGGCTAGGTAGTAATTGAATTCTTTGATATACTGAATGTCTGAATATGCATTTGTTCCATATTCTTGTGTTTTTTCTATTGTGTTTACTCATGTTACACGGTCCAGATAGTTCATTCTGTGAACCCTCCTACCATGACTGCACCAAGTGATCTTAGGATTAATTACCTTTTAAAGAGAGGTAAGTTGAATCTCATCTTACATATGTTGCTTTATGTCAATTTGGCCATTAATAGACTCACTAACCTCTTGGAGAAATAATCAAAATAAAACAATTGTAGACACACAAAATTGTCCATGTCTTGCAACATCACCTTGTTGGTACATTACTTGAGACATCATATGACATTTTCTCCTAGATCCCTTTCATTAGCCAATTAATTAAATAAATTCTATTTATTTAATTAATTTCCCATCCTAATCCCATTTATACTACTAGCCAATTAATTAAATAAATCCTATTTATTTAATTAATTTTGCACCTTTCCTCTAATTTAAATAAATAAAATATTTATTTAAATTAGTCCGCTCCCATTTTCTAACTAATTTAAATAAAATATTTAAATTAGTCCTCACCTTTCACCTCATTCCAACACATGTCCCATACTACAACTCTTCGTTAATTCTTTTCACATGAACAACTAATTTAAATAAAATATTATTTAAATTAGGTCAGCCCTATTCTTAGAACTCAAGCCTCACCCAAGCTATTTAGGGGATCAATCTTCATGTACCTGTTGTTATATGGAGCCTAATAAGACTCGGAGGTTATATTTACCCCACTTTTATCGGCACGGTTTCCCCCCCAAATTCCTACGGGGTCAAGGGGCAGTGCCCCCAAGACGGGGTCAAGGGGCACTACCCCTTGTGGGGTCTAGGGGCAGCACCCTTGGCGCGTTGCCTGTCGTGATGCAGGGCGGGGTCGAGAGGCAGCGCCCCTGTGGGGGCTCGGGGGCAACGCCCCCGAAACCTCACATGGTTTTTTATTATTTCATAATGCACCAAGAGTTAATTTTTTCATTGACCAACAGAAGAAAACCTTATTTTGTAACCGACAAAAAGTTTGATAAAAAGCGGCTAAAGGTTAGGGTTTTGATTTTGTATTGTAGCATTTTGCAGCGGTATTGAGTTGCAGGGATTGCTGATTGTAAGCAGTTTGATTTACTGGATAATAATATTGGACTCTCTATTTGGTGGATGTAGCCTGAGTTTGGGTGAACCATGTTAAAATTTGTCTCTCGTTCTTATTATTTCTGTGTATTTCTATTTCTCTGTTTAATCTTTATTTGCATTTAATTGATATCTTCTACCGGCTAACCCTAACAAGTGGTATCAGAGTGGGTTGTGTTCGATTATCATCTATAGGAAAGTCTCATGGTTGAGTGGGAGCAATGGCGGACGAGGGTAAAATGAAGGTTGATAAATTCAATGGGCAGAACTATCAATTATGGAAGATGCAGATGGAGGATTACCTCTATCAAAAAGATTTATGGAGGCCGTTGGAAGGAGTAGCCAAGAAACTGGCAACAATGTCCGATGAGGATTAGAATCTTCTTGATAGAAAGGCACTGGAAACCATTCGGTTGTGCCTGGCACCATCAGTGGCATTCAATATAACGGAAGTGAAGACAACAGATGGTCTGATGAAAGCTTTGGCTAAATTATATGAAAAACCCTCAGCCTCAAATAAGGTATTTCTCATGAAGCAGTTGTTTAATTTGAAAATAGTTGAAGGTGGATCTGTGACAGGTCATTTAAATGAATTTAATATGATTGTCAGTCAATTGACTTCTATAAATGTAAAATTTGATGAAGAAGTTAGAGCTCTCTTGATATTATGTTTATTGCCTGAAAGCTAGGATAGTTTGGTAATGGCAGTTAGTAACTCTATTTTTGGTTCAAATACCCTAAAATTTGATGATGTTGTTGGTGTTATTCTGAGTGAGGAAATTCGTAAGAAAAGCTCAGGTGGATCTAAATCAGGCAGTGTTTTGAATGCAGAAAGTAGGGGCAGATCAAAGGAGAGAGGAAAAGGTTCTGGAGGTCATGGGAAGTCACGAGGAAAATCAAAGGACAAAAGATCCCAAACTAGAGGACAGAAGGATTGCTGGTCCTGTGGAAAACCAGGTCATCTGAAGAAAGATTGTTGGTCTCGGAAGAACAAAGAAGGAGACAAACAAGAAGGCAATAAGGAAGCAAATATGGTAAGTAATAAATCTGAAGATGACGCTTTGATTCTTTCCCTAGATAATACTGATGATTCATGGGTTTTAGATTTAGGGGCCTTATTTCATGCTACGCCCCATACAAGTTATTTTCTTGATTATGTCCAAGGGGATTTTGGGCTGGTTTATTTGGGAGATAACAAACCCTGTTAGATTGTTGGAAAGGGAAGAATCAAAATTAAGTTGCAGAATGGGAATCATTGGCTACTACAAGAGGTAAGGGATGCTTCAAGGCTCAGTAGGAATTTAATTTCAGCAGGGTAGCTAATTGAACAAGGTTGCACTGTTACATTTACTAATAAAAATTGGAAGGTTTCAAAAGGTGCCTTAGTAGTAGCAAAATGTGTGAAAGTAGGCACCTTATATCTTTGTATAGGTCATACTGTTTGTTCTACTTTAGCTGTTATAGAGAAAAAATAAATAGGTTCAGGAACAGTTGCTACAGGTTTGCAGGAAGAGACTGGAAAAGTTGCTGCAGGTTCTGAGATAACACTGTGGCATAACAGACTCGGATATATGAGTGAAAAAGGTATGAAGGTACTTCATTCTAAGAAAGTTTTACCAGGTCTGAAATGTATTAATATGGATTTCTGTGAAAGTTGTGTGTATGGAAAACAAAAGAGAGTCAGTTTTCTCAAAGATGGGAAATAAAAGAAAAATAAAAAATTAGAGCTTGTGCATACAAATGTATGGGGACCAGCTCAGGTATCTTCTCTCGGTGGCTCTCGGTATTATGTTACATTCACAGATGATGCAACTAGGAAGGTCTGGATTTATTTCCTTAGATAGAAATCTGATGTATTAGAAACATTTAAGAAATGGAGAAGCTTGGTTGAGAATAAGATGGGTAAAAGATTAAAATGTCTCAGATCTGATAATGGTGGTGAGTATTGTAGCAAATAATTTGAATATTATTGTTCCTTTAATGGAATTCATAGGTAGAAAATGGTTCCAGGGACTCCACAGGAAAATGGAGTGGCTGAACGCATGAATAGGACAATAATGGAGCGTGCAAGGACCATGAGATTGCATGCTGGGCTGCCTTTAAACATGTGGGTAGAGGCTGTCAACACTGTTGTATATTTAATTAATAGAGGTCCTTCAGTTCCTTTGGGCTGTGGTATTCCAGAGGAAGCATGGACAAGCAAGAAGGTGAGATATTCTTTTCTGAAAACCTTCAGCTATGAAGCATTTGCACATATAGATTCTAAAAATAGAACCAAGCTGGATGCAAAATCAAAAAGGTGTACCTTTGTTGGATATGGCATTGATGAATTTGGTTATAGGCTTTGGGATTTTGAAAATCAAAAAATTGTGAGAAACAGAGATGTTATATTCAATGAGAAGGTGTTGTATAAAGATTAGTTGCAGCAGCATGAGAAGAAAGAAAAGGATTATGTGGTGCTAGACGATACTCCAAATAGTGATGTTCTAGTGGTTCCCCATGCTCCGCAACAGCAACCAGAAATACCACAAACTCTAGTAAATGTTAGACGGTCAAAAAGGATAAGTAGACCTCCTGAAAGGTTTTCTCCATCTTTGTATTCTATTTTGTTAATAGATGCTGGTGAACCAAAAGGGTATGATGAAGCTATGTAGGTGGATACACAGGTTCAGTGGGAGCTTGCAATGAAAGAAGAAATGGACTCCTTGCTAAAAAATTAGACTTGGGAATTATGTAAGTTACATGCAGGTAAAAAGGTTTTACCAAATAAATGGGTTTACTGGCTGAAAGAGGAAGATGGAGGTAAGAAAAAATTTAAGGCCAGGTTAGTTGTAAAAGGATTTGCACAGAAAAAAAGGCATTGATTTTGATGAGATATTTTCTCCGGTTGTCAAGATGACTTCTATTCGTACTGTTTTAAGTATTGTGGCTGCTGAAGATTTACATTTGGAACAGCTAGATGTTAAAACTACCTTTCTCTATGGTGATTTGGAGGAGGAGATCTATATGGAACAGCCCCAAGGATTTGAGGTCAAAGGTAAGGAGAAACTAGTATGCAGATTGAAGAAGAGTTTGTATGGCTTGAAACAAGCACCTTGGCAATGGTATTTGAAATTTGATAGTTTTATGGCTGAGCAAGGCTACAACAGGTGTAATTTTGACCATTGTGTTTATTTTAAGAGGTTGGATAATGACAGCTACATTATTTTATGTTTATATGTTGATGACATGCTTGTAGCTGGGTCTAACATGGATCACATAAGAGAGTTAAAACAATAGTTAGCATAATCATTTGCTATGAAGGATTTGGGGGCAGCAAAACAAATCCTTGATATGAAAATTTGTAGAGATAGGAAGAACAGACAATTGACTCTATCTCAGGCTACTTATGTTGAAAAGGTGTTGCAGAGATTCCACATGGAGAATGCAAAAGCTGTCAGCACACCTTTGCCTAGTCATTTGAAATTGACCAAGGAGATGTGTCCTAAGACACAAGAGGAGGAAGAGAAAATGTCCAAGGTACCCTATGCTTCAGCTATAGGAAGTTTAATGTATGCCATGGTATGCACAAGACCAGATATTGCACATGTTGTAGGAGTCGTTAGCAGGTATATGAGTCATCCCAGATTAGAGCATTGGAATGCGGTCAAATGGATTCTCAGATATTTGAGAGGTACATCTAATAAACACTTATGTTTTGGGGGCTCTAATACTGATTTAGCAGGTTATGTAGACTTAGATTTGGGAGGGGATATTGATACCAGGTGGAGTACTACAGGTTATGTCTTTACTGTAGGTGGAACAGCTGTGAGTTGGATTTCTAGGTTACAAAAGGTGGTTGTTTTATCCACCATAGAGGTAGAATATGTAGCCACAATAGAGGCAAGCAAAGAGATGATATGGCTGCAATCTTTCATGAATGAATTGGTCACACAACAGGTTAATAGTTATTTGTCTACGGATAGCCAGAGTGCCATACATCTTGCAAAGAATTCTGCCTTGCATTCAAAAACCAAACACATACAGTTGAGGTATCACTTCATTCGGTCAATGTTGGATGATGGACAATTACAGCTGGCAAAGATACATACAGATGACAATCCAGCAGATATGTTTACAAAGGTAGTAACAAGGGAGAAGTTGAGCTCCTCTTCAGCTTTGGTTGGTCTTCTAGACTGAAAACAACCAAAAATAGAACAACAGAGTCCAGGGTGCTTATTTCCAGTGGGAGCTACAGGGTCAGTGGTGTTATGATCAATCTCCAAGTGGGAGATGATATGGTGTGGAGTCTGATCAGTCTCCAAGTGGGAGATTGTTGTTATATGGAGCCTAATCAGACTTGGAGGTTATATTTACCCCACTTTTATCGGCGCGGTTTCCCCCCAAATTCCTACGGGGTCAAGGGGCAGTGCCCCTTGCGTGGGTTTGGGGGCAGTGCCCCCAAGATGGGGTTAAGGGGTGCTGTCCCTTGTGGGGTACAGGGGTAGCGCCCCTAGCGCGTTCCCTATCACAATATAGGGCTAGGTCGAGGGGCAGCGCCCCTAGCGCGTTCCCTATCACAATATAGGGCTAGGTCGAGGGGCAGCGCCCCCGTGGGGGCTTGGGGGCAACACCCCTGAAACCTCACACAGTTTTTTATTATTTCATAATGCATCGGGAGTTAATTTTTTCATTGACCGACATAAGAAAACCCTATTTTATAACTGACAAAAAGCTTGATAAAAAGCGGCTAAGGGTTAGGGTTTTGATTTTGTATTGTAGCATTTTGCAGTGGTATTGAGTTGTAGGGATTGTTGATTGTAATCGGTTTGATTTACTAGATAATAATATTGGACTTTCTGTTTGGTGGATGTAGCCCAAGTTTGGGTGAACCACGTTAAAATTTGTCTCTCGTTGTTATTATTTTTGTGTATTTCTATTTCTCTATTTAATCTTTATTTGCATTTAATTGACATTTTCTACCGGCTAACCCTAACAGTACCATTATGTTATTGAAATGATTCTTGATCCTCTCATCATTCATCTTCTATCTATTGTTATGCTGTTGAAATGAGTAATCAACCTTAATCCAAGAACCACAATCTTCAATATTTTTCGTCCTATGCAAAATGGAGAAGGCAAACGGAGGAGAGCCAAACTTAGCATAGGAAATAGATTTAGTTTTCTTTATGCTCTGAATTTCTATGTAATATTGTACTCCATTATTTAGTTAGGGTTTCATGATTGCTGTTAGCGGTTTATTCCTGATTTTCCCTAGCTTACATTGGTGTACCTAATGTGAATCTAACAATTTTTATCAAGTTTGGGAAATAAACTTTTGCAGGTGATCTCCTAGGATAAAATACACCTTGTTGTTGCATCCGAGAGGCCTCACAAGTGAAAAATGACATAAAATTTGTTGTATTTCGCTTCAATTTTTTTTTTGTAAATTTTTGAAATTTGTTTACTTACTAGTCTATACAGTATAGATCCATATAGATCTATACCATACAAACTAGCCATACCATCAATGTTGTGTTTGATCTATGATCAAATGTTTCATTGCAGGTTTAATGTAATTCAGGTTGCAAGTTTTTGATCTTTAATAGCGGTAGGTTTATCATCCATCCACTAAGTATTAATCCCCTATCAACACTAGTCTAGAAACCTAGTCACCACCTTATTCTTTGTTTTTTCCTACATTTAAACCCTAATTCCACTGCTTTGCAAATAAACCCTTTCAAAACCCTAAGTCCTCTGCGTCGCCACCTTTGAATCCCCCTGTCACTGCTTAAAATCCTCAGTTGCTACTACTTGATCCTCTCATCGCCACCATATCATCACCTCCTTTCTCCCCAGAGTTCCCTAAACTCCTCTCAATCACCTTCTCAATCTTTGGCCATCACTATTGGTTGTCATCTTCAAACCCTTGGTCAGTGTCTTAAAACCCTCACGATTGAAGTTTTTCACTAACCCTAAACCTCTGCAAACCCCCTATCCACTATCTACCCTCTCGAAGGACTTTTCTCTGCAACATCAACCTCTTTTTAACCATGGTCGACATCCTTTGTAAACCGTGCCCTCTATAGAGCTTTCTTTGGAGCTCTTAGCCTCGTCTCTAGCCTATGATCACCTACATGACTAGGTCACCGCAAGTCTTAACTATTGGTCATGGCTCTCATAGGGGTTGGGGCTAAAATATCTGCCCCCCTTGTTTTCCTTTTATTTTTTGCTCACGTTTGACCCCTAGTCATATGGACAACCACGGACATCACTAGAAGCTAACTGCCAATCTAAACCACTGGGAGGTAATTGCATGCATGTGACTAGTTAGGCCCTACCCGCCAGTGGCCTATTAACTCCCAAGCCTATCCACCTTCCTACTCAAGCCTTAAAAGGGCATATTTTCTCTTTTTTCTATAACTTTTGCATAACAAATTGAAATTTTGTGAAACAAGTAGCATCGAAAAGCTGATTCACCCAGCTTCGCTATGGTGAAGGTTTCATTAGGTAATTTTATCAGTTTTAATAGGCAATTTCTAGTCAAAGTCAACCTTATGAACTTCAAACACTTATAACTTGATCAAATTTCATCTATTTTTCATGATTTTCTTATCAAACAACATAGAATTTCACAAGGATTCTGATTATCAGATTTATTTTTCTATAACTGATGACATCTATCAGATTTTTATCATATTACTTCATTTTCACATAACACATTCATTTGCAAGTTTCTTTGGCTTTTTTTCATTTTGGTGTCTTATAGGTGATCATAAGGCACTATAACAACATCAACATTAGTCTCAACAATAGATCTAAAGATTAAATTTTCCAAGTACACTTGCTTCATCTCTTGTCTTTCATTTCATCATAATCTTTTTTGCAATCACATCTCAATTTGGGCTCTAAAATGAACCATTGTTTGCAATCAAACATTGACATTGGGCTTAAAATACACTTGTGTCTTCATTCACACATTTGGAATTAGGTTTAAAATGAACAACTACTTTCATTTGTTTGATGGACTTGAGTTTGATTAAGGGTGTGTATGCTCTTCTCATGCACCTCTCTTGATCTTGAGAATCAAAAACACCTTTCATCCATTCACTTTTAAAACACACATTTCAATTTCTAAGGGGAATATACATTGCAAGTGTGAATCTAGTGCATGTGTGTATGTGCTCACCTCGTACCACATGGTGATCTTAGAGATCAAAAGCACCCACTTGATTTTCATTTGTAACCCTTCTTAATGTTAGCATTATTGGTTACTCAGTCATTACATTGTTGGTTACTGATGTTAATTATACCATCGATTACAACTACACCATCAGTTACAACTACACACACCTTCCTTATAAAATGTGTTTACTACCACCGAATAAAATTATCAAGCATTTACTATTTATCATATGGTATTGGAGTGAAATTTGTTCTCATGTCTGTGAAAAGAGAGGTCCAGGCATGATGAAGGTGTCGTAAATCTTGTTGAATGAAGTATGCCTATGTGTGAAGGAGAATACAATGGCAACAATCTTTGATATACAAATTTGTGGTGAGAGGCACCATTTTTCTTGCTAAGTAGATAGAATTCACAAGGAATTTTATCAGTATTGCCACACAAAAACTTCCTACCAGCAATAATAAATTTATCTTCTTGCATATTTGTGTAAGATTGAAATCCTACAATTTTTTGTGTTGCAGATGTTGACAATGCACAGTTACCTTGTCCTCTTGTTTCACATTGGAAGTTATCAGTCAGGGAAAGGTATGTATTGAAGTGTGTATGGAAGTGTAAAATTTTATAAGCAAATATATTTAATTCAGAGTAAGAAGGTCAATTTGGTCTTACTATTTCTATTTGGAGTATTATTTTTAAATGGAGATTCCATTAGACAAGTATTTTGGTTTCAATTTTCATACTTGGAGAATGAAAATCCAAATGCAACTAATGAATAAAAATTTATGGGGAATAGTAAGTGGAAAGGAAAAAGCACCTATAGATGCAAATAAGTTATTAGATTGGAGTAGTAGAGATGATAAAGCCAAGGCTATAATTGGTCTTGCTCTTTCTGACACTAAATTGCACCACATTGATTTGGATAAATCATCAGTCAAAATTTGGGATAATCTGAATAAATTGTTTGGACCAAAAGCTATTAATGCAAATTTTTTTCTAAAACTTCAATTATTTAGATTTAAGATGGAAGATGGAATCACAATGTCATATCATATAAGTAACTTGCAGTCTCTCATTAGACAGCTAGCAGAGGTTAAGGTTATGGTAGATGATGATGATACTAAGGCCATCCTATTAAATAGCTTGCCTTCAAAATACAACAATGTTATTTTTACACTCAGTCAAATACCTTCACAAACTCTAGAAGGTATGATTTCTTCTCTTCTAGTAGAAGAGAAGAGAAAAATAGAAGATTTAGAAGATGATCCTCAAGAGAAAGCATTATTCTCAAGAAGCAATTACAAGATCAAATGTTTTTATTGTAAGAAAAATGGTTACACAGCTTGGGATTGTAGAACTCGAGCTAGTGATGTTCTTAAAGGTAAAGTCAAAAATGAAGGAAACCTTGCTTGCATAAAGATGATAAGGATCCGCTAGGTATTAAGGATGAGGATCCACTAGATGGTACTATTAATTTTTGTGGATACACCCTTGAAGCCTTCAAATTGGAGGGAGGTGGCATCGGAGGATGCCGAATTTTCCATCATCTCAAGTTATCTTCTCACTTTGAGATGATGCTTTGCATGAGAAGCATTTTTGGTTTTGGTTGTTTTTCTTTTTTTTGTTGATGCTGACAGATTTGAAGAATGTATGTTTTGTGAAGATTTTGTTTTGGAGACAGGTTTGGGATTTGGTGTTGAGCTCAATATGGATTGTTGTTCAGTAAGCTTCAGAGTATATGATCGAGAATCATAACCTTTCATGGTCACTAGACAATGATAGAGATCTGTCGTATCTCTTAGGGATTGTTGTTGAATAATTCAAGAATATGTGATTTGAGAGTTTGGGACTAAAGATCTCAAGAACACAGCTTGAAGCTATGCCTTTCTGAGGGTAGACAAGACAACATGATGGAGCTCCGCTTGGTTCACGATTTGTTCTTTACGAGAAAATCTTCTATAAAATATGTATTCATATTATGTAATCAACTTTGTTGAGTATATTAGCATTCAAGGGGGGTACGTTGGTACTATTGAAGGAACAATGTAATAAGGGGGGAATGTTAGCATTGTTGGTTACTGATGTTAGTTATACCATCAGTTACAACTACACCATCGGTTACAACTACACACACCTTCCTTATAAAATATGTTTACTGCTACCAAATAAATTCATCAAGCATTTACTATTTATCACTGAAGAGGCCTGCTTGGAGACACACCACTCCAAGGGACAACCTCAACTCTAGCATTCGGGTGGAGTCTAAATAGTGAGGTGTGAATTGAAAGACACCCTCTTAGAAGTTGAAATCTTGTCATTTTGGCTAAGCCCCCAAGAACTTTGTACCTTTGGGAAGTGAAGGTGAAGGGTGGGTTACCCCTTTCTCTTGGTTGTGTGGCAATTTTTCACTTTCATTTCATAGAATTAGCCCCCCAGTCCCTTGAGTATATTGGGGACATCCTTAGTCAAACTTGTGTATCCTAGCTTAAGACCTATTTGGCCACACCTACTTGACTAATATTAGGATGGTTGATGTGTCTTCAAGTGTTTTCATAATCACAACATTCAATCTTCAAAGTCAAACTTTCTAGTGTGTCTTGTGTGTGTGATTCATGCATTACATGTGAAATCTTTTGTTTGAAAACTACCTAAGCCAAGCCATCAACACAAACACATTCTACATCATTCTAAACATCCTTATCATCACATTCTAAGCCAAATCATCCCAATCAAAACCCTAATCATCCTTGTCATTCCACATCATCCAATCACCTCCATTTTAACCATCCTAGTCACCTCATCCCTAATCATATCCTATCTATTGTAATCATTCCACATCATCATCCTAGTCCTAGTCAATCACTTTTCAAAATGGTTGTCATCATTAACAAGCCTGAAACAAATTCAAGACCCAAACTCATACTTCGATGGGCCCCTCCTCCTAGTTCCAATGATCATGAGAACCTTGTAGATAATGATGCATATCTTGAGGAACAAGCCATTGTGCAAATACTTAAACACATGTGTAACTCCATGCAAACACTAGAGAACAAAATCCTAGCACCCCAACTATAATCTATCATCCAAACACTCTACCAAATGCCACAACCCCTAGACCAACAAACCATACAACAACTACAAGCCATCATCCAACCACTTCAACAAAAGCAATCACCTCAAATACAACAACTCCTAGTCAATATTCAACAATTCATAGCCACCCACCAATCCTAAATTCAACCAACACAACCTCAACATCAACAAATTCCATTTCAATCCTATGTGTCATCCCCCTCCATTCCACCTCAACCCCAAACCTATTCACAAGATTGTCCAAGTCACCTCTTGAAACAAGATCAAGTGCCTTTAAGTTCTCATGCTACCTTTGACAAGGGGAACACTAGTCTAGCTTGTGGAACCTATAGGTATCTTTCATCACCATCCAATCAAATGCCTATCATAAAGCCCACTAGTCCTATACCAAAACCACCATGTACTCCTAGTCTTAATTCAATGATCCCTCCACCTTCCAATTCATTCAATCCCTTTGACCCTCCATCTAATCAAAATTAAAATCCTAAGCCTACAACATCTTGAACCCCTTTTATTCCACAACCATGGGATCTATCCACTCCTAATCCTACAACTTCCACCCTCATTATTCATTTATTATATTATCCATCCACCCATACCCTTATGAATGATGTGATCCATTGGCTACTAGCAAGGAATCAACCATGTCAGTAAACACCTATCCTTGAGCATATCAAACAGACTTCAAATACCATGCCTAGTCTTCCAAATCCATCATATCACCAACAACCCATCAAGCCTATTGAAGAGTCTTCTCCCATAAGTCTAAGTCAAGATCCATTATACCCTCATGTTAGTGACCATCTAGAACATATCAAGCCTATCCAAGAGTCGCCTACTTCCACTTCCATTAAACCACAAGCATTATGTAAGGAGTATAATCCTAAACATGTGGAAACATTAGCCCCTAATCCAAATCAAGATCAAAGCACCCCTATTTATGATAAAGCTCCCATCTATGATCAAGAAAACCATGATGATCCTCTTAGCCAACTTTATACATTCCATGGTCAAGAGATTAATACTCCATCTATCCATAACTACCTAAATATCTATAAAAAAGAAATCCAAATTGCTCCTATACATCTTCCATCTAGCCCCATATAGGATCCACCAACATCCACTTCCCTTGATGATATTCTTGGCTCCGAAGTACACATAGATGATCAAACAAATACCTTGGATCTTAATGAACATAAGGATAATCAGGATCCTAATGATCCTTTGTCATCCACTATCAACCCCATTTCAAAACTAACATATCCTATTGGTCATACCAGCTTCATCCGTGAATGTTCTTCTTGAAGAAAGAAACAACCATTATCTATCACCTCACCTTCTCCATGAAATAATAATCTTACATCTAGTATCCAAAACACCCACAGTCCCATTGTCCACCACATACTCCAAAAAATGAACTATTAAGGTAAAGGCCTAGGCCTTCATGAATAAGGTATTTCAGAGCCTATCCATGTCAAAGTCCCCCCATGCTCATATGGCCTTGGATATAGACCCCAAGGTAAACAATCTCAAGATGTTGGTACTTTCCCCATACCTTCTAAATCCACCCCTTTCCATCATAAGTCATATTCTACCCCCAAAACTTATGTTGCCATTCCACCTCTGTTATCCTACAAACCCCAAAAGCATGTGACCATAGACCTTCCACCATCCACTTTACGTCCACTACTTCTAACTCCTAATATACCTTCATCCACTCTACCTCCACTTCTCCCAATGCCTAATATCCATATCCTCCATTCCCCTTATCCATTTATTCACAAATCTACTTTTAATCACTCCATCCATGAATCCCCTCCAAATCTTAATCATGATCAACAAATGCACACATCGTCTAAACATGAAGCTTCCACCAAACCCATGGGATTCAAAAATAAAAATTTGGATGCCTCCTTCCATAAAGTGAACAATCCTAGAAATACTCATGCTTTATGGCACAAATACAAATAATCAAAGCCAAATCCATCCAAAAGGCTATCCCAACCTGTACCCTCAAAAGAAAAGGCCAAAAGTAAAATGGTTTGGGTACCTAAGCAAAAAGAAAGCAAGTCAAATGAAGCATCCACATCTCAAAAATCCCACAAATCCTCTTCCATCCAAAAATCCCAAAAATCTCATTACATTAAAAAATCTCAAATTCCTTCATCCCACAAGCAAAACAAAAATCATAAAAATCCTAAGTCTATGTGGGTACCTAAATCATTAAATCGATGATCTCCTAAGCAAACATGTTCCTTGCTTCCTACACCTCCTCCAAATAAAAAGCTTCAATGTTTATCATGGTGTGTACAACCATTGGTCTTGGTTCCTTTCCATTCCACAACATTCCCACATACCTCCATCTCCCCATTTTTCAGCCATTATCCTACATATTTCACTAATCATATCCCTATGGTCCATGCTTTTGCATAAGCCTTTAATCCATACATTTGCATAAACCTTCCATAGTCCACTATCCTACCATACATAATGCACATCATAATCCACTATCCTTACCCTACATAATCCACATCATAATCAACCATCTACCTAGTCCATTTCCCACTCATGAAATACCTACCAACATCTATGAGCATAATAACATGACATGGACCATGTGTGTTGACATCCATCTCTAATGGGACTATCACCTTTCATGGAACTAGATGCTTGAGTCCCTCTTGTCCATATCCACCTATCCCATTCAAATATTTAAAAAAAGAAAAAAAAGAAAAAAGAAAGATCAAAATAGTAAGAGAAATCCTTTCGTCTAATAGTGAAAACCACCCTTGGTGGTACCTTGTATAAGTACCATGATGAAAACTTGGAAAACAGACGTCATCTGTAGGTTGATCATGTATGTCACTTACACTTGGGGGCATGTTGTCTCATCCAGACTATCTATCCTATCATGCCATTTCTATACCATCCTACCATCCTTAGCCATTATACACATATACCATTTCTATACCATCCTACCATCCTTAGCCATCATACCATTTCTATACCATCCTACCATCCTTAGCCATTATACACATATACCATCTTATTGAGTCCATCCATCTACCCATCTTATTGAGTCCATCCATCTGCCCTTCCTCCTTTTGATCTTAATAAAGATATGGGGGAAAAATGTTCACAAATGTTTTGAATATCTCTCAATATAATTCATCCTTTCTAACCAATCCTATCATCATATCTTCATAAGCCTTGTCATGTAGAGTCCTAAGTATTATACCTAGAATGGGAGATGTTACTCATATGTGACATAGTCTTTGGAGATCACATCCTTTCTCTCTTACACATGCATTGATTCCATCCATTATTGTCTATCCTTTTATCCATCCATATATCATCATCACCCATCCATCCTATTCTTTTATCCATCTATCATGAGCCTCTCATCCTATTTACTATCACCTATCCTTTTGTCCATAAATCCTACCTCCTTCCACCTAGACTTGGTTTACCCTTGTCATTGGTCTCTAGCACAAAGGCTATCCACATTGCCATCCATTGACATCCCAAAACATTTATAAAATCCAAAAAAAATCAAAATAATATCACAACAACACAAAAAAAATCAAAGCATGTAAAAAATCTAAAAAAATCAAATATCCAACAAAAACCCAAGCAATAAAATCAAATCACTCCTCATCAAATCAAATCATATTCTTCAAATCAATCAAATTAATCATCAATTTAATTCAATCAAATCATTTATCAATTCATCAAATCACTCCAATCAATCAAATCAATCATCAAATCAATTCAAAATTAAATCAATCATCAATTCATCAAAATCACATCAATCCATCAAATCAAATCAATTCATCAAAATCAAATCAATCAAATTAATCCCCATCAAATCAAATCACTCCTTCAAATCTATTAAGTCAATCCATAAAATCAATTCAATTCATCCAATCCAATTAATTTCACCAAATCACTCAATTAAATCAATCAGATCATCAAACTCAAGTCAAATCAATGCCTCATATCAATTCAATCATCCTTATCAAATCAATCAATCAATCCATTACAATAATCCAAATGCAAGTCATCCTCACCCATACCAATCAAGTCATTCAATCTTGTCAAATTATCCAATCATATCCTTGGCCTTGATCCTAGCCTTGTAAACTCAATCAACCAACCAATTAATCAAATCCTGGTGTTGATTTGCATGGCCAACAACACTAGTGTCAATCAGTCATATCAATTATCTTATATAGGATGTTGCATTGCTGAAAACAAACTAGACGTCTTATACAACATGTTTCATTTCCTAAAACTAGACATCATCAATCAACAATCAATCAATCAATCAATAAATTAATCATGGTTTACAACTTGATAGGGGCAATACCTTATTTTTTGTATCATTTGTGCATGCTTTATTGCTTTCTTGTGTGTGTTATCTTTTTATCTTACATTTGAATCAAATCCATATCTTTCCAGCTAATATTCATATCTTGTGTATGTTGTGATAGCTTTTTTCTTTATCCCTTGCATCTAAGGTTGTATTATGCTACAATGAAGGTGAGCAACCATAAAGTTTTATATAGCACTAGATGTTATGCACCAAGGTATAAGGACTAGGGTGAGTAAAGTCTTGTGCACCCTTTGCATAATACAACATTTTCTACATGTACGAGGAAGTAAAGTTAGAGCATTAAAGTCCTAATGTGCATTATCCTTTGCATATAAGGGCATATCATACCTTTTGTGCATTAGGACTTTAATGCTCTAAGTTTACTTCCTCATACATCTAAAAAAGGTTATATTATGTTGGGTGCACAAGACACATCATCACCCTAGTTGTTATACCTTAGTGCATAATGTCTAGTTCTATATAAAACTTCATGGTTACTCACCTTCATTGCAGCATAACATATCATTCATTTCTTCCATCTTTTTTCTTACATCTTTCTTCCTTGACCAATCCATTTCATTTTGAGAGTCTACCCATGTTTGTCCAACCCGCCTATCCTCTTGAGGGGGCATCATCATCCTATCTTTATATCATCATCATCATTTTCCTCTATTTTACCTTATCTTCTTTGAAATGATGTTACTTCTTCTAGTTGCAAACATCATCTCAAAGAGGGACAAAATGTAAACACTTAAAAATGTCCATGTCTTGCAACATCACCTTGTGGATACATTACTTAAGACATCATATGATATTTTGTCCTAGATCCCTTTCATTAGCCAAATAATTAAATAAAACTTATTGATTTAATTAATTTCCCATTCTAATCCCATTTATTCCACTACCCAATTAGTTAAATAAATCCTATTTTTTAAAATAATTTCCCATTTTTTCTCTAATTTAAATAAATAAAATATTTATTTAAATTAGCCTTCTCCCATTTTCCAACTAATTTAACTAAAGTATTTAAATCAGTCCTCACCTTTCACCTCATTCCAACACATGTCCCATAATACAACTTTTATTTAGTGCTTTTCACATGACCAACTAATTTAAATAAAATATTATTTAAGTTAGGTCAGCCCTATTCTTGTTTGCACACTTGTTGCATGACTACAACTCCTTGTGGAGTAGGAAACCCTATTCAATCTCAACCATCCACATTGTTCAAATCAATTTTCAATCTTAGCCATCAATTCAAATCACTCATCTCGTATAAATCAAGCCTCACCCAAGGCATTTGGGGGATCGATGTTCATGCACCATTATGTTGTCAAAATGATTCTTGATCCTCTCATCATTCATCTTCTATCTATTGTTATGCTACTAAAAAGAGCAATCAACATTCATCCAAGAACCACAATCATTGATATTTTGCATCCTATGAAAAATGGTGAAGGGTAATGGAGAAGAGCCAAGATTAGCATAGGAATTAGATTTAGTTTGCTTTATTCTTTGAATTTCTATGTTATCTTGTACTCCGTTGTTTAGGTAGGGTTTCATGATTGTTGTTAGCTATTTATCCCTGATTTTCCCTAGCTTACAACAATAATCTCCATCTCCTCATAAATCAATGATTTCTACAACTCTCCAACAAAAATACAATACTCCATCATAAAATTCACATAACCCCATACAACACAATATCCCATAATATATTCAAATTCTTTCTACAACCTAGTAATAATATATAAAGGCATTCATGCTAAAACATCATCCAATAAAATGGTTTCCCCAAGAGAGGGTCCACAACTCTTTCAACCCCAATGCATGGATGTCTATTAACCCAAAAAAAAATCCACACCCAACACAACCCCCAACCCACAATGAACATCACATGAAAAGTACAATGCAATGATGATGTTTTACAAACAAAATATGGCGTGCTCATAAAATAACAAGTTTTAAAAGCATTATTTTATCAAAAGACACTCCAATACACATTCTAAAATGGCTAAAGAGCCTACCTTAATGCTTCAACAAGGTTGAGGAAGCCAACTTGAGGTAGCCAGAGGCCATGGTGGATAGCCGTGGGTGATGTGTGCATAGGAAGCTAGTGATGAAGTGTCCAGGGTGGAGGGATAAGCTTTGGTTGTTCATGGTGGTGTTGATGTGTTAGGGTTTGCCTGTTTCTTGTCTATTTCTTTGATGTTTTCTCCTATTTCATTTTCTGGTGGTGCTTCTGCACATTTTTTTCTCCTTTTTGGACTTAACCTTTCAAAGGCTTTTGTAATTACAACCCAGTGTTGTTGAGGGCAATTTGTTAATATTTTTACACTTTTTAATATATCTGTTTGGTGGTCTCCACATTTTTTAAAAAAAAGGTTGAGGAAGCCCTAAATCCAAGTTCTCCAAGCTCTCAAGCTCTTCCTCCAATATCCTATTTCCAAATAGAACCTTGATACTCAAAAGAGCAATAGAAAAACTAAAATGACCAACCCCACACAAAGCATCAAGAAGTGAATAAATAAAAATGAATGTAGGGTTATATTTTGATTTTGTAATTCTAAACTAAATTTTCCTTCAAAACCTCATCACCTATCTTCCAAGGCATTTTCCAAGGCTCTAGATACTTTCCAAACACTTTTCAAACACCCAAACATGGACCTGTTTCATAGGTTATCACTATAGGGTTTAGTCTTAGACAAGTAGTAAATAAAATATCACTTAGTGAGCTCAAACAGTTTCTCTTAAGTTCAAATATGAGATTTAATACTTAAGGGAACTTAACCTTGACCCCAGCTTAGAATAATACAAATATAATTAGAAAATTAATTAACAAAATCACATCCACAACATTTACAAAATAACACCTTAATCCTCTCTCAGATAAGGTCTAGGTACATTGGGGAAGCACAACAATGGTTTCTTGAGAATCTCCATGATTCTTTGATTGGTCACAGAATTTAACCTATACACTTACACACAAATTTCAAAATATCTAATATAGTAGCTAGAGCAACATATACAATTAAATCAATATATGCAACATAGATACATCATAATTAACAATGCTATTATGATTAAATGAAAATCTAAGTAAAAAATTTAATCCAACATATAAATCATTTTAATGCGAAATGACTCAAACAAATAGACTTTAACCGGATATAATTTTGATTTCTCATGCACATTTATGTTCATTTAAAAATCATTCCATATCAATACATAAAATTTGTAAACTCTAATTTAGAAAAATATGAATAAGTCCACAATCAGTAATTAGCTAATTCATCATCAAAAATTAGTAACTACTACTCTAGCATGATAGTAGTGTCAAAATATTCTAGAATAATAACAAAATAAAATATCATGTACATGAGTGTCATAAATAAATAAGTCTATCAAAGTGAAGTATGATAATAAGGAGGAAATGGTGGGCCTCACAAAGACTTTGAGCATTGAATAAGAGGGAACCCCATATAAATTTGTATGAATAGTAATTATAAATAATGTGATTCTTGCACACCCATTTAATCTTTCTTGTTGTTTTGACCATGAATATGCAAAGCATTCACAATAGTTACCACATATATGTGCTTAAAATTTGTCCTAAGAGGCAACAAAAGGGCATATCTACAATTCTCTAAACTACCTTAGATTCTAAGTTGTTTCCATTCCACTCATCTTTGTATATTTATGCATTTCACTTGAGAGTTCCAGAAAACAAAACATAGAAGGAAAAGGACATGATATGTGTGCTTTAATGAGAATAGAATACAAACCATTGTTTATAGTTGTGACTCTATAGCAGAATGGGGTGTACTTGTTCTTCTATTTATGTAGGACTAATATGATGGCTGGGAGGCACTTGAGATGTTTGACAATCATATTTGGGTAGTCCTAGGTGTGATGATCCTTTACTTCCACCCCTAAAACTATTACTTATGTTTAGATGGTTTTACTTTTCATTTTTATGAACTTTATTTGGGCCATACTTCCAACTATACTACTTTTTATTTTAAACCTTATAAAGTATACTTGTTATAAGCAGAGATACAAAATTCACAAGCTAGGATTCTACAGTACTAAGAAATTGGAAATTCCTAAATTTCACAGCTAGCAATGTGACTAATCGGGGCAATTCATTAAAGGTTAACAAAAGTAAAGTGAGATGAGCATCCCCCAAATTTATCAAATTAAACTTTGAGAGGGTGTGCAGGGGCAATCCAGGAAGATTGGGCATAGGATGTGTTCTTCGAGACCACTGGGGAAAGTTGATCTTGGAAAAAACTCCAAAATTCTAAAAGGATCGAATAATGAAGAATAATCTTGGGTAATATTTCATAGACTACAATTAGCAATTGAGAACAGTTGGACCAATTTGTGGATCAAAGGAGATTCCCTCAACATTATAAATGCAATTAAAGGTAGGCATATAAAAAAATAGAAGACTGATTACATAATATGTAACAAGATGTGGATCTATTAGATCAATTACAATCATTTCAAATTACAGACTGCTACAAAGATGGGAACATGGTGGAGGATGCATTAGCCAGCAAAGTAATAGATCAGCTAGTCAAAGAAGAATTCTTCAATCCATGTCAGGAAAATCTATCACATCAGCTAATCATGTGTATCCAAGAGGACATCAAGCATTTAAACCAATGGAATCCAAGAGTGGAAATTAATTCCTAATAGGTTAATCCAATTTAAAGGGAAAGGTACGAATAAATCCAATGAGAATAATCTTCATTAACATGTTCTTACCTCACCAAGGGCTACCTCAACAAACATATCTATAAATGATCAATCTTTCAATTGCCAAAGTCAGATCAAGTCACATCATTCTTTCAATAACTAGAAAATTTATTATCGGTGATCTTCATATTAGCAAGGTAGATCCTTCCAAGGGTCCTCAGCTTAGTCAGTTATTTCAATGTTGCCTTCCAAGGTACACAAAGGAGTACGAGGGCATAGCTAAGCTACATATATTTGAGTAAAGCGACTTTAGAATTAATGAAAAGGCCATTTAAAGGGAGGTAAGATACATCTCATGATATCATAATGCCCCTAACATTACCATAGACATTTATCAAAGGGGTCAAATCAAATAATTTTATCTCACACCAAAAGAGGAAAGGCGAAAAATGTAATAAATCTTCACCGCTAGGAGCCAGGCTGGAGGGACACAAATACAATTCCTAAAATATAATTATAGAAGCGATGGGAAGTGCAGAGTATATTTCCAAGATTTACATGTTCTTCTCTATACTATTGGTTGTTTGAGTTTTGCAGGATTGCACGTCTACAACAATGGCAAAGTACTCCTACAACTTTCGTTTCAACCTACCACTAATGGAGTGGGATCCAGTCATTAAGGGGCATTACTCAATCATAAAGTTTTAGATGGTGTTTGACATAGAATGTGCTAATTTGGAATTCACAATAAGGACTATAAATGGGAACCCATTATTGCAAGCATCTCTGGATGTTCTAAAATACTCCAATGTGGCATCTATATTTCTGTCAAATGTTTATGATCTAGTACAGGATCTGGACTATGTGGTTTCATTTGCTTTGGCCTTTCTAAGAAGGCATATATTCAACACAACTAGGTGGCAAGCATGCCTGGACAGATACAAAACCACGGAGGGTGCAACAACGGTGGGAAGCTTGTTTACCATGGAACAACTTAGGCAATCGAGGGAGATGTCACAATATTATCTTGGGATGAAGGAGGGTCTATGCAGAAGCAATACAAGAATATTGTGTTGGTGTGACGCTGACTTTAATGGTCCAGTCCAATCCCTTAGTGGTGTAATAGTTCAGTCAGCTCCACTACTCCATCTTCTTGTCTCGACCTCTGCATGTTATTTCACATCCACGATGGGGCATGATTGGTTGTTGTTTATTTTATATGTCTATTTTTAGATTGAGAGTAGTGTGTGGAACAGATACTGCTGTAGAACAACATATAGATTAGTATTGAGATTGAGCTGCGGTGATATATATTTTTTGTATGAGAGTTATTATTCTGGAGTTTTTAATACAAAGAGTAATCCCCTGCTCAAAGTGGATGTAGTCATTTAGTGAACCATGTTAAAAATGTTGCTATTCTCTTTTGCATTTTATGTGTTTAGTTTATGTATTTGATTTAATTCATTTTTGTCTGTATTGTTTATTCTTCGCTCAATTCTCCATTTCTGCTCCTAGACTTCGATCTTCCTCTGCCATTATTTATGCCTCTGTCTTGACCCCTTCCTCTATTGTCAGTACTTACAGCAGTCAAGGCATCACCATTTGTATTGTTTTGCCCTCTTCTCATATCTTCATTGAGAAGAGTGGATGCTACATCATCATACCACAGCATTGTTTATTTTTTCTTATCTTCTTTTCTTTGGATCTACTTTTACTAGATACTGAATTGCTTATCATCATTATGACACTGTCCCAACTATCGGGAAGAGAGTACAACAATAACATGGCTCTCATTTCTTCTTCAAGGTTAACATCGACAGAAAGTAATAGACTGATAACAATATTAAATTCATTAAAATGATTCGACATGTTGTTACCTTCTTTCATTTTCAAGTTTACCAATTTCTTCAACAAGAAAACTTGATTCGTTGCTGAAGCCCTTTCATACATATCACAAAGCTTGTCCCAAATCTGTTTAGTTGTTGTCTCCATGGCAACGTTGAATAGGACATTGTTGAACAATGATAGAATGATGGTTGCAGCTGCTTTCTGGTCTAAGATATCCCAGTCTTCATCTAAAACATTCTCTGGTTTCTTAGACTTCCCTTGCAGCACAATGGCAAGATCCTTTTGAATCAGCAAAGCACAAATCTGGATCTTCCACAAACTGAAGTCTATCCCAAAAACTTTTTGATTTTCTATTTGTCTACTTCATCCATTCTTCTAGAAATTCTTCACGATTCCCAACCAGCTTCACCACCGAGCTGCTTCACTAAGCTTCTTCACTAAAGGTCTGATACCAATTGTTGAGTGAAGAATAAACAATATAGACAAAAATTAATTAAATCAAATACATAAACTAAACACAGAAAATGCAAAAGAGAACAACAACATTTTTAACGTGGTTCACCAAATGGCTACATCCACATTAAGTAGGGGATTGCTCTCTATATTAAAAACTCTAGAATAATAACTTTCCTTAAAAAAGTATATATATCACCACAGCTCAATCTCAATACTAATCTATATGCTGTTCTACGGTAGTATTCGTTCCACACACTACTCTCTATCTAACAATAGACATATAAAATAAATAACAACCAATCATGCCCCATCATGGATGAGAAAGAACATGCAGAGGTCAAGACAAGAAGATGGAGTAGTGGAGATGACTGAACCGTTACACCACTGAGAGATTGGACTGCACCATTAAAGTCAGTGTTACACCAACATATTGAACACCAAACTTGAGAAGTTTCAATTTCACCTACTAGAAGGATTGGCAAAGAAGGTGTGAGAGATTTTCAATGCCATCAACTTCATCAGAGACCACTGCCTGGACAGAGCCCCCAGACCTACTTCTATGATGCTATCTATGTTGTTCCCACCACCAGATCATCCTCCTTTAACAGATGATGATTGATAACTGGTACTATGTATCAATACTGCTAGGGGAATGTTTGATTGTAGATGAAAATCTTTAGTTTTTTTTTAGACAATATTTTCATATGTTTTTATTGCCAAAGGTGGTTCCATATTGATTAAATGTAGTTTTATTGACTATGGACAAATGATATTACCTAAGCCATATAGGGAAGATGATAGAATTATGTAATCTTTTATGAATCAATGGTATTGGTGAATATATCAACTTACGATTAAAAAAAAAATTCAATATAATATACTGAAGATTTTCCAAATAAAATCACCTTATTATAAAATTGAGTCCAACACATTTGAAAATGATTATAAAACTAAAAACTAAAAAGGAAAGATATTAGACTACCATGAAAATGCATGTTGTATTAGTTTATTGGCCAAAATATTCTTATGCAAATTGCATTATTTTGTTTAAAAATGATGTATAATATGAGAATAAACATCTGATTTAAAAATTAATAATTTATGGTATATTTTTCCTTATTTAAATTATACTTTACAATATGAATTTAAGAAAAGCTATACATATATTAATAACAAATTTTAATAACTATAAATTTTACAAATAATAATTTTCATAAATAGTAAATAGTTATTGTAAATGTATTATTTGAAGTATTTTGAACAATATATTTATTTGTTACTCATTTTCTAAAACATAAATCTAAACTTACTTTTAAATATATAGACACACATATTCATTTAAAAATCTACAATAACAAATAATACTTAATTTTTAAACTCTATTATTTTATATTATTAATTATTTAACATTAATAATACTTTATGAAAAATTTCTAAACTCATCGGTTGTTCTTATAAGCCTATTCCTTGAACCTCCTATGGTGCAAGTGCTAGTTTTAGCATTTGAAAGAAAACTCTAAATCACTATTTGGAAATCCACTCTATTTTATTCACATTACAAACCATTGATATTCACATTACAAAGCATTGAAAACCAATAGTCACGACTCAAAATTAAATTCCACATTGAGTGCCGTATAGAACTTTAAATTTTAAGTCTCCACAACAAAAAGGCTGAGGAATTTTCCTATTCCATGGAAAGCTTGCATGCCTTATCCCCGACCACGTATTGATTTGGGCCACCATCATTATCCCACACCTGAACCACTTATATACAATTTTTCAAGGCAGAAAGTGTCTTTTAGACCAAACAAATTGCACATGGCTTTATTAACTGAATCAACACTTTCACACCACTGTATTAGCTCATGTAAAGCTTAATTAAATAGCTGGCTCAATCTTTGTTATACCATTAAAGCTCAAATAACGAAGAAAGTGCCAGATGTCTACTCTGTCAGTTGTAATTTCGTCTATACACCCATCTTGCAATCCTGATGGTTCTAAACATTTCAGAGCAGGTTAGTTTTTTCGTAACGTGTTGATGGCAATGAAGATATATACTAGCTTGCCAGACATGCTGATAACGCTAACAGAATGAGTTGATATGGATTACCTGCAAATACTGTGGGCTCGTTGTTTTCCACCCTCAGACGGTGCTCCTGCATAATCTTGGTATATATCATATAAAACAGGACTCCTAAAATTGCACAGACAATCAGTAACGAAATCTCAATTAAAATTGGACTTAGGTGCCCGTGAGACCGAAGGTCGCTTCCAAAAAATGTTAGAGAGATGCTCATCACTGCCAGTGAGCAATTCACGTACTTCCATTTGTTCTTCACAGCTTCTTTTATTTGAATGACGATTTCTCCACGTTGGATCTGATTTTCTTCATGATTGTCTTCTTCATCGTGTTGGATATGACGGTCAGAAGAATCGCCTCTCATCACTTCTGGTAATTCCTCGATGATTGCGTTGCCATTAGTTTCAGAAATAGTTATTTCTAACTGAGTGTCCATCATATCTGTCTCTGCAGAGAAAGGTTCGTGCTTGATATCAGCCATTCTCAACCGGAGCTCACTTTATAACTGCAGTCTCGGGAGGAGGAGAAATATTTAAGCCTGCAGTACATAAACTGAAATTCGCAATTGAATAAAATTCAGTCTGTTGTGTTTCACACAGTATGGATTTGGGCATAAATACTCGTAAGAAAGATAAATCCTATGAAGATGGATAATTGACAAATTTTCCATGTTATTTGCTTCCACGAAATTTCTCCTGTTTAGATGTCTTCCGACTTTCTAGGATATAATATTGTTTAATTAAAATATTCAAATAGACATTGTAAGTGACTACGGAAGAGGCCTCGCTTTCAAGAATTATTTAATTGAAGCATCGTAAAGTGAAGCACTTCTCGACCACGCTTGCTTGCTTTCGTTGGTGTGTAATTATGGACTTCAGTTTGGATATGAATACTAAAAAGTGGCAAATAGAACGTGGTAAATAGCTGTTCTTTTGGAATTTGAATGGGATAATGTTTAAGAATAGTTGGACAATAGAATAATAAGAGAAGAGGATTGGAATCATTATTTACCTTGCTATAATCCAATTTAATGGTTAAATAGTCAACAACAATTTTACATCGCATCCACACCAAAAAGTTTAAAAATTTAGTTCTAATTTTATGTTTAATTCAGCATATTGGCTATGCTTTTCATTAGTAGAATTTTCCTACCACTTTATTTGAACATGAAATACTTCAATGGTCAAATAGTTAATGGCAATTTTATATCTCATTCACATGTAAGAATAATAAATAGTTGTCTTATTTTTATAAGCCAAAAAGTACTTTTGACTATTGAACTATTTGATAGCAAAATTTTACTTTAAATTATTGAATCATTTAATGTTTAAGAATAGCCCTCTCTTATAAAACTTTTACATTTATTTAGAAATCAAGAGAATTTACTCCAAAAACATAATAAATATTAAAATATATAGATATTTATACTACTAATTATAAATTGTAGGATACTAAGTTTATCGAAAATAATTAAGCATGTAAATGCTAAGGGTTTGATTAGAAAGATAATTAAAAACACCCTTGTATGTTATTGTGAGGGGTAAAAGTGCATAACTTATATTTTTAACAACTGTATTTTATAATATTTTGTATAGATGTTGTAGACGTTGTATTTACTTCATAATATTTACAAAAAAAATGACACAATAAGAAGATAGTCATTCCGAAGATTAAAAAATTACATAAATAAAAAGAATAAGGAAACAAAGCTATGAGTCCTAAGATGGAAGGGGGGTCCTTATTATCTAGATTACTTCACACTCTATTAAGTAAGTCTTTTTCATCATCAATTGGATTCCAATTATTGAGAGCATTATCTTTATCCTATTTGAGGCTACCAATCTTGGACATTAGGTCGAGGCTACTCTCAAGTGAAATGGAAAGAGTTAGGCACAAGAATTTTTCCTTCCATTTGGGGAGGGCACCCATGGTGAGCAGTAGGTGGCAACCAACCTGTTTAATTACCATCTAGAAATCCACCTAGTCGATGATGGGGAAGACAACCTAGGGTGATTCTAGAAGTGGTGTCGAACATAGTTAAAGTAGTTATGTAATTTGCCTTGATAAGGGATTTGACATGGGAAGGTGAGGAGGGAAAAACCCTAGGAACATTACAAGTGGTGTTCCTCTAATGATTGATATGAATCTACAAGTGGGCCACCTCCAAGGATAGTTTGTTGGCCTAAACATGAATATATATTAGAACATAAAATATCACCAACTTCTTTTTGTAAGTAGAAAAAACATAATCAATAGAAACATGAACAAATAGAGATGTATCTATATATTTAAAAATTTGAAAAGGAATCGCCAATCTAAATTCATGCCAAAGTTTGTAAAATTTAGTCAAAAATTTGGCCCCATCACCTAGTTGAACATTGTACCAAGTGAAGCAATTTGGTCTAAAAGGATTCATAAGTTATGAATCTACAACCAAGTCAACTATGTACAAGTGTAAAAGAAAACTATTTTTTTGACCATTTCAAATTACCCACAAAATGGACACTAGGGTTAGTAACACCTAAAGGTGCTAACTATTTACCAATAGAAAGACATTGATAAAGTAAACACCAAGTTAGATAAGTAATTTTAAGCTCAACATCTTTCTAGATTATTTGATAGCATTAATCTTGAAAATAATATGGAGAATAAAGAGATCATCTTGCACTCAACTTTTGAACTATAGGAAAATGTGGGGATAGCTACATGTATCCTTTGTTTAGGATTTTGTATGGAAATGGGTATCAACAAACCACTTATGATCCTTCTACCATAGCTTGGTAGCATGCACATAGATGTTTTCAAGTGATAAACAACCAGTAACTCAATTATCATAAAAAGTCTTTCCATTCTAATATTTCCTACTAATACTTCTATACCATTTTCTTTCATGGAGGCATCAATATATACTTCTTGCAAGCTATCTCCTCCTAACACTACTCCTCTTGATGCAATGCCTAAGTTTCTCTCCTTTGTCTTATGATATTTTCACATACACCTCTTTTGCTATTATGGGAAGTCTTTATTTTGACTAGTATAATGGCCATGGCTATCCATTGTACCATATGAAACAATTCTCCACATGATGCTTGAACCATACACAAGATGATTATGTCTTGGTTAAATTCCTCCCTAGTACACTAATTGATCATGCCTTAGACTAGTTCCCTATACCCCTTTTCTGATGTTGCTCATACCTTCATCTCTCACTTTTATTATAACATGCAACCCAAAGTCTCTCTCACTTTTATTGTCACATGTTATAGGAATATCTCCACTTTCCACTCCACCTTTCATCATCTAGCTCTCACCTTGCCTTCATAACCAAGGCTTTCTTCATGTATTATAATCCAATGTAATCTCTTGTAATCTTGTAATATTTTGCATTCATTGATAGAATAGAATTATTCTCTCATCTGATCTCTCTTGTGCTTTCCTGAAGTCTTAGATCCTAGGTGGCTCCAATCATAGCCAACTCTAACATGGTATTAGAGCTCTAAGAAGAATCACTTTGTGTTAGTCATTTTGTAAGAGATCTTGAGTGCAATTCATGGTAAATCTTGATAGTTGAGTATGCTCTTCTCTTTCATCGAATGATGACCTGGAGAATTAGAAAAACTTGATGGAAATACTAGTTTTGTGAGGGTTTCCCCTTCTTACCCTTTATTGCAGGTGCATTTTGGAGCATGTCGTTGCAAATTAGACTTCACCATTGCGTTAGGAGCAGCTGAAATAATCAAGATCACCTTTTATTTCATCCAAGTCGAACATCAGAGGCAAAATTGGTGAGGGTTTCAATTTGGGACTCTTTGACGTGATTCGAGAGGTACTTGCAATTATAGAGTAGTTTGGATAAAAATTGACCCTACCATCATGCTCATGACACACAAAAACCTATAAATTGACTGTAAAATCATCCAAATCAGACAAAGTTGCAGTGAAAGGCAATTTTTTTCCTTCTTGACCGTATAGAATTGCCGCAAAGAATATTCTCTGCACAGCAAAATCAAAGGAGTCTCTGACTATGTAGAGCCTGCATCATCAAGTTTTGTCTCTCAGATGGGTAAAGTTTTTATTTTTTGGTATAAGATTTTAATTGGGGGTTTATTGTCTTTTTTCTGTAGAATATATTGTGTAGGGTATTGTACCCTATCGTAGGGTATTATACCATGTCGCAGGGTACAACCTGCAAAATCTACAATCGTAGGGTGCCATTGGCACGGGCCCCTGACAAAACTTCATTTCTTCAGTGGTCAATCTGCAAATAATCTCAATCTGAGATCTTTGGTGGTCTCCAAACAACCACTAGACAGGCAGTCTGATAGCGGTGGTCCCTGGCCTGCATTTACCTAGCAATTTAAAAGTTCGCGGCTCGGAAAAGGTTCTAAACTCATCAATTATTCTCCTCGGCACATTCTTATCCACCAACAATGACCATACACCTGACAGGATCTATCTACTGCTAGTGACAGTCATAAGAGCTTGACAGTTAAAAACTGAGTTCAGTAGCAGTTAGTACAAACAATCCGCAGGCTGTTAAGAAACAGTGACTAGCATCTAGAAGTTGACAATTTGCAAATAGAAAAGAAGCTCAGAGGTAGGTTTCAAACCTGTGATCCGCATTTTCAGGCAGCCAAAGTCAAATTTTTGGCAGTTAACCAAATCTCGGCGGGGACAATCATACTATCAGTGGTCAAATCTATAGGCGCTCATCTTGGTGGCCACTTCAGTGGTTTATCAGGTCGGTGATCCCAAACCACCATTGGACCAGTTTCAAACAAATTTTAGGTGTATTCCAAATCCACAAGGGAGATCTCCAAACATTAGTGGGAGATCCATGTCACCAGCGACAATCTTCACATGTTGTTTCGTTGATCGGCAAGTGATAAAATTGTTGCCAGTATACAAAGACATCGGCGGCCTTGAACATTTCACTGGCATTTTTTGGAACCTTAAACCCTCTGTGAACTGGTTCTACACACCTAGCCACATAAAAATCCAAAGAATCTTTCATGGCGACCCTATCATCTCATCCACCAGTCGACTTGAAACACAATGGGACAATCGATTTAATCTAAAATCTGCACAGTCGATTTAGTCATAGTCGATTTAATCACAAACGGCGGTCTTCGACTTTGCCAAACCATACAGATGGTTTTAAGATTGAAACAAGTGGTTTATTGCTGGTCAAAGGGACTTTTGGGAATCAACAATGGTTTTGACCATAAATACTTGGCGGTTTTCTCTGTCAAACTAGTTCTTTTTCTCAAAAAGTGGTTTTCTCTGCTTGATAGTGGTTTTCACCTGCTCAGAATTAGTTTTGACCCAAAAATTTGGTTAGTTTTTTGTACAAATTGGTAGTTTCTTTGCCTCAGCTGAGAATATTCCGGCAGCCAGTAAGAATATTTTGTCATCCAAGGGCCCCTTTTGGCCCCTCAAAGCCCTAAATAGGGGCCTTTTTTGTCTTTTTTAATAACTTTTACCCGTGGAGGCGAAATTGGACAAATGAGATATCATCAAAAAACTGACAAAGAGCACTTCATAGTGGTGTTATTCATTTTTTGATACTCTACTACAAGTGATTGATACAATAGTTTAAAGATAGATCTTTATTTTTCACTTCTGAGCTCATAACTTTCTGTCATGATCTTCAATTTTTGTGATTCTTACGACATCAGAAAGGTATTTATGAACTCTTCAAATCCATCTATGCACTTTTATTATATTCTGCTCCAAGTTTATTTTATTTCATTTGTCAAGTTTTTTGTTTTTGAGTGATAACTTGGGCATTTTGACACTTGAGGAAGTGAAACTTATTTTGAAGGGATCTATTTGCTGTGGTTAATCATTGTGAGCAATTGTAACCTCCCTTGAATCTTAGTTTTAAGAGATTTTCTTGCTTTCAATTTTGGTCCATTGAGGACAATTGTAAATTGCACTAAGTATAAAGTGCCAAAATTATTCTTTTTTTGGGGGGTGATCTCTTTGATTGAGTAACAGGGGGTTTGTACTTGTGTTCTTTTTTGTACTCTTGCATCATGGATTCAAGCAAACTTTCTCTACTCACACCATATAACTATATCATGAGTGGAAAACTAAAATGGAGATTCATTTAAGAAGTTTGAAAATTCATATAGTAACAATGGGTATATAAAAGAGAAAGTGGTACAATAGATGTGATCAAGCCTATGGAACACTATGCTCGTCTATTTCTCTCGATCTTCTTTTTCATATTGAATCTTGTACAACACCTAATGAAGTGTGGACTACCTTAGAAAATCTCTTTGGTAAGAAAGATAATATGAGAGGTTTCAAATTGGAGAATGAACTGATTGGCTTGAATCCAACCAAGTTTGCAAGCATCCAAGACTTCTTCACAAAACTAATTCACTTAGATTTTTTCTCAAACAATATGGAATTGAGAAAGAGGACACTCAATTGATTCTTTCAATCCTTTCCAAGCTTGGTCCTGACTATTAGTTTTTGTTTCTACCTTTTATGCTACGATGGATGCACTTGGGAAAGCTTTCACAATGCCTTCACTTGATGAGTTTGCTGCATCACTCACAAGGGAGCAATATAAGTTAGTACACATGGGCAAATTGAAGTCTTCTAAAACTCAATAACTTCTTGCTAATCAAGGTACAAAGGATCAAAAGGCTTCAACTAGCAAAGGAAAGAAACAAAAAAATAAGGATCTCAAGAACAATGAGCAAGCAAATGAGTCAACCATATCACCTAAGTCCTCATCCTCTCTCAAGGAGGAATCATCTAAGAAGGAGAGACCAAAGTGTGCATATTGCAAGAAACTAGGACATGATGAGCATAAGGGTTATGAGAAGAAAATTGATGAGTTGACTCACATTATTCAAAAGCACAATATCAAAATGTTATCATCATCACCTAGTACATCCTCTTCTTTGACACCGTCATCATCTACATAGATAGGGACAGTAGGCATTGCCAATGGGACAATCAAAGGAAAAGGACAAGCATTCTTTGCTTCTAAAAGTCTTAAGTCAGAGAGATAGCTTCTTGATTCAGGAGCTTCTCATCATATGTCATCTTCACAAGGGATGTTCTCTTCATTTGAGTCATGTACTTTGCCACCTATTTTGATGGGTAACAATACATGCGTGCATGCATCTAGTAAAAAGACTATTGATATTGGAGAGAGTACATTCAATAATGTGTTGTGTGTACCTTCCTTGACAATTCCATCTGCCAGATTACTCATTGTGGTGTAGGGAAGACAATTGAGTTCACTCCTGATTCAATGATCATAAGGGACTTGGAGAGCAGAAATATCATCGCTGTTGGGATGACTGATCATGTATCTTTCTTGTATACATTCTCCCATTTTATTTCTAATGATGTAGATCCATTGATTGATATTCACACTCATGCATCAAGTGTGAATCATATTTTTGAGGAGAAGTTTGGTCACTTGAACTTTGGTGTTGTTTCACCCACATTCGTTCATGAGACTAGTGCTGAGCTTCCATCACCTCGTCCTCTTGCTTCTTCAGAGATTGACATCAACATGGTCTGATCTACTTCAGTTGAGTAGGATCATACAGGTCTTTTAGACATAGCTTTGTGGGATACTTTCTTGGCAGGTATATCATACTTTTTTTGTGAGTCTCATATTGTAGATTTGGAGGACACACTTGATGGGATATCTCTCCTCTTTGATTATAGTTACAGCACAACTATTATCCCATCTACTTCATCTTTAGAAGTTGTTCTTCCTAAGTCTACCCAGGATTTTGGATTGGTCACACCTCATTACATTGTGCCATTCTTTGATTCTGACATGTGGACACTTGAGCAGTTTTCAGAGACATCATGAGGCTTTTTCCCTTATATCTTGAGATGGATTTTCTTCTACATTAGCCTTTGGACTTGTTTCTTCCTAAGGGGAGAAATGTTGTTTACAGGTACAGAACACTCTCCAGTGTTCATCTTTAGAAATTTTTCATCGGCACAGGAGCTACTTCATTGTGGGGGGGACCTATAGTCTCACACTTGCTCTCCTATGGGGGGGTAATTGATTATATATGTGATAGAAGTTGTCCTTGGGGGGTCATGTTGAGTCCTACTATCACTTCTTCTTTCACTTTCATTATTTTTTGCATTCTCACTTTTGGAGAGGAGTTTTATCCCATGAGGTTTTCTCCTTTTCTCCACTTCAAATTTGTTATACATGGACACCTAACATGGCCTAGTAGTTGGGACCCATCCATCATTTCATCTTTCTTTAGTCAATGACTCCCTAAGTTGGACTTAAGGGGAGGTGTTGGTGTGAACAGGGTTATCACCTAACTGGTTTACCCTTGTGTGGATAATTCACATTATTTAACTATTTACTAGCTAAATAATATTGACACATAATTCACAGATGTTAAGTTGATTTAGTGAGTCTTCTAGATGTCTAGTTGTGTGTTGAGTTGTTGATAGTTGGAGTGAATTGTATTATCCTCCACATGTACAATTAGTTCTCATCTTCTAATTGTCACATGTTGTAGGAATATCTCTACTTTCTACTCCACCTTTCTAGCTCTCACCTTGCCTTCATAAGAAAATGTTTCTTCATGTCTTATAATCTAATGTAATCTCTTGTAATCTTGTAATCTTTTGAATTCATTGATAAAATAGCATTATTATCTCATCTAATCTCTCTTGTGATTTCATGAAGTCCTAGATCCTACGTGGCTCCAATCATAGCCAACTCTAACAGTACATTCACACACTCTTTTCTCGACTTGGAGACAATCATTCTTATTTTTTAATTATTAATAAATTAACATAATTTAATATGGTTACCCTATATCTGCCTATTCAATAATAAGTAAAACCAATCACTACATATCAACTAGATAGGTATGGGATAGACCTAGGGTGACTTACGTAGTTAGATCAAGCCTCCCTTTCCATGCTTAAAATCTCGGATCTATGACTACCTTTCATTCTACTCGATGTCTGGTCAAACCCAATTTCATGCTCGTTGATATATTTAGTATTCAATCTTTTATATATGCAAGATCTATATGTCAACTTTTGTCGCTATGTCCTTGCCACCCAATGAGCATTAGCCTTAGTATATATATTATTTTCACATTTGTATATCAAGAAGATATTTCAAGTAAAAGATGGTTTCTTGTCAATGATAAATTACACTTTATATATATATATATATATATATATATATATATATATATATATATATATATATATCAATTTGCCTTAATATGGCCATCGGTAAGGCATTGGTTATACTTAGCCACTATCAAGATAACCTATGACTATTCTTAGTTGTAGCTTATTATAGACTGAAGTAACATTGGTTTCACACATAACATCTTCTCATTTCTGCTATACATATAGTGCATAGTATTTGGTCTCACAGTCATATAAAATAGGTTTCTAAGTCAATATCTCTTAATTGACCAAAGTTACACTAATACTAGACTCTCAGACTCTTACATTGATTAGTTATCTCCACCCATAGTACATAAACTAAAATTTGCAATGGAATAAAATTCAGCCTGTTGTGCTTCACAGAGTAAGGATTTAGGCATAAATACTTGTAAATAAGAGAAATCCTATGAAGATGGATAATTCTCAATTTTTCCACATTATTTTCTTCCAAGAAATTTCTCTTGTTTAGATGTCTTCATAATTTCTAGGATATAATACTTTTTAATTGAAGCTTCGTAAAGTGAACCACTTCTCAACTAGGCTTGCTTTCTTTCATTCACATGTAATTATGGAATATAGTTTGGATATATGAACACTAAAATGTGGTAAATAGCTATTTTATTTTTAGTGGTTAAAACATTATTTTTGAATTTGAATTGGATAATGTTTAAGAATAGTTGGTAAATAGAATATTAAGAGGATTGGATTCATTATGTACCTTGCCATCATCCAATTTAATGGTAACAATTTTACATTACATCCACACCAAAAAGTTAAATATTTGTCCTAGTATTATTGGCAAAATTTGACTTTTTGCTATTGAATTTGACCATGTTTAAAATAACCACCATCTATTATGTTTTGGCTATGCTTTTCATTAGTAGAATTTTCCTACCACTTTATTGGAACATGAAATGCTCCAATGGTCAAATAGTTAATGGTAAATTTTCATCTCATTCATATGTAAAAATAATAAATAGTGCTCTTATTTTTATTAGAAAAAAATATTTTTGACTATTGAACTATTTGATAGAAAAAATTTAGGTTAAATCATTGAACCATTTAATGTTTAAGAATAACCCTCTCTTATTAATTTTTTACATTTATTTACAAATCAAGAGAAATTACCCCCAAAAAATAATAAGTATTAAAATATATAGATATTTATACTACTAATTTTAAATTTTTTGTTTATATATACCTGGTTGGGGATCAGGGACCCATTCAAAAATTGGGCATAATCCACATGTCTAAAAAAGTCATAGAAACTGTAACACAGATGGTTATACATGTCAAGAGGGTGGCAAACTACACGATCATCCCTATAGCACCTAACAAAAAAACATCTATCTAAACTAACACAGACATACTGGGATCATCTAATTTACTTCCTAACTTGTGAGGTCCATGAAGGTAGCATCTTGGTCACAACTACAAGTGTAATCTAACTTTTTTTTGTCTGCAATCTCGACCCCCACCTTGACAGCAAGTTGTTCCATGATCTTTCTCAACCCAATTTGTCCAAGCACGAGTTCATGTATGTGATCTATCAACTCTTTGTGGTTAATCTCTGACTCCCTAGAAACTTTTGTCATGTCCTCATGAGACAGAATGAAAGTGGCTGCTATAGAGGACATCAAAGCTAATGTAAGGGACCTTGCCACCCCAAAAAAATTCCACCTAGCCTGAGTGGTTCTAGGATCCAAAATAAAATTCACCACAGACTCTCTCATCTTCCCACCTTCCTCCCTATCCACCACTTTGGCCATAAATATAATTCTACTCACCCATTTCTGAAGCATTAGATGCTTAATCTCATAGTCCAAATAAAAAATGGTATTGGCTAGAGCATCTTCACCTAAAAACTTAACCTTCTACTTGTTGGATTTGAATTTTCCTTTCATCACACTACCTATTGATTTGTTTTCCACCCATTTAGGGCATTGCCTTCGTCATAAAGGAGGAGGAGCTAGAACTTTAGCTTAACTATCTCTCCTTGACCCCCCACACCCAGAAGATCCACCAGACATTATGCATACTACTTTCTCTACAGAAGGAAACCATAGAGAAAGAAGCTATGGAATGCTCTGCAAAATGAACCCAAGAATAGCAATATGAATTTTATTGATGTGTCTAGATGTTTCCTTTCACATAGCTCTGAGTAATGATGACAAGACTACCTATTCATTTACCATAGCTTGTGCCACACACTCAAAGGCACTCATTAAATGATAATCTTGCTTAAAATATCTTATTTGATCTTCTCACGCGCCTTACAAGATTGAAGATTTCAATCCTGACAATAGGATCTGATAGATGCCATGTCCCCCCACACTTTGTACACCTATCTCCATCTAGCTATCTAAGGTGCTAGCCCATTATCAGGTGGATGTTCTTTAATATCAAATTGTATTAACCTTAGTAGTTCAACAGGGTAAGATACCTTGAGCTCACCATCACTAACCCTGTTTATATCCTCTGAATCGATCCCTTGATTGGCAGCCCAATCTGCTACCATATTACCCTTCCTCTTGATATGCGTCTTTTTATAGCTAGTCAAATCTCTCACAATCTTCCTAATTTCTATCATCACCTATAATCCTTAGCCCTTCACGTAGTGCACTAGCCTTAGCTATTTTATTGGTATCCTAACCTAAAATAGAGAGAAGTAACCCTTTGATTGTCCTTTCTCATCTCTGAACACCCCTCCTCCTCCTCCTGCCCTACCTAGATGTCTTAAGTCATGCCATCAAAATTAATCTTAATTTAGCCAGCGTCTAGGGGAGTCCATCTAACCATCTACTCACTTTTTTGTTTCAACCTCTTAACCTCCTTGGAGCCCAGCCATCTAAACCTTCGCCACTCATCTGCCCATCCCTTTTCCTCATCTCTAATTTGCCAATATTTACCCTTCCATATGTCTCCAAACTCTCCTCTCATACTTTCTATCTAATCCCAAATTAGATCAACACCCTTTTCCTTATCATTGAAGACTCTTGTGTTACGCTCCAACCATACATTCCATACCAAGAGGGCTGGAAAAACATCCCAAATCAACCTAAGACCTTTGCTTCTAATCTTGAGCTGTGATCCCTCTAGCAACATCTTCACATCCTTTGGAATTACCCAATTAAGCTTCCATTGAACTAGAAATCTTCCCCAAATCTCTTGTACAAAGTTACATAAGAGGAAAAGATGATTGCCTTCTTTGCCACCTTCTTTACAAAGGGGGCACCACGACAGACTAGATTTTCTGAGTTTTACAAGTTTGTCCCATGTTAGAGCTCTATTTTTCCAAGCAATCCAAAGAAATGCCTTTGGCTTTGGTAGTCCTTGTTTGAACCAAAATTGGTTTAGAACCCTAGGTTCCACTTTGGGCCCTTTACAAAAATATTTGTTATATACATCCCTTACAGTCACCTTACCTTCCACATTCTAATGCCACCTCCTTTTATCCTTCTCCTCCCAGAAAGGGATTTTACTGATGAGCATGAGAATAACTTTCCAATTCCTCGGGAGTTCCCCTTATAGTCCTATCAAGTTCCTCCAAGCCCATCTTCCTTCCACACTTTCCTTGTAGTCTCTAACCAAAAGCCCCAACCGAGGCTCAACCAAAGTAGCCAATTTGGAAAACTCTAGATTTGATATCAAGGGCTTGTCCCCAAGCCATGGGTCCCTCCAAAATCTAACCTTGGACTCCATCCCAACGTGCTAAACTAATCAGGCTTAAGGATTTTACAGCTAGTTCTAATCAAATTCCATATATTTGAACCACATGGAAGGACAAAGCCATCATCAAAAAGATTCTACACTTGATTTTGAAGATATTTAGTCTGAATTACTCTGCTCCATAACCTATCCTTTTCCTCATAAACTCTCCAGCCCAACTTTGCTCCCAAGGCTCTATTCATGTCCTTAAGGCATTGGAATCCTAGGCCTCCAGCCTTCTTCAGTCTGTAAGCCTCTTCCCATTTGACCAAATTAGAATTAAACTTATCTTCTAAGCCCATCCAAAGGAAGCTTCTCTACATTTTCTCTAAATTTTTGGCTATCTTGCTTGGAATCTTGAAAACTAACATAGTGTAAATGGGAATTGCTGCTAGAGAGGCCTTTATCAAGGCGATCTTGCCTACCAAAGTCAACCATTTGCCTATCCAAGAGGCCAATTTTCCTTGCACCTTGTCCACCACCTTCCCCCATTCTTCCTCAGATGCCCTGCTACTAACCAAAGGCAAAGCTAAATAATTGCTTGGGAGCAGCCTGACTTCAAACCCTAACATTATTTAAACTTCTAAAGCATTTGGATAGTTCACTTTGAGAAAAGAGATGCAAGATTTATTCTGATTAACTTTCTATCCTGCAACCCTCTCATAGTCTGTGAGGATCCCCTTCAACTTTGTGGCTTCTTGGACTGAGACTTTGCTAAAGTGTAAGGTGTCATCCACGAATTGCAAATGAGTGAGTGTAGGACAACTGCTTGGAACCTATAATCACTTAATTTTGCCTTCCTCCTCATCTTTCCTCAAGGAATAACTCAAATCTTATGCTATAATTAAGAAGAGAGAAGGCGAGAGTGGGTCCCCCTGTCTCAGCCCTCTCTTTTCCTAGAAAAAATCTATCACTCTACCATTGATCAAAACAACATATTGTATTATGGATAGACAACTAAGAATCTACCTACACCAAGCCTCTCCAAACCCCATTTTTTTCATAACTTCTAAAAGGAAAAACCATAACACCCTGTCATATGCTTTATTCATGTCCAACAATTACCATACATTCCTTTTTTTTGGTTTTTATGGAGTGAACTATTTCATGGGCCAGAAACACACCATCAAGGACCTGCTTGCCTTTTAAGAAGCCACTTTGTTCTTCAGTGATAATATTTTCCATACATGTTCCGATCCTGGATGCCATTGCCTTGGCTACAATTTTGTAAATTTAGTTACAAAGAGAAATAGGCCTATACTCATCATAGTATTTAGGGCATTTTACCTTCGGGATAAGGGCGATATATGTTAGGTTCTAGGCTTTCATCATCGATTTCCTCAATCTGCATTCTTTCGCTGCCTGCCAGACATCTTCTCCCACTATGTTCCAAAACTTATGAAAAAACCTGCTTGATACCCATCGGGCCTGGGGGCCTTCAAGGCTCCCAAGGAGAAGGTGGCTGATTTGATTTCCTTCTTGGAGAATGTCACCATCAGCTTCTCATTATTTCCTCATTAACCAGAGATGGGATGTTATCTAAACATCTATATTGGTTGTCCAAATTAACTTTATACGAAGTGCCTAACATACTCTGGAAGGCATTCCTTCCTTCTTCCCTAATTGCTTCTATGTCTTCAATGGTCAAGCCACCTAGCACCTTGATTTTCTAGATCTTGTTGTGATTTCTTTTGACAACTGTTGACATGTGGAAGAATTTTGTGTTATTATCCCCTTCCTTTAACCATTTAACCCTAGATTTTTAAATCCAAAAAAAATCCTCCAAACAAAAGATCATGTTAATCTCATCCAACTTATCTTTCTCCTTTTCCTTGGTAATGGTAGAGAATTCTGAGATGGTCAGATCTTGTTCAACCTTGGCAAAGTCTTCTTCTAGCTTTATTTTGGCTGTGAAGAGATTACCCATAACATTCTTGTTCCATGCCTTGGCCTGGGTCCATGCCTCTAGAAGCTTTTTATGGATAATGAATCTCTTATTCCCTTTGAACTCCTTTTACCACCACCCCTCCAAAGATTCATAGAAGCTTGGGTGCACATACCAAAAAGCTTCCATCTTAAAAGGTATGCCTTTCAGGTTTTGGCCTATTGTCCTAATAAGCCTTATAGGCAAATGATCAAAGCCTCCAAAATCACTTACCTCTAAGAAGAAATCACCCTGTTTCAAGAGCCAATCTGAGTTAACCAAGAATCTATCCAATCTGCATAGGATATTATCATGATCTCCATATCTTCTATTGGACCATGTGAACCAGCCATCCTTAGGCTAGATATCAATCAAAGAAAGCTCCTCACAATATTTTCTAAAGCCAATTGAGCCCAAACTTCCTAGAACACTATCACCTTTTTTGTCCTCTGGGGATAAAATGGCATTGAAGTCACATCCCACTATCTAGTTCTGCTCTGGATGTGAGATCCTAAGGTTGATCAAGTGATTCCAGTACCTAATTCTCTCTCCTTAAAGGTTAGGCCAATATATATTAGTGATAAAAAATCTCTCTATAGCCTGCAAGTTTCTTAATTCTACCATGATATGATTTTCATCTCCCAAGATCTTGGTTCCTGCATACTTAAATTTGCTCCAAGCAGTCACCAATCCACCCGCCGTGCCAACCACTCCTATCGCACATCCTTCTTCCAATCTCTAGATTCACTTTAAATCGATCATTGCTTCCTTCCCTACCTTGGTTTCTTGTAATAGACACACATTAGGAGTTTCTTTTTCAATCATCCATTTAACTAAATGGCACTTATCTAGGACATTCAGTCCCCAAACATTCCATCTTACAACCTTCATTTCTTATGTGGCAAAAGGAATATTCACATCCTTCACAAATTTGTTCATTGTTTTCTATGTTCCATTCCCAATGTGAACCAATGCTGCATTTTTATCCTTAGTGGCATCTGTCTTCTTGCCTCTAACAGAAGGGCCTCCTACATCCATGAGGATATTTTTTTTTCCTCTCTTCCCACTTCTGGTTTGAATTTTCTAGTCATTTTCCTTATCCTTTGAGTCCACTTCTTCCTCTGAGTTCTCCACCCCGCCAAGGAAATCTAAGTTTATCTTTCTTTTAGTTTCCAACTTATGTCTAGGGGTCTGAGCATGTTGGACTCTGTTAGAACCCCATTCTTAATGGGATTATCCTTTGCATAGGGATCATGTATGGGTGACTAAGTTTCAGTTTCTACACTTTTCTTCGCATGATCACCTTGGATCTCCGAGGCCTGAATATGGCTAGAGGATGGCTTCGAAGGCTTTTCCAACACATGCTCATCTTTTTCCTCTATATCCATCCTCTCCACCTTAGATTTTTCACAAGATCTTGCAAGGTGTCCAATCTTCCAACACTTGAAGCATCTTATCGGAAGGCATTTGTAGTCCAACTCTTGATGCCACAACCTACTTGCCGAGGAAAATCTGATAGAATGTTAGAGAGGTTGGCTTAGGTCTAGGTAAACACAAATTCTTGCATAAGAAGCCAACTTACCTTTCTGCAAGGCTTCAGAGCATGAAATAAAAGTCCCCAACGTATTGCCGATTAGCCTGAAAATCTCCTCTGTCCAGAGCTCCTGTGGCATCTTATACACTCTAATCCAGACATGAGATTTTTGAATTAGTTCATTGTGTGGGTCGAAGCTTTGCATCCAAGCCTTGATAAAAAGCCCAAAATTCCTCATAAACCATGGCTCGCACTTCATTATATTATCCCTTTCAAACTCTGATTGAAACTCGATCTGTAAAAACCATAGGGCAACGAAACATACTTTGACTTTCACCCCAAGCCACTTTCAATCAATCCATTCCTTGAAATTTTTTCATGGGAGGCCATATTTCAATGAACTTTTCTATTACCACATTCTTTTTCATCTTTTTGACCTTGGAATTCAAGAGCTCATCTGGGACATCTACAACTAGAATTTCATTCGAGATCTGAAGATTGACATTACCAACTGCAATCTAGGTTTTGTTTTGTATGTCTTGGTTTGCTTCTACCTCCAGCAATAGGACCTTGAGTGCATATTCCTCCTTGCCTTTGTCTTTTTCACTTTCTTTCTCCTTCCCATGCTCTGCCTTTCTCGCATGCTTTGCCTTTTTTGCCTAAATTTCTTAATAATAATTTCTTTTAAAGCCAATATACTACTAATTATAAATTGTAGCATACTAAATTTATAGAAAATAATTAAGCATGTAAATGTGAAGTGTTTGATTAGAAAGATAATTAAAACACCCTTGTATGTTATTGTGAGGTCTAGAACTACATAACCTATATTTCACAATTTTATTTTATACTAGTTTGTATAGATGTTGTAATTGTTTTTATAAAATAAAATTATATATAAATTATATGAAGTAAATATGACTTGTCCTCAAAAATATGTATGGAACATAATCATGTCTCATAGTCCTGCAAACCAATCCATCTTTAAAATTAAAGCATCATACAAGATAAAAATGAAAACAAGCACCACTACAAAACATGACCCCAATAAGAAGATAGTCATTCCAAACACAAATCAAAAGGATAAGAAGCCAAAGCTATGGATCTTAAGATGGAAGGAGGGTCTTTATTATCTATATTACTTCACACTCTATTAAGTAAGTATTTTCCATCATCAATTAGCTTCTAATTACTAAGAGCATTGTCTTTATCTTTCTTGAGGCTACCAATCTTGGACTTTAGGTCGAGGCTACTCTCAAGTGAAATGGCAAGAGCTAGGCACAATGATTTTTCCATCCCTTTGGGGGAGGGGCATCCATGTTGAATAGTATGTGGCAATTGACCTATTTAATTACCAATTAGAAACCCACCTAGTCGATGGTGGGGAAGACCACCTAAGGTGATTCTACAAGTGGTGTTGAGCATAGTCAAAGTAGTTATTTAACTGGCCTTGATAAGGGATTTGGTATCAGAAGGTGATGAGGGAATAACCCTCAGATCATTGCAAAGGGTGTTCCTTTAATGATCGATATGAATCTACAAGTGGGCTAGCTCCAAGGCTAGTTTGTTTGCCTTAGAATATAAAATATCGATAATTTCATTGTGTGAGTAGAAAAATAGAATCAATAAAACACATTAATAAATAGAGAAGTATCTATATATTTAAAAATTTGAAAAGGAATTTTCAATCTAAAATCATGCCAAAGTTGGGAAAATTTAGTAAAAAATTTGGCCCTATCACCTAGTAGAACATTGTACCAAGTGAAGGAATTTAGTCAAAAAAGATTCAAAAAACCATGAATCTACAACCAAGTTAACTATGCACAAGTGTAAAAGAAAAATAAACTATTGACCATTTCAAATTACTAACAAAATAGACACTAGGGTTAGTAACACCTAAGGGTGCTATCTTTTTACCAATAGAGAGACCTTGGTAAAGAAAACACCAACTTAAATTAGTAATTTTAAACTCAACACCTTTCTAGATTATTTGAATACAATAATCTTGAATATAATATGGAGTTCATAAAGAGACCATCTTGCATTCAACGTTTGAACGATAGGAAAATGTGGCTTGATAGCTACATGTATCCTTTGTTTAAATTTTTGTATTGAAAGGGGTATCAACAAACCACTTATGATCCTTCTACCATAGCTTGGTAGCTTGCATATAGATGTTTTTAAGTGATAAATATTAGTGTAGGTTTTTATTTCCTAGTTGGGTTATTTATTTTTCCCTATATTCCTAGGTTTTTTCTACACTTCTATTAATCTCGCTTAGGTTAATAAAGCATGTCTTATTAGGTCGGTGGTTGCGAGGTGTCACCTTCCTCCATGTGAGCATCCATTAGCTATCTTGGGAAGATACTTTGCTATCTTTAGTCTGATAGATGGTTGCTCCTGATTGGTTGGTGTTGCCACCTGCTTCCTCTTCCTAGTCTATATAAGCATGCTACCTGGCTTGTATTTCATATCTCTTGATTTTGCATCCTCTTAATGCTATTTTGATTCTAGCATTTGCATTATTCTCTTGGAGACTAACTCTATGTTGCTATTTTGATTTTGTATCATTTGCATTCATAGTTTAGATATCTATTCTTTGCACTAGTTTTCTGGGTTAATAATCTTTTCAGATTCTAACATGGTATCAGAGTCTTGCTATGTGCGAGAGTAGATTTTAGTTTCTTTATTTGAGACATTCGAGGGGAGCTAATTTAGCTTATTGCAATTTTTTGAAAAACCTAGTATGCTCTTCTCTTGCATCTTCAGATGATCTTGAGAATCAGAAAAGTTTGACGGAAACTTTTTTAATCTTTGGGGTTTGCACATGTGTTTTATGAAATCTAGGTGATTGCAGCATTTATGGTTATACTAGTAGCATTTCTAGCTATTCCAACACATCCAGGAGGCTTGAGAAAGTCAGATTTGGCTTTTGTTTCACCAAAATCGGAGATCGTCATACACAGTTTTAGAATTGGGGTTTTCAAGCTCAAATCTGACAACCAACTTGTATATTTGCTATTTTCAATCAATATTGCAGGTTCCAGCATACCTTTTCTTGTCTTAGGTGGCTGATTCATCCTTTGCATGCCATTTTTTGATTACTGGGATCATTTTTTGTTGCTAAAGGCATCCTGTTTACATTAGAACTACATCTTATGTACATCAGCAAGAAAAATGCCTTTTAGTTTTTGTTCGCAGCATAGAAAAACCATCTAGGTATCTTTCAATTTTTACATGCAGTCTGTATATTTTATAGAATTGAACTCAGAAAGCTACATTAGTACCCCTCTCCATTGGCAATTGCAGTTTTGAAGGCAATTTTCAAATGCTCCATTCTTGCTCATACGGACTCTGTTTCCCACGAATTTTTTTTAAGTTTGCCTATTGTTTCATGCTATATGGACTAGTGCAGTCATTTTTTGATTTTGATGTAGATTTTTTTCAAAAATTGCAGATTCTCAGTCATGACACTGCACAGTTCTCATTTTGGGAACTTCAGAGGATCATAACTTTCACATATGACCTCGTATTGAGGCGATTCTTTTTTTGAAAATGCCTAATGTTTCGAGTAGATCGCAGTGGTGCTATTTATTTCCTTGGGTATTGTGCCAAAGTTGTATTTTTAGCATATACTCTTCTTGAGGGTTTTGTAATGCATTGAAATCAAGACTACTTAGTATTTCTTGCTAGTGGCAATTGTAAACGCACTGATATAAAGTGCTAAATCGTATTTTCTTGGGGGGTTCTTTGATTAAATGAAAAGGGGGGGTTGTCTTGGTTGGGTTCTCTTCTTTTCAACATTTCTTCTCTACATTTCTTTATCATGGATCAAACAAATATTCCCATCCTAACTCCATACAATTACTTTGAGTGGAAATCACACATGACAATTCACTTAAGGAAAGCCAGATTAAATAGGATAACTATGGGACTTGAAATTGAACCTGCTAAAGATGAAGATAAACCTAAGTGGTTTAACAAATGTGATGAGGCATATGGAACATTATGTTTTTTTGTTTCTCCTGATTTGCTCTTTCACATTGCATCTTTGAATACGCCAAATAAAATCTGGACAAAGCTAGAAACACTATTTGGTACACAAGATTAAATGAGGGGTCATATGTTGGAAAATGAACTAATTAGTTTAAGTCCAGGCAATTTCAACATAATCTAAGATTTCTTCACTAAATTGAAATCACTAAGGCTATAGTTAAAACAATGTGGAATTGAAAACAAAGATGAACAACTGATTCTTAGTATTCTCTCTAAGCTAAGTTCATAATGTTTTGTGTTTGTTTCTACCTTCTATGCTACTAAGGGTGCACTTGGTACTAAATTCACCATGCCATCTTTAGATGATTTTACTGTCAATTTCACTTGGGAACAGGACAAGCTAATCCAGATGAGCACTCTTAAGTCCTCTAAGTCACATGCCTTGGCTGCCAACCAAGGCACAAAAGAACAAAAAGGAAAAAGTAGTAACAACAATAGTAAGGATAAGAAACAGAAGAATAGCAAGGAGAAGAAGGATTAGATACTGGTTGCTTCAAAAGCAACTAATGAGACCCAATCTTCCAAGGGTGACAAGCCTAAGAAAGAGAGGGTCCAATGTGCCTATTGTAAAAGACCCGATCATGATGAACATAAATGTTTGAAGAAACAAATTGATCACTTGATACACATTCTTGAGAAGAATAATAGTAGTGTTCCTGAGTCTATCAAACAGAGTTCTAATGAGGGGTTTAACAAGGCAAAAGAAAACAACAAGGGGAAAGGAAATGGCAAGGCCCTTGTTGTAGTTGCTTCTTCACCATCCACTTGCGTTCTTGATTTGAGTGCTTTGCACCACATGGCTTCATCTAAGGAAGAACTTGCATCTTTGGAGCCGTGTACTATGCCTTCTATTTTGATGGGTGATGACACTCCTACTGAGGTGTGTGGGAGAGGGTCTATTGATGTGGGGGATGGCACATTCCATGATGTTCTTTGTGTGCCCTCATTATCAACTAATCTACTATCAGTGTACCAGATCACTCCCATAGGTTCAGGCAAGCAGGTTGAGTTCACTCCTCATTTAGTAGAGATTTGTGAGTTGCACAGTGGTTCTACAATTGCAGTTGGGAGAGGAGATCATCAATCATGACTCTATCTATTTTCTCACTTTGTTCTTGATCCTCCTTTGACTATTTTGCTCACTCATTCTAATGATGTGAGTAGATTATGGCATGAGTGGTTTGGCCATCTTAACTTCTGCTACTTGCAGTAGCTCAACCAGCAGAGCATGGTCATAGGGATGACTTCAGTTCAGTTTTTAGGTGGTGTTTTCCAAGGTTGCACTCTTGGTAAGCATCCTAAGGAAAAGTTTGACAGAGGTAAGGCATGGAAAGCTTCACTGATACTGGAGTTAGTTCACAATGATTTGGCCGGTTCATTTTAGCGTCCTTCTTTTAGTAGGGCTAGATACATCCTCACATTCATTGATGAATTTTCTTGATATACTTGCATGTACTTTCTCAAATAGAAGTTTGAGGTATTTGATCACTTTCAGGACTTTAGGACTTTTGTAGAGAAGCAATCCAGGAAGGCCATCAAAATATTGTGCATTGACAATGGTGGTGAGTATGTCAACCATCAGTTTGAGAGGTTTTGTACTTTAGAGGGGATTGATTTGCAGCATTCAGTTCCATACAATCCTTAGCAGAATGGTGTTGTAGAACAGAAGAATAGGTTCTTGAAGGAAATGGTGAACTACATGATTCACTCCATATCTCTTGCACCAAAGTATTGGGTAGAGGCCATTAACTGTGCTTGTTATATTCAGAACCGTGTTCCTCACCAAGCCTTGAAGGGAGTCACTCCTTTTGAAGCTTGGACTGGTCAGAAACCATCAGTTAAGCACTTTCAAGTTTTTGGTTCTCCTGCATGGGCCCACATTCCTATAGAGAAACACAAGGCCTTGGATCCGCAAAGCAGACCTTACATATTTGTAGGTTATCCTAATGTTGTGAAGGGTTATCGGTTGCTCCACCCTACTACACATGAGTTGTTCATTGAGAGGAGTGTTTAGTTTGAGGAGGGCTCTTCAAGCTCACTTTCTATCACTTCTCTAACTCCTTCTACTTTGACATTGGAGTCACTTGGGATACATGACAGATCTTGTGATGAGTTAGATTCACCTAAGCAGTCTTCTACCTCCACTTCTGATGCAGAGAGTAATTCAGAGGACTCACCTCCTTCCTCTCCTAGTCATCATTCAGAGGTTGATGATTCTCCTCCAGATTCTCCATCTTCTAGTCCACTTTGGGCTAGATAAACCTTGCAGTCTACAGGTGATTGGGTTGGGGATCCATCAGAGACGAGGTGGACTCATTCACATTTTCAAGATGCTGCACATGTCTTCATTGCTATTGCCTCAGATCCATAGTCTTTCCATGAGGCTTCTAGTATTCCTGAGTGGGATACAGCTATGCAAGAGGAGTATAGTTCCTTGATGAGGAACCACACTTGGGATCTTGTCCCTCTTCCTAAGGGAAAAAAACTTATTCGATGTAAGTGGATCTATCAGACAAAATTTGCAGCAGATGGGTCAGTTGACAAGCATAAGGCTCACTTGATCTCCAAAGGATTCTCCCAAGTTCTTGGGATTGATTACTTTGAGACTTTTGCACCAGTTGCCTGAATGAATTCCATCTAACTTGTTCTTGCCATTGCTGCAGCTAATCATTGGGAAGTACACCAGATGGATGTGAAGAGTGCTTTTCTTCATGGTGACCTTCAGGTGGAGATCTACATGGAGCATGCATAGGGGTTCCTTCAAGATTCTTCACTTGTGTATCATCTTTCAAAGTCTCTCTATGGCCTCAAACAGGCTCCTCAGGCCTGGTATGCCAAGATGGACTCCTTCCTCCTATCAGTTGGGTTCACTTAGTACCATTCTGATCCCAATGTCTACATTTTGCAGCAGGATGATTCACTTCTATTTTTGGTTCTTTATGTTGATGACTTGTTGATCACATGGACTTCTTCATCCACCATTGGGGCTATCAAAACTTCCCTTCATGATAGGTTTTTGATGACTGACTTGGGATTGTTACATTACTTTCTCAGGATTGAGATCTTTCAGTCTTCTTCTAGGATCACCATCACACAGTCCAAGTATGCTCTAGATTTGCTCTTGAGGTTTCATATGGCTGACTGTAAGCTTGCTCTAACTTCCTTTCTTTCTAGAGTCAAAATTGAGGCTCAGTGTTATTCTCCATTTGTTGATGGCACTTTGTACTGACAACTTGTTGGGAGTCTCATTTATCTGACTCATACGAGACCTGACATTTCATATGTTGTAGGCATGGTCTTTCAATTCATGCAGGAGCCTCATGAGCTACACTGTAAAGAAGCCAAGTAGATCCTTCACTACATTCAGGGTTCTCACACTTTTGGGATTCACAATACAGTGGGCATTGAGCTTGACTTGGTGGGCTACACAGAATCAGATTAGGCAGGTGATTCTCAGGATCACAAGTCTACTTTAGGTTGCAGATTCTCACTTGGTTTAGGTCCTAATTGTTGGTCAAGCAAGAAGCAGTCTGCTATTGTTCTATCTTCTACTGAGGCTAAGTATCAGGGGGCTGTGAATTCTGCCACTAAGGCCATTTGGCTAAAGAAATTTCTCACTAAGTTTGGTATCCAGATCAGATAACCATCAGTCATATTTTGTGACAACTAGAGTGCCATTCAGATCTCACAAAATCCAGTCCATCATCAGTGGACCCAACACATAGAGGTCCACATGCACTACATCTAGGAGCTCATCCATGGCCACATCATCGACCTTCACTACTGTCTGACTTCTGAGTAGGTTGCTAATATCTTCATCAAACCCTTCATTCAGAGCAAGTTCCTTCATTTGTGAGCTTTTTTGTGGGTGTGGGATGGTTCATCTTCTAGGGTGGCTTCTTCCTCTCACTCGAAATCCTAACTCTCTACTTTTGAGGGGGGGCTTTTCTCTCTCTTTGAGGGGGAATTTTATGTACATGGGTACCTCATCAGGCTTGATTTGCGGGGACCCATTTCTACATCCACCTAAGCTTCGCTTATGGGGAGGTGTTAGTGTAGGTTTTTATTTCCTAGTTGGGTTATTTATTTTTCCCTATATTCCTAGGGTTTTCCTACACTTCTATTAATCTTGCTTAGGTTAATAAAGAATGTCTTATTAGGTGAGTGGTTGCGAGGTGTCACCTTCCTACATGTGAGCATCCATTAGCTATCTTGGGAAGATACTTTGCTATCTTTAGTCCAATAGATGGTTGCTCCTAATTGGTTGGTGTTGCCACCTCCTCCCTATTCTTAGTCTATATAAGTATACTACCTGGCTTGTATTTCATATCTCTTTCTTTTGCATCCTCTTAATGCTATTTGGCTTCTAGCATTTGCATTACTCTCTTGGAGATAACTCTATGTTGCTATTTTGATTTTGTATCATTTGCATTCATAGTTTAGATATCTATTCTTTGCACTAGTTTTCTAGGTTAATAATCTTTTAAGATTCTACAATAAAGAGCCAGTAATTCAATTATCATGAAAATTAAGAAAATAGATCTTAGTAAAGAGATAATTAATAAAATTGCTATATATACTATGCATACAATAGAGCATTTGAAGCATGGGTAGCACATATTGTTCTTAATGGACTCAATTTTATTGAAGAGGTAGTAAAACTATATCACAAATTTGATGATAAAAAGAAAGAATTAGACATTGAGCTCACTACAATGGAGAAGGAAGAAATTATATAGCAAGGTGGGACAAGAAACTTAGATGAAATTTCTAAATATGATATTAAGACATTAATATCTGTGAAAGTTTTGATCATACGCAATGAATATGACATTTTGGCTTCAAGCAAAAGGATCAAATGGAAACTTACGTTTTTCAAATAAACCATTTTTGAATTGAAGAGATTAGAAAAATTATGTGATCAAATCAAACTGTATGATGTCATTACAAATTTCTTAGTTATTTTGAAGTAGATATTTTGGGAAAAGATGATTTAAAAATAGAAGATGTGCATACAATGAAGAAAAAGTTCAAAGACATGATCTATGAAGAACTTTTTAACAAGGAAACTATTAATTTTTCACTAGGACCACTTAATTTTTCACTAGGATTTTAAACTAAAGGAAGTTATAAATTATTTATTAGAGGAAAGCCTATATATACAAGGATTATAGAAAAAAAGGACTTTTGGTTCCCTCACATTCGATAGAAGCCAAATGATTCTTTGTAGTTTTCAATTTTGAATTCAATAAAGAAAGGATATTGTTCGTCTACAAGCCCATTTATTGTTTTCTTTATGCTTTTTAATCTTTTCTTATGTTGAGATTTTATCCATTTTCTTTGATATATTTTTTATAATGTGTAGAAAACATTTGTCATCTTTTTACTTGTTTACCTTATACAATTTGGGGTATTTTTAAGTGGATAATTTCTAACCTATGAAGATTTGAATACCCACATGAACAAATCTTTCTTATGTTAGATAATATTTTGTCTCTCAAACCCTAGTTTTATTGTTTTATTGAAATAAAACTTTTAAGTAGATTAAATATTTGACTTTGTTCTCGTGTTGGTCTTGAAATCTCTTTTTTTTAGAAAATTTGAAAGTTGTGGCTTCATATTATCCAACCTAGGGTTTCCTCTTTTTTTAGGTTTTAGTTAGTTCACCTTTCTTTCTTTCTAGATAAAAGCATACCTTAGAAAACTAAACTTATCATACAAGGGAGGTGCCCCTCTCAAATGTAGAGGAAGGTTGTTAATTTAATAACAATCTCTCCAACTGTAACATCCACATTCTAAAAACATAGTAAAAACCCAAAATTTACCATAGCGTAACTCAACAAGGTAAAAATGAGGTAGAGAAATTTTTTATTTTTATTCAACATATAATCAAGTAACTACATTTACAACATTTCTTTTACAAAATACAATATTCCAATATTGTCCTTTTGTTTACAATGTTTACAAATGTAAAACCATTACATATACAAAGTTGGAATCAATACTACATCTGAATATTTGACATCTTTATCACAAGTCCTGGCATGTTCCCTACTTGGAGAGAGAGAGCATATTTCCAGTGATTTACCTCCAACCATAGACCGGTGGTCTCCCACACATCTTCCACATAGGAAGTGGCCCTACCCTTCTCGATGGATATAGACCAAAGGTGACCAGTGGTAATTTACCATTCCTGAGTACTTAATGTTGTATTCTACTCAACTCTATCAACCATACAACCCTAGATATCCTCTGGCTAAGTATGATTTTTGATAGGATGAGCAATTCGAATACAGTGAACTGACAATGCATGCAGAAAACAAATGCATTACTTTGGCCAAATTTTTAAATTTCAATAATGTTTGTAAAGAACATAGTCGTTGTGTTCACCCACTCCTACTTGACTTGGATATTGTCTTATTCACACAGTTTATAACTCTTATCAACCGTATTCATGCCATAGTTTAAACTAAGACTCACAATAATATTACCTTATGACTTGAGTAAGTCTATATGACATAACCATTCAATTTATTGGTAGTTAATTCTAGGGTTACCCTAATATTCCTTGTTAATATGATATAACCATATAACCATTTCTTATAGCTAGGAGTTCTAGAATCGGTAATAACCCTTGATTAACTTAAAGCCAAGTTAATAATACTATAATTCTCAAATAATAATATCTCCTACACAAGGAATCATAAAATAACTTTGATAATGTATATAAACAAACATAACCTAGTATAAATATCCCTACTAGGTCTTTCTCTAGTATACTTAGCCTACTCCATTGTATTGGATCTCTTCATGTATAATAAAGATAATTAGTCTTAAATGGAATTCTCATAAAAATCTTATTCCAATTTCCCTAATATCTCTAAGTTACTACCATTTGATATGATACAAAAGTTTACTAATGATTCACATGAGTCTGAAACTCTTGGTTAAATAACATTATCTTTTATACCTATATATATAACCTATACAAGAAAAAATGTTAAATCATTCTAACCTCATTACTATATGGTTCAAAATAAAAACATGGTTTAGCCATTCGAGAGCCTAACATATAGTTAATTCTCAATCTCTTAATTGACTGACTTGAAACATAAATCAATAAGAAGACTATTTATTCAAGCTCATGACAACTCATGATGGTCCCTTACTAAAAGATTCATTTATCTTTCATTCAATGGTTTGGTATAATCAATGATTTATATTCACTAAGAAGGTAGTCGACCCTGTCTACCTATATCAGTTTACTCACTAGTATGACAAATTTTCAACCATGTAAATAACATTCGATGTCTCCATCGACTACAAGAAAATAGTTTAAAATAGTTTACTTAAAATGTTAATTGAACTATCTTAAGTGGATACTAAATAGTCTTCAACTATCACAACACAAATCAGAAGGTTAATCCTAACCGGTGGACTCATATAGTTGCCTACATTAATATGTTCTACAGTCTTAAATAAGCTATTGGATTTCCTCATGGAATTATGATACATGCACTGAGGAATACTTGGTAACGTGCAAACCTAAACTAGCTAAGATGGGCGAATGATTCACAGGGTCAACGCTAGTGGACTGTGAATGCGTCTAAAGTCACAGCTACTATATTCTATCTTGTATCACCTTCTATTCTCCCTCTGTGTGTTCTATAAGTTCTAAACCTACTTAAAATAAAAAAAACCATGGCTCATTCGAGTCATTGGTCATAATGATAGAGGCACGACTCCTACAGAGTCACCCCATCTCCCCACCTCCTCTACGTTCGGTTACCAACTTCTTAATAGTCTATATGGTTAAATCAAAACTGAAGTCTATTATTTATGCATAAATCCCACATGTCGATGGGAAATTACTGCTCCATGACTCGATGGTTGTGGCAGTGTAAAAACCACAATCCTCCTTCTAAGATGTGACTGATACCTCACTTAAACACAACTAATCATTAAATGATTCACAATGAGTGGTTCGATCTACCACCAACACTATTGAAGACTCATCTACAATTAAGCCTTCATCTTACTCAGCATTAAACCATCGACTTAATGGGAGGTATTCTCCTCATTCGATGCTAAGGCATCTATATATAATATATATTGATTACATCAATTATAATTATCATAACATCGCCTATTGCATTAGATAGATATAGTTTATTTAATAATAAGATATTATTAAACCATGGTTTACAGATATTGTGATCAGGTTGAGCTTGTCTCCCCATCATAATCTATCGACAATAATCATGTATTAATAACTTCGATGAAAATATCTTAACATTTAAGAGTCATTTATAACACGTCCAATATCTTAATAATTGTAGTAAGACAATCGTTTTATGACAAAAACGTCATAATATTTACATTAAATGTAAATAGTTATAAATCAAACTCAAACAACATCATTACGTTATTAATGACTAAGATGACTTAATATGACTTAGAAAGATTTGAAAACAATATCGACTACCTGTCGATTAGGTTAAGAAGTAAACTGACAAGACAAAGCTTACCTTCTATGACACCACAGTTGACATTTTTGTTAAACACTTATAACTCAGTTTGGAAAATAAATCACTCGTAACCCAAGGTCTATATCTCTCTCTTGGAAAGATACTCTCTCTCTTTTCCCCAAGAGTCATCTGATAACTTGAAATCCTATTTCAGTTACCATCAAACAATATGTGATTAGTGCATCATTATTCAATTAATTCAACTAATAAATCAAATCTCATAATATACATATTAAATCGATAATAACATAATCATTTCTATGATTTCAATAAATGACATTTAAGATAATCCATGTTTTTCCTTGTCATCAATCTAAACATCACAATAAATTTACTTACATCCAAGTAAAAAGTAAAAGTATAGCAAGACAAAAACTGGGGATGTAACATATCCTTCCCCTAAAGATTCATCGTCCTCGATGATACAAGGTATCAAAAGGTAACTAAAAAGCAAGTTCATTGTTTTCAAGTAACATTATTAAATAAATGAGGAAACTTTTGATAGAATTCAAGGTAATCCTCCCATGTAGTATTTTCCTCAACATATTGGTCCCATTGGACCTTGCATTGCAAGACCTCTTTGTTATGCAAGTGGAGCTTGTGCATTTCTAACACCTTAAGTGGATCGATCGTGACCACTCCTGGGACTTACATCTATAAAGAATTCCAAGTCAAAATATGATTATTACCTACAACATATTTCTTCAAATAAGACACATGAAAAACATTGTGCATTCTAGATAAGACTGGTGGTAGAACAATTCTGTAGGCAACCAGATTGACTACTTCAAGAACTTCAAAGGGTCCCACATATCAAGGGGCCAACTTAGAAGATTTCTCAAACTTAATAGAACTATTCTAAGGTTTAACTCTCAAAAGATCTTTTTCTCCAACAAAAAATTGCCTTCAAACATGTTTTGCATCCACATAGCTCTTTTGCCTATCATTGGCTTCTACCAATCTTTTTCTAATCAGCTTAACTTTTTCTTCCATTTTAGCTAGCATTTCTAGCCCGATGCTAATCTTATCCTCTAGCTTATCCTAGCTTATAAAAGTTCAACATCTTCTTCCATACAATGCTTCAAATGGTGCCATCTTAATATCAGAATGATAGGAATTGTTGTAAGTAAATTCCACAAGTGGTAAGTATTCTTCCCACTTATATTGCTGATCCATGCAATACATTCACAAAAAAATCTTCCAAGAATTGGTTAACCCTCTCAATTTGCCCATCAGTTTCAGGATGGTAAGCTGTACTCATGTTGAGTTTAGTCCCTAGCGCAGAAAATAAAGTTTCCCAAAACCTTGATGTTACATGCACATCTCTATCCAAGATAATTTTTTCAGGGAAGCCATGCAATCTAAACACCTCTTGCACAAAGTTACAAGCTAACATAGGTGCTCCATCAGTCAAATTCCTTGGTATGAAATATGCTACCTTTGTGAGCTTATCAACCACCACTAAGATGGCATCATGTCTATTTCTTGACATAGGAAAACCTTGAACAAAATCCATACTAATAAATTGCCATTTCCACTCTGGTACATCCTATGGATATAACAATCTTGTGGGGTGATGATGCTCTACTTTTACCCTTTGACATTCTAAACAACTTGCTACAAATCTTGCAGCATCATTCTTCATTCATTTCCAAAAATAAAGAGGTTTAACATCTGCTAGAAGTTTAGTCACTCCTGGATGACCTGAATACAGTGCAGTATGAACTTCTTTCCATACTAAATCCCTTAATCCAACTAAATCAAGTACATAAATTCTCATACCTTGGATCTTTAGAATTATCTTTCAGAGCCTAGTTAACCTGCTCATAAAACTCATCACCAAACAAATTTTGCAATACCAAATCCTTGAAATTTTCATGAATAGAAATAATAGAAGTTATATGTCTTCTACAACTCAAAGCATCAGCTACTCTATTCTCTTTTTCTTTAATGTAATTTATCTCAAAGTCATAGTCAAATATCAATTCTAACCATCTCCTTTGTCGAGCATTCAAATGCTATTGTGAGAGAATATACTTAAGACTTTGATGATCTGATTTAAGTACAAAAGTCTTTCCCAATAGATAATGTTTCCACATTTGTAAGGCATGAGTTACTACTGCCAACTCTAGATCATACGACGCATAATTTTTCTTATAGGATTTCAATTTCCTAGACCCATATGCAATAACTCTTCCATCTTGCATGAGCACTCCTAATCCTTCTCCTGAGGCATCTATAATTACCTTAAATTGTCCTTTGGGGTTAGGAACTTTAAAGATTGGAGCTGTAGTTAACTTTTCCTTTAAGAGATCAAATGTTTCTTGACATTTGTCTATCCATTCAAATCTTTTTCCTTTCCTCTATAGGGAAGTAATTGGACTAGCAATAGTGGAGAAATTTAGAACAAACTTTCTATAATAGCCTACCAGACCCATGAAACTATGGACCTCATGTACATTTACTGGTACAGGCCACTCTAGAATAATTGTGATTTTTGCAAGATCAATAGATATTCCATTAGCTGATATGATATGACCTAGGTATTGGATCTCCTTCTGAAAGAATGTGCATTTAGATAGCTTCCCATTTAACTTATGTTCTCTTAACCTTTGTAGAACAATTTGTAGGTGTTGTTGATGTTCTTCCTCATTCTTAGAATAAATGAGTATATCATCCAGAAAGACTAGAAAAAACTTATCCAAACAATCTCTGAATATACTATTCATGAGATTCATAAATGCAGTAGGAGCATTTGCCAAACCAAATGGCAACACTGTGAACTCATAGTGTCCATATTTGGTTCTAAAAGTTGTCTTATGGATATCTTCATCCTTTAGACTCATTTTTAGATACATAATCTCAAGGTATATAACCCTCTGATTCACTATCGGACCTAACTTCTATGATCTCAACAGTTAAGGGTATACAAGGATCTTGCCTAACCATAGTTATTTCCACATCTGACATATACTCTATGATTTTTGTAGTGATCTTAATTATTTCTTTGTCTTCCTTTCTTACTCAATTGATTTTTGCAGTGATCTTAATTCTTTCTTTGTCTTCCCTTCTTACTCACTTGATTTGAGTTAAGGCAGTTGCCAGAGTTTTAGTATCACTTAACCAAATTTCACTCTCATCATTGGTTCCTTCAAAGGTTTTGATAATGACCTCACATTCTCTTTTACCTTTAAGGAAATGTTGGCTCGAATTAATAGACTTTCTTGCTATCTTCTTAAAATGTACCATCCTGGCACATAAATTTTCAAACATTAGCTAACCGCATAATGTTGACTACAGGCAAGCATAGTGGTCTCATAAGCATAGTGGTCTCATAAAGTCTATTATTGGCAAATCAGTTATGATAATGTTATATAAATCTGGGAGGGTAACTAGTATTTAATGATTTAAAATATAATTTCTTTTTGTATTTTGATATAGATTAAGTTAGTAATTCTATTGATTTTAATGAATACCGTTTAGATATTGTCCTAAGTCATGGGTAATATTCTCTGATTAATGCTTTATGGTAGTGGGAAATTATTCTTAACTATTAAATCATTGTTGGGAGTTGTTCGACGGTTTCTGATTTTATTAGTGTTTCTAATTTTTGAGTAAGGGGATTCTCTATATCGGATTTTGGGGGATCAGGGCAATTATTGAGTCTGAGCTGTTTTTGATTATGGAGTTATTCCTTGTGTAACGAATTGTACAGTGAGTGAGGAGTTATTGGAATTTATTGTTAGCCTACTTTTGGTCTCGGGAGTTTTTGCCTGAAGTGGGGGTTTTTATGTCTATAATTTTGGAAATTGAAGGGGACTTTTGCTCAGAGAGAGAGAAGAGGATTACAGAGAAATTTTGTTGGTGAAGAAAGAAAGGGAATTTTGAGAAGAAGACAAAAGATTTTGGAGCATTTGGAACGGGTATGTCTTGTAAACTTGTGCATTTCTTGTTTTGTTGCTTTGAAGTGTTAGAGTTAGGATCCATTAATCGAAGACAGAGATGGTCCTATCCTTAGATTTTTTTTCATTTAGGAGTTACCCATAGGAGTGGTTGGTTAGCCCTCATTACCTTGAGGCACCGTGTCCTCCATCTGCGCAAAAGGAGGACGTGATGTCTTCAGTGTTACTGTAATTTCTTTCACCTTCCTATTCTTGTGTGCTCACCCTGCAGTTAGTTTTCTTCATGATCTTCAATAATTATCTGTTTTATCATTAGAGTCAGTAAACGTTTCCTGCTATTTTGTTCGCTTGAGACCGATGCTGCAAACTATCCCTGCATATTTATCTGTGTAGTGCAATGCTACCCTCATCTCTCGCTATAAAACAAAATCTAGGTTTATGCACCCATCCTTGGCGCCATGAGAAATTGATGTTTCTTCTATGTTAAGCACTCTTCTAAGCTCTGGCCACAAATCCTTTCGGGCATGTCATCTGTAGTAGCTGTGCCTACCATTTTGGAGTAATTTCTCTCTTACCATTACGCCTTGGTGGATGATTTTAAACTATCTTCTTTTGTTACTTCGCGCCTCATTGATCCTCCACATTATGTGTATTGCAGTCTATCCTGTCAACGCATTAACCTATGTTGAAAACCTTAATGCAATTTCTGTTAGCTTGGCATCCATTGAAGGAAGCGTCACTAAAACTTACCTTAGGCCTTTATCCTTCTGTGATCTGCTCTCACCAAGGAACGACGGGTCACACCGTAGTTTTAACCGGATACTATGACAAGTTTAGAATATTTTCGGAGCACCGGCAGATGAATTGGTGATTGAAAAAAAGGGTTTCTTTTGTGACTCAAGTTTGTCCAGAGCACATCCACTGACCCTGCCAGGCATGCGCTTAGACTGGAGAGTCGTGGCAATTGTAGAGCCTGACTTTGTCAGGGAAACCGCTTTTGCTAGAAGATTCTATAATCTCTTAAACCATCTAGGTAGATGCCTAGAGGTAAGGGCCGAGGTCGGGGCAGAGGTAGGGGTCGTGGGAGAGGTGGTGGCGGTACACCTCCTCCCAGGTCTCCTCAGTCGAGTGCCCATGAAGGTGGGGGCCAGAACATAGGGGGTCAGAATCAGCCTGATGGAGCTCAGTTGAGACAGATTCTTGAGGAGACCCTTGCCTGTTTAGGCCCTGGACAGGGGGGCAGGCAGACCCGAGGAGAGCAGGAGGTAGACCAGAGGGGACCTAGAGAGAGAGAGGTCTCCTAGACCTAGGGAGTTGTCAGCTGAGCAGGAGGCCACCTTAGCTAGCCACATGAGGGATTTACTGAGAGCACGTCCTCCCATCTTTGATGGAGCTAGTAGTGGATTAGAGGCAGAAACTTGGCTTTTGGACTTAGGCAGGTGTTTCGCCATGCATCCCTATGGCAGCAACACCAAAGCCAGATGTGTGATTCTATATCTTCAAGGGTTCGCGTCGACCTGGTGGCGGCTAGAGGAGTAGAAGTTGCATTTGGATATTAGCACTGTGTCTTGAGAGTTATTCTTGGAGAGATTTAGAGCACATTTCCTTTCTGGCCATTGGAGGCAGCGTCGATCAGATGAGTTCCACGAGCTAAGGCAGTTGGCCATGATAGTTGAGTAGTACGAGCACAGATTTTACGAGCTCAAACAGTATGCAGGTATTGGGGATGACGAGTCCATGTTGGTGCAACATTTCATTAGGGGCTTGAATGCCTAGATTAGTGGAGGGGTTCGTGTATTCGAACCTAAGACTATGGAGGTTGCTGTGGAGAAAGCCTGGATAGTGGAGGAGAATCTAGCCATGGCACTTGGTGGGCATACAGGTGTGCACATTGGCAGTGCACCATCTTCAGGATATGGTTCTCGAGGTGGTCACACTCAGGCATTAGGTTCCCATGCACCCGCAAAGGGTGGTCGACAGTAGTTTTCACAGGCTAAGCCGAAGAGTTCTCAGCATCAGCAAGGTAATAGATTTCAGAAAATGAAAGACTGGTCTTGGCAGCGCAATAAGCGGAACCATTTTGATCAGCCAGCTCAGAGTACAAAGTCCCCACTGAGCAGAGGCAGCTTCCAGCAGTCTAGTGCTTTCAGGGGTGACAGATGTTTTGGTAGAGGCTCCGGGTGTTTCTCTTGTGGCCAGCAGGGCCATATTGCTAGGTAGTGCCCACAGAAGGGAGCATCAGGATTTGGACATCGACCGGTGGCATCTGAGCCGACGGTTGGTGATGCAGGCAGGTCTCACCAAGTCTTTGCAGTAGTAGATGACCGTCAGGCAGAGCATCAGCGCACTGTGGTGGAGACTTCTAGTCACATGCGAGGTAGAGGACAGGCAGCTGGGTTTGGAACCTGTAGGCATTCTTCAGCACAGGAGACTTGCTCTCAGGGGCAGAGACGTGGAGCAGGTTAGGGTCCAGTGGGACCCTAATGATGAGACCTCTACTACTTGGGAGGATACTACTAGGATGAGGGAGTTATATCCTTACTTATTTGCAGGCTTCTAGGAGTAAGCCTAGATCTAGGGGGGAGGATGTAATGCCCCTCGCTTTTTGGCTTGTGTTAGATGTTATTCTCATATTGTTTTCTGTCAGTTCTAGAACAATTGATAGTTTTATATTGCATAATTTTAGTTCCGAGATATTTGGTCTAGTATGTATTGCTTTATGCTCTCCTTACTCTTGATGGACTTTGTTCGATGGGTGTATTGAGACATGTGTTGTGAGTTTTGATGACATTATGATTATTTCAATTATGATGAGGGATATGCTTAGTGATGGTTAGAAAATATCATGTTTATGCTTCTGATTATAGTCTTGTGTTGGAGTGGGGACGGTGTAGTACTGCTCAGATTGAGCACCCTACCACGCCGTGATTCTCTGTCTGGGTGTGTGTGATATATATATTTACAGTTGATCATATATATAACCCATTGGTTTTCACATAGGTTGTAGGTACCGGACCTCGACTCCACCTGATTTAGCAGGTCTGAGCGGGCCCTACACCATGGATAAGGTGACGGAGATAATATGAGGTTTTACCGCTAGGGCAATTATAGTCCTTGTCGTAGTCTTGTGACCTTGTCGTAATCTTGTGTCGTGTTGAGACGTGGTTCCTTGGTTCTCGTTGTCGATTAGCATGTGTTATGGAACGTTGTTGATGTCGTTTTGCGGTCTATGTGTTCCTTGTTATCTTTGATCTTATAATATTTTTGGTATAGACATAAAATTTGTTTATTGTTGGAGTAAAGTCTATTATTGGCAAATCAATTATGATAATGTTATATAAATCTGGGAGGGTAACTAGTATTTAGTGATTTAAAATATTATTTCTTTTTGTATTTTGATATAGATTAAGTTAGTAATTCTATCGATTTTAATGAATGTTGTTTAGATATTGTCCTAAGTCATGGGTAATATTCTCTGATTAATGCTTTATGGTAGTGGGAAATTATTCTTAACTATTAAATCATTGTTGGGAGTTGTTCGACGGTTTCTGATTTTATTAGTGTTTTTGATTTTTTGGAGTAAGGGGATTCTCTATATCGGATCTTGAGGGATCAGGGCAATTATTGAGTCTGAGCTGTTTTTGATTCTAGAGTTATTCCTTGTGTAACGGATTGTACAGTGAGTGAGGAGTTATTGGAATTTATGGTTAGCCTATTTTTGGTCTTGGGAGTTTTTGCCTGAAGTGGGGGTTTTTATGTCTGTAATTTTGGAAATTGAAGGGGACTTTTGCTCAGAGAGAGAGAAGAGGATTACAGAGAAATTTTGTTGGTGAAGAAAGAAAGGGAATTTTGAGAAGAAGACAAAAGATTCTGGAGCGTTTGGAACGGGTATGTCTTGTAAACTTATGCATTTCTTGTTTTGTTGCTCTGAAGTATTAAAGTTAGGATCCATTAATCAAAGATAGAGATGGTCCTATCCTTAGATTTTTTTTCATTCAGGAGTTACCCATAGGAGTGGTTGGTTAGCCCTCATTACCTTGAGGCACCGTGTCCTCCATTTGCACAAAAGGAGGACGTGATGTCTTCAGTGTTACTGTAATTTCTTTCACCTTCCTATTCTTGTGTGCTCACCCTGCAGTTAGTTTTCTTCGTGATCTTCAATAATTATCTGTTTTATCATTAGAGTCAGTAAACGTTTCCTGCTGTTTTGTTTGCTTGAGACCGATGTTGCAAACTATCCCTACATATTTATCTGTGTAGTGCAATGCTACCCTCATCTCTTGCTATAAAACAAAATCTAGGTTTATGCACCTATCCTTGGCGCCATGAGAAATTGATGTTTCTTCTATGTTAAGCACTCTTCTAAGCTCTGGCCGCAAATCCTTTCAGGCATGTCGTCTGTAGTAGCTGCACCTACCATTTTGGAGTAATTTCTCTCTTACCATTACACCTTGGTGGATAATTTTAAACTATCTTCTTTTGTTACTTCGCGCCTCCTTGATCCTCCACATTGTGTGTATTGTAGTCTATCCTGTCAACGCATTAACCTCTATTGAAAGCCTTAAGGTGATTTCAGTTAGCTTCGCATCCATTGAAGGCAGCATCACTAAAACTTACCTTAGGCCTTTATCCTTCTGTGATCTGCTCTCACCAAGGAATGATGGGTCACAACGTAGTTTTAACCGGATACTATGACAAGTTTAGAATGTTCCCAGAGCACCGGCAGATGAATTGGTGATTAAAAAAAGGGTTTCTTTTGTGACTCAAGTTTGTCTAGAGCACATCCACTGACCCTGCCAGGCATGCACTTAGACTGGAGAGTCGTGGCAATTGTAGAGCCTGACTTTGTCAGGGAAACCGCTTTTGCTGGAAGATTCTATAATCTCTTAAACCATCCAAGTTGGCATACTCCTTGGACCATCTTTGAATGCTTTTTAGTGTCTTAAACTGCAGTATTGCATCTTCTATCATAATTAAGTTATTAGGGAATCAAAGAGTAGTTCATAAGATTTTCTTTTGTAATGAAGTTCTTTCCTTTTTGTTGTCAGGCGATTGAGTAGTGACCCAAAATATTCCAGCCATGTATAGTTGTTAATGTCAGAATCATTCGTATCATTATTGAAATGTAAGGTCCTTTGTAGGAAATTTCCGTGCTAAGGAGTCAGCTTTTAAGACGTCCCACTTATAATAGGATTCTTAGTTTTTTTTAAGAAAAGGCCGTTTTCTTTGTGATCGGTATAGTCTTTTTGGCTTGATGTTAAGAAGTGGACAATTTAGAAGGTAACTAATTTAAATGGTATAACCATGTTTGTAATTGTAGCACTTCCTCTTTAAATCTTTTGAATATTTCTTTCACTAGACTTTAGAATGTTATAGGGTTATCAATGAGTATTACTATTGTCTTGGCATGTTATCATTTCCCACTATAATGGAAATGTGACTAAATTAGTTTTGAGCCTTCATCCATCTTGTTTAATTTAAACTTGTTAGCTATGTTTGGGAATAGGCTAGTCCTATAGATTGCCAGGGCTTATATATTGTATCTTCCTCTTAATCCTTGTGTTTCACTAGACAGTAGAATATAATGATGTTAATGGGTTGATATCTTATGTTTCATTTTTTTGTTAATAAAAAATAAAGGTAGAGATTTAGATTTAATTGTTTTAATGTTCTAGTCACTTGTAGTAATAATATTGCGTTAATTTCCTTGTAAGTTATGTTGCTAGTCATGTTGTATTTTACCTCCGACATTATTGTTGTCCCTAGCCAAGGTATATTAGTGATACTCTTGGCTTAGTGCAAAAATTTCAGGGTTGAGTCTGGGTTTGTGTGTTGTCCTTTTAGTGCAATGGTGTGTATTCGAGGTCCTTAGGGGATTAATTTGGTATCTGACTTGATGGTAAGATGATTTTGTGGCCATGATATTTCTATATAACACCAGAGATGGGTCACTTTGGAAGCTAGAGTAGTCTTGTGGCAAGTTCATTTTTGCATTGTGTTTCTTATTCCCTTAATCCTTGGTCATTTTCCAATTATGATCGTAGTGGTTGTAACCTATTATTCACGTTGAAGAAGGTACAGTGGTGACCTAGTAAAGGACTTCCTTTTTGACTCCAGAGGCTTCACATTTGTCCTATGCTTGTGCCAGTTGATGTCATGTTGGTGTGTTATAATTTTCGTGAAGGAGGTCCATGGGCTTATGGTTGAGGCCAAGTGAATTATTTTTTTTTGTAGTGGAATGGTATCTTTTGGTGTCCTCTATCCTTGCATGTTGTGGTTTGACTGTTTGGTCTAAGAACGATAAGGGAGTGGCTTCCATGGTGGGACCGGTGCCTACTGAGAGGTCGCCTGGGTAACCCCATGGAAGTTGTAAAGAAGTGGAAACCTAATAATGTACTTAGGAGGGTTGGATAGAATACACTAAACAAGATAATTAATGTGACCTCACCCACACCTTGAGTGCTATCATAGACTAAGGAGGGATGAGAAGGCCTGGTTGGCAAGGCCGACTTCCTCGTCTTCATGAGAGGAAATGTCAGCTTCGCATGTGTCACCCTATGGGGCCGGCACCTAGAGAGAGGCTGCCAGGGTAACCATAGATGGGGGCCGGCTTCTGGTGGAATATAGCCTAGGTAACCCATTCTAGGGCCATGCGATGACACTCCCCTTATGAGGTTCAGTTATTTTCCCCTTCACCCTTATTGGTACCTCTGGAGTGTGATCTTCTCTCCATGTTTGATCTAGTCTGATGTTTTGATCTGTCTGGATGAGTACTGTCGGTCCTGTGCAGTCTGTTCTTCATGTTATCTTCTTGGAGTTTGGTATTAGTAGTTGTGTTCCTGATTGTAGTCTTGACCTGGTGGTAATCCTCTTGTTATCTCCTAGCTTGTTGGGGTGGACCTCAGGGTTCCACATGGTTGGGAGGTAGAGCTATCCATTGGTGTTCTGGAGATTTAGTAGCATCATGTACGGAGATGTTCTAGTTCAGATGGTTCCCAATTCTGCATCAGTGTTGTGTATCTTCTTATGTACTATTTTGTAAATCGATGAGATTGATCTTGTAGCCTGGTAATCTTGTAATCATGTAATTTGGAAATAGAGATTATGTAATCAATGTTATTGTTGTTGTAAAGTTTGGGTTAGTGTTCTCTTCAGATTGTTGGTTAATATTCTTATAGCTTCATTTAATTTCCTAATGCAGTTATGTTGCCCTAGAGTGGTTATATGAGTACTTATTCTTTTTATGTATTTATATATGGATCCTGTTTTGTTCCTTATTGTTAAAAAAAAAAAAAAAATCCTGTGTTTCTCTCTGTTTAATCTAACACTCTAGGGTTGCTTGACGGGGGCATTACATTTGGTATCAGAGCCAAGTTTAAAACACTGGGTACCCTGGTTATAATTGAGCCCATTATGTAACCTTGTGCTTGAACTCTGTAGAATAATCTTATCCCTATTATGATTTGTTTTTTTAATATATGCCATTGGTGTTGTAGGTAGATGCCTAGAGGTAGGGACCGAGGTCGGGGTAGAGGTAGGGGTCGTGGGAGAGGTGGTGGCGATACACCTCCTCCCAGTTCTCCTCAATCAAGTGCCCATGAAGGTGGGCGTCAGAACATAGGGGGTCAGAATCAGGCTGATGGAGCTTAGTTGAGATAGATTCTTGAGGAGGCCCTTGCCCGTTTAGGCCTTGGACAGGAGGGCAGGCAGACTTGAGGAGAGCAGGAGGTAGACCAGAGGGGACCTAGAGAGAGAGGTCTCCTAGACCTAGGGAGTTGTCAGCTGAGCAGGAGGCCACCTTAGCTAGCCACATGAGGGATTTACTAAGAGCACATCCTCCCATCTTTGATGGAGCTGGTAGTGGATTAGAGGCAGAAACTTGGCTTTTGGACTTAGGCAGGTGTTTCGCCATGCATCCGTATGGAAGCAATACCAAATCCAGATGTGCGATTCTGCATCTTCGAGGGTTCACGTCAACCTGGTGGCGGCTAGAGGAGCAGAAGTTGCATTTGGATATTAGCACTGTGTCTTGGGAGTTATTCTTGGAGAGATTTAGAGCCCGTTTCCTTTCTGACCATTGGAGGCAGCATCGAGCAAATGAGTTCCACGAGCTGAGGCAGTTGGCCATGATAGTTGAGCAGTATGAGCACAGATTTTATGAGCTCAAACAGTATGCAGGTATTGGGGATGACGAGTCCATGTTGGTGTAGCATTTCATTAGGGGCTTGAATGCCCGGATTAGTGGAGTGGTTTGTGTATTCGAACCTAAGACTATGGAGGTTGCCTTGGAGAAAGACCGGATAGTGGAGGAGAATCTAGCCATGGCACTTGGTGGGCATACAGGTGTGCACATTGGTAGTGCATCATCTTCAGGATATGGTTCTCGAGGTGGTCACACTCAGGCATCAGGTTCCCATGCACCCATAAAGGGTGGTCGACAGCAGTTTTCGCAGGCTAACCTGAAGAGTTCTTAGCATCAGCAAGGTAATAGATTTTAGAAAATGAAAGACCAGTCTTGGCAGCGCAATAAGTAGAACCGTTTTGATCAGCTAGCTTAGAGTACATAGTCCATAGTGAGCAAAGGTAGCTTCTAGTAGTCCAGTGCTTTCAGGGGTGACAGAGGTTTTGGTAGAGGCTTCGGGTGTTTCTCTTGTGGCTAGCAGGGCCATATTGCTAGGCAGTGCCTGCAGAAGGGAGCATTACGATTTGGACATCGATCGGCGGCATCTGAGTCGACGGTTGGTGATGAAGGCAGGTCTCACCGAGTCTTTACAGTGGTAGATGACCATTAGGCAGAGCATCAGGGCACCGTGGTGGAGACTTCTGGTCACATGCGAGGTATTGATTTTTCTGTTTTATTTGATTCTGGGGCATCTGATTCATTTATATCTCCTCTTGTGGAGCGTTGTGGCTTAGAGGCGACAATGCAGCCTATTAGGTGGCAGGTTGAGTTAGCTTCTGGGGCTAAGATAGCAGTCAAGTCTCTAGTGTCTGGGTGTGACTTGATGATTGGCTCCTTATCTACTTCTATGGACCTTCACATTCTACCCCTTGGTTCATATGACATAGTTTTGGGAATCGATTGGTTGGAGGCTCATCAGGTAGTAATAGATTTCTAGCATAAGTTGGTTAGATGTGTGTATGATTCTGGTGCTGAGGTCGAGGTTGTAGGAGTTCAGAGACCCATTTCCCTACGTATGATCTCCGCTATGCAACTCAAGAGATGCATGCATCAAGGATGTCAGCTTTTTGCAGTGACAGTTAGTGATTTAGAGATGGAGGAGAGTCGAGAGGCATCTCTTGATGATCACCCACTCTTGAGGGAGTATGCAGATGTGTTTCCTTCTAATATTCCAGGGATGCCACCTAGGTGAGACATCGATTTCAGGATTGATCTGGTTCCCGGTGCAGAGCCTATCTCACGAGCTCCATACAGGATGACCACACAAGAGCTCAAAGAGCTTTGACTATAGTTGGAGGAGCTGTTAGCTAAAGGGTTCATTCGACCTAGTGTTTCTCCTTGGGGAGAACCTGTGATCTTTGTCAAAAAGAAGGATGGATCTCTGCGGCTATGTATCGATTACCGACAGCTCAATAAAGTAACAGTGAGGAATAGGTATCCCTTGCCTCGGATCGATGATTTGTTTGATCAAATTAAAGGAGCAAAGGTATTCTCCAAAATTGACCTTAAGTCAGGATATCACCAGTTGCGGATACTTGAGGCAGATATTCACAAAACAGCATTTGGTACCCATTATGGACATTATGAGTTCACTGTGGTACCATTCGGGTTGACGAATGCACCTTCAGTTTTCATGAGCTTGATGAATGGTGTCTTCCGTACTTATCTGGACTATTTTGTCCTTGTGTTTCTTGATGATATACTGATCTATTTGAGGACTATGGAGGAGCACGAGGAACATTTGCGTCAGGTGTTGTAGTGTCTGAGAGAAAATCAGCTCTATGCCAATTTATCAAAGTGTGAGTTCTTTCAGTCAGAAGTTAAGTATCTGGGTCATGTCATCTCTAGAGAGGGTATTGTAGTGGATCCCTCGAAGATCCAAGCTATTATGGACTGGCCTGCGCCCACTAATGTTTCGGAGGTCTGTAGTTTTATGGGACTAGCAGGCTATTATCGTCATTTTGTCATGGGCTTTTTGAGGATTGCACATCCTATAACTTCTCTTCAGAGGAAAGGAAGGAAGTTTGTTTGGTTAGAGTAGTGTCAGGAAGCTTTTCAAACTCTTAAGGAGTAGTTGACCAGTGCAAGGATATTAGCAGTTCCTGATCCTGACAGGGACTTTATTGTTTACACCCATGCTTCCTTGGAGGGTTTGGGAGCAGTTCTGATGTAGGATGGTCGTGTGATTGCCTATGAGTCTCGCAAACTCAAGGATCATGAATTGAACTATCCTACTCATGACCTAGAGTTAGCAGCAGTTGTGCATGCCTTGGTGAGATGGAGGCACTTTCTGTTAGGGCATCAGTTTGAGTTGCACAACGATCATCGCACTTTACAGTATATTTTCACACAGCCAAACTTGAATGCGAGGCAAAGGTGTTGGATGGAGTTTCTGTGTGAGTATGACTTCGAGGTCAGATATATTCATGGCAAGGAGAATGTGGTAGCTGATGCTCTTAGTCGTCAGAGGCACGAGATTTCAGTAGTTACTCTTACAGTTGATTTGAGAGATTGGATTCTCGCTGCTCTTCCGGCAGACAGTTGGTGCCAGGTGGTGAGATTTGAAATTGAGTCTGGTAGACCTCTAGAGGGTAGATTCTCTGGTTGCTCATTTGAGTCAGATGGTCTTTTGTGACATTTGGGTCATATCTATGTTCCTAGTTCCGAGGGTCTTCGTACTCTAGTTTTGTTCAAGGCACATCGGGCACCCTACTCTACTCACCTAGGTGTCAAGAAGATGTATGCAGATCTGCGTCAGCTATACTTTTGGAGTGGCATGAAGCAGGATATTGCTGATTTTGTGTCGAGATGTCTTGAGTGTCAGAGGGTGAAGGCGGAGCACTAGCACCCTGCAAGTCTTTTGCAGCCCCATTTGATTCCAGAATGGAAGTGGGATATCATTTTGATAGACTTCATTATCGGTTTGCCGATGTCTGCTTGTCAACACAATGCTATTAGTCACTGTGGATAGGTTGACGAAGGTAGCTCACTTCTCTCCTGTCCGTGCTTCTTACAATGCTTCTACGGTGGCCAGAGTGTTCATGGAGGACATTGTTAGACTTCATGGGATTCCTCGTAGGATCATCTCTGACAGGGATCCAGTGTTCACTTCTGCCCTTTGGACTTCCTTGCAGCATGCCTTGGGAACACAGCTGAACTTTAGTTCAGCTTACCATCCTAAGACTGATGGTCAGACCGAGAGGGTTAATCAGGTTCTCGAGGATATGTTGAGGATGTATGTGATGGATCGACAGAGTCATTGGGAGGATTACCTATACCTGGTGGAGTTTACTTATAATAATGGGTATCACAGTTCTATCGGCATGTCTCCATTTCAGGCCTTGTATGGTCATCCTTGTAGGACTCCTTTGAGTTGGGATCGTCTGGAGGATAGAGTTATTCTGGGTCCTGATATGCTTAGAGATATGGAGCAGCAAGTGGAGAGGATTAGGGAGCATTTGGTGGCAGCTCAGGACAGACAGAAAAAGTATGCAAATGCTCATAGGATCGATCGTCAGTTTTCGGTTGGGGATCGGGTGTTCTTGCATGTGCAACCGCGAAAGAGTCCAATCCATTATGGAAAGGGCTCTAAGCTAGCGCCATGCTTTGTAGGACCTTTTGAGGTGTTGGAGAGGATTAGTCCTATTGCTTATCGCCTTGCTTTGCTACCTGGCCTTTCACGCATCCATGATGTGTTTCATGTTTCAGTACTTAGATCTTACTTTCTGGATATTGCTCATGTTCTTGATAGGACTGCTCTACAGGTAGAGGACGGGCAGCTAGCTTTGGAGCCCGTAGGCATTCTTCAGCACAGGAGACTTGCTCTCAGGGGTAGAGACGTGGAGCAGGTCAGGGTCCAGTGGGACCCTAATGATGAGACCTCTGCTACTTGGGAGGATGCTACCAGGATGAGGGAGTTATATCCTTACTTATTTGCAGGCTTCCAGGAGTAAGCCTAGATCTAGGGGGGAGGATGTAATGCCCCTCACTTTTTGGCTTGTGTTAGATGTTATTCTCATATTGTTTTCTGTTAGTTCTGGAACAGCTGATAGTTTTATATTGCATAATTTCAGTTCCGAGATATTTGATCTAGTATGTATTGGTTTATGCTCTCCTTAATCTTGATGGACTTTGTTCGATGGGTGTATTGAGTCATGTGTTGTGAGTTTTGTTGACATTATGATTATTTCAATTATGATGAGGGATATGCTTAGTGATGGTTAGAAAATATCATGTTTATGCTTCTGATTATAGTCTTGTGTTGGAGCGGGGACGGTGTAGTACTGCTCGGATCAAGCACCCTACCACGCTACGATTCTCTGTCTGGGTGTGTGTGATATATATATATATATATATATATATATATATATATATATATATATATATATAGTTGATCATATATATAACCCATTGGTTTTCACGCAGGTTGCACATACCGGGCCTCGACTCCACCTGATTTAGCAGGTCTAAGCGGGCCCTACACCATGGATAAGGTGATGGAGATAATATGAGGTTTTACCGCTAGGGCAATTCTAGTCCTTGTCGTAGTCTTGTGACCTTGTCGTAATCTTGTGTCGTGTTGAGACATGGTTCCTTGGTTCTCGTTGTCGATTAGCATGTGTTATGGAACATTGTTGATGTCGTTTTGCGGTCTATGTGTTCCTTGTTATCGTTGATCTTATAATATTTTTGGTATAGACATAAAATTTGTTTATTGTTGGAGTAAAGTCTATTATTGGCAAATCAGTTATGATAATGTTATATAAATGTGGAGGGTAACTAGTATTTAGTGATTTAAAATATTATTTCTTTTTGTATTTTGATATAGATTAAGTTAGTAATTCTATCGATTTAATGAATGCCATTTAGATATTGTCCTAAGTCATGGGTAATATTCTCTGATTAATGCTTTACGGTAGTGGGAAATTATTCTTAACTATTAAATCATTGTTGGGAGTTGTTCGACGGTTTCTGATTTTATTAGTGTTTCTGATTTTTGAGTAAGGGGATTCTCTATATCGGATCTTGGGGGATTAGGGCAATTATTGAGTCTAAGCTGTTTTTGATTCTGGAGTTATTCCTTGTGTAACGGATTGTACAGTGAGTGAGGAGTTATTGGAATTTATGGTTAGCCTATTTTTGGTCTCAGGAGTTTTTGCCTAAAGTGGGGGTTTTTATGTCTGTAATTTTGGAAATTGAAGGGGACTTTTGCTCAGAGAGAGAGAGAGAGAAGAGGATTACAGAGAAATTTTGTTGGTGAAGAAAGAAAGGGAATTTCGAGAAGAAGACAAAAGATTCTGGAGCGTTTGGAACGGGTATGTCTTGTAAACTTGTGCATTTCTTGTTTTGTTGCTCTGAAGTGTTAGAGTTAGGATACATTAATCGAAGACAGAGATGGTCCTATCCTTAGATTTTTTTTCATTCAGGAGTTACCCGTAGGAGTGGTTGGTTAGCCCTCATTACCTTGAGGCACCGTGTCCTCCATCTGCGCAAAAGGAGGACGTGATGTCTTCAGTGTTACTGTAATTTCTTTCACCTTCCTATTCTTGTGTGCTTACCCTACAGTTAGTTTTCTTCGTGATCTTCAATAATTATCTGTTTTATCATTAGAGTCAGTAAACGTTTCCTACTATTTTAATCACTTGAGACCGATGCTGCAAACTATCCCTGCATATTTATCTGTGTAGTGCAATGCTACCCTCATCTCTTGCTATAAAACAAAATATAGGTTTATGCACCCATCCCTGGCGCCATGAGAAATTGATGTTTCTTCTGTGTTAAGCACTCTTCTGAGCTCTGGCCGCAAATCCTTTCGGGCATGTCATCTGTAGTAGCTACGCCTACCATTTTGGAGTAATTTCTCTCTTACCATTACGCCTTGGTGGATGATTTTAAACTATCTTCTTTTGTTACTATTGGGACCTAAAATTTCATACCAATTTTTGCAAAATTTTAGGTTCCCATATGTAAAAAATCAATTTCAACACTTAGAAATGCACCTACACAATGTGCTCAAGTGGCCTACTTTGAAGCATTGTAATTCGAAGCCTGTTCATTTTCTTACAAAATCACTTTGCAAGCATGATTACTTATCATATGTGAACAAACATATGTGATTACAACTTCCTGTGACACAATTTAACTGAGTTTTGAGAAGTCAAGCTGAAGGGTTCTGGTAAAATTTGCTACTTGCATAATGTGAAATCAGCCCGAGAGGCCAACTTTGGAGGTTGATATCTAGCAGCTAAATGATGATCCTGACAAACTAATTAGTTTTCTGTATTCCCCTCATAATAATGTACCTTCATACCAGTTTTTGGGACCTCAACATCTCGTTTGTTATTTTTTCAAAATCAAAAGCAAATGTAAAAAGTTCAGTTGCCATATCTGCATTTCCAGAAAGTTGCAGAGAGGTCAACTTTGGCCCTTAACATTTCATGACAGAAGATGGATAGCAGAGAATCCTCTTACACATGCACTCATCAAGCCTAAATGAACTCAACTTTCTAGTTACAACTTCCCAGGAAGAGATTTAATGGGTTTTTAAAATTACGAGTTGGTGAGCTCGAATTAGGTTTTGACAAGGGCAGTTTTCAAGGAGGTTAATTTGGAAGGTAATATCTAGCAATCAGATCATGTTCATAAAAAACTTATTGATGTCTCAAATTCTTCCCATATTAATGTACCTTCATGCCAATTCTCAAGAGCCTAGCACTCTATTTGATATTTTTTCAAGATCAGATCCAGATGGGTTTTACACAGTTCTGTGACTGCATTCCTAGGTAGCTTCAGAAAGGTCAACTTTGGCACTTGATATTTTGCAAAGGAAGAAGAGTGAAGAAAAACCATTTTGCCTACAGGTTCACGTGACCTAAATGAACTAATCCCCAGGATGGGAGCTTCTCAATATCAGATTTGATATTTTTCCAAAGAGGCAAAATGACAGGTTTCAGTTGAGTTTTAACAGGCACAAGAACATGTAGAATGGGCTACTTTGATTGCGAGCAGCTTTTAATCCTAATAATTTCATGCCAAATCATTTGTTGCATTGAATTCTCAGGTCAAAATCTACAAGTTTATGCGTTTTCATAGCTCTGGGAGAAGTCTTGATTAGTTTTTCAGGCTAATTCCAAAGGCTAGTTGGCCTGTTTTGATCACTATGCTATTGATAACTGAGAGGGGGGGGTGAATCAGTTATCCTAATTATTTCCCTTAATGAACTTTCCTTTTAATTGATGCAGCATAAAATCAAACATAAAACATTAACCATGAAATAAGAAACACATGACACAGTATTTTTGACGTGGAAACCCTGTTAAGGGAGAAAACCACGGGGTGATTAACCCAAAATTATTCTCTGTTAGAAGAATAGGAAATTACAAAAATGGCACTTGCCAATTAGGGCTCACTGCCCGAGCACACTGCTCACAAGAGGCCCACTGCCTACAAGAAGACACACTATCTATAAAGTGATGAGAATCACAGTCTTGAACTGATTGGAAGCATCTGCATATGCTGGAGTTCAGTTCCGGTTAGGCTCAGTACACTGATCTGCTGCACTTCATCTTTCCTCTGTTCTTTATTCTGCTATCTTTCACATACCGGATCCTTTTTACTACTTCTGCTCTTTATCTGGACTTATTCGCATAACACTCCACTACTACAACACCTTCTCAACTAAATCCATCCTCTATATATATCCGCACAAGTAATTTCATCATCTTTCTAGTCGGCATCCGGAACAGTCTAGTTTCTTACAAACTCTCATTCTGTCGGCTGAATCCTTCCTCACCAGGCAATGCGGATCAAGCATATACTTGTAGATATCATTAATCATGTCGGCCAAACATGATTCATGCCTTCACAACCTCTGTCATCAACAGTAACACATCCGGAAAGCAGTCTGATACTCTGCCAGTCAGTTCTTCCTCTGTTTTCACTATCTCTTAGGAATCCGGTACTCAACCATTCATATCTTTTTCCTCGTCCATCACCGGAGGCTAAATCCTTGGAATATACCACTCAAGGTAGTCCTCTTGACTTCCCCAAATCCGCACTGCACCAAGACACTTCCTCTGAGAGATCCGGACCAATCTGTCGGACCTTGCCACATGCTCTGTTCTTCTTCACCGGACCACAACATTCTTTATTCTGACTTCCGGTAGAGGCACATCATGACTTGCGGATATGTGGGATGACCTTTGTTGCCATCAATGACAACAACCATGAATCCATATAGTGTCTCTTGCCAACAATCTCCCCCTTTGGCATTGATGGCAACACTTAGTGAAAAATGACTAAGTGTTTTCACTATGCTCCCCCTTTGCTGATGCTCTGTCTTTATATACAATTTCCGGAACTCCCCCTTAGTTGGATTCCTCATTTTTCACTGCTCCTCACTCCCCCTTTGACATCAATGGCAAAGGGTAGGGTCCGCACACCAAAATTTTCAAAAATTTTCTCTATATAGCCGCCTATTTACATACTCACATGTATTGAAGAATGTCTGCAAAGGATGTCTGCAATTGGATCATTTCTGTAGCCCAACTTTGCTTCATTCTATCCAAAATTGAAATGTGACCACTTAGCAAAAATGCAAACACTTCTGCCCGCTTGAGATCTGTCGGATCTTTTGTTTGGGCGGTGCTCTGAGCATCACTGATGGCCTCATGCATGGTTTCCAACTTAGGGATTATAATCCTTCTAAGTTCTCCCATCCGGTTAGTGATGTTCTTCCTTTCCTTCTCAAGATTTTTTATTTCATTCAAGACTGCAATGGTCTGACATTCTTGATTTATTATAGAGGAAGAGAGAGGATCAAAACTTTGAGATAAGCTTTGTAGCTTATCCTGTTCCTCTTTTATTTTCTTGTCAAATGCTGCTGTTGCCTTTGACCAGGATATACAAAATTTATAGATGTCACCGCCATCCTTAAGAGCATTCTCTAAGCTCTTTATTCCAATGCTTACAATCTTCCTATCTTTAGAGATTAATTCTAATATCTCTGAAAATCTTTTATCCAAAAATTCCTTCCGGACCTTTTCTTCAGCTGATTTTTCTAAAGAATCAAAATGTGTATCAACGCTGCTGACTAAGGTTTTTAGATTACCGGAAGAGGAGGCTGTCGGATCTATCTGGATTGATGGCATGATCTTCACAAGTACTCCGGAAGCAGCCTCTATCAACTCACAGTCTTCCATATGAGACTTCAGGAGCTTTTCATTTGCCTTGGCATTTGCAAATGAAGCTATCTTCATTGTTTGTACCGGAGAGAGAGAGTCAAAATCAAATGGGCCTTTTAGAAGCTCCGGTTCATCAATCTCTAGAGTTTCTTTGCTCAAAAATTGTTGAACAGTTTGTGCAGTGTCTCTTGCCGGAGACAGATGTTTCTTTTCTTCTGCAGTCTTAGAACTGTCAACCTCTTTGTCTTTCACCACTGCTTCCTTCTCCTGTAATTGCTCTTCTTCTTTGGATCCGGAGACTGTAGGGGAAACCGGAGGAGAGATGCTAGTTTGTTCATGAGCCACTTCTTCTGGAGCAGAGGGTCCCAAGTCCTCAGCTGTTTCTGTACCTAAATCCTCTACAACCGGAAGATTGAACCTTTTGAAGGCCTTCCGGAGGATCTCTTCTGTTTCTTGGGCCACTTTGTCAGTCTCGCCAAGCATGAGTTGATTCATCCTGGCTTTGCTTCTAAACTCATCTTTGCAGTCCTTGAAGATAATGTTCATTGTCTTGGGATCAATTTGAGGATATAGCTGAATAGCTATCTGCTCCCGGATCTCAAGATCTTTAGCATGAGCATTATTCTTTCTTACTTCCATTTCCTTTTCTAGGCTTTTAGGAATAAGAGATATTATTTCAATGAAAGCCTTATTATATATGTTAAGATATTTTACTGTGGCCTCCTGCAGAGTCTTTTGGTCGGCCTCACTGAAGTCATCATATGATTCAGTCATTGGTTGAAGGTTTCCATCCACCGTGACCGACTTGATTATGCTCTCTAGTGACAGAGTGGGCTTTTCAACAGTTACCTCTGCCATTTCATCCTTGTCTTGGCCTGTGGAGGGCTTACCGGATCCTTTCTTCTTCTGTTTCTTTACTTCTCTTACTCCCTCATCTGATTCTGTTTCCTCTTCATCCTTTTGGCTTCCATAAGCCCTTGTGGCTTTTGTCTTGGATCTCTTACTGGATGCCTGAACTTCCGGTTTTGAACTTTTGGTTGTGGAAGGTGCAGGTCTCTTTGATGATCTGGTCCGGGTGGGAGTTTCAACCAGAGCACTTTCTTTGCTTTTCTCTTCTTCCTCGGCCTTCCTCCTCTTTTCCCGGCTGGCATCAAGTGCCTCCTTTGAGATACCTAGGCCTTGAGCAATGTGCTCTACTTCTTTTCTTACCTTTCTTTTAATCTCAGGTTCCCTGAGTTCTACATGTATTTTTACACTCAGCTCCTCAAAGGTTCCAAACCTTTCTGCCTTAGGATCTTTGGGCTGACTTAGCATGTGTTGAACATGCAGCTCCACTATCTGTTCATCAACTTCATACCCCATGGGCATGATCCAGACAGTCCTTGGCTCCACTGCCTCCATTAGGCACTGATCAGTGTCAACCATAAAGCACACTGAGTCCTTGTATTTCTCAATGAGAGACTGGGGAATTCTCTCTCTTGCTTGCATCATGCTCTGAAAGTTTTTGAAGTATCCCCATAGAGCTGTATTTCTCGCTTTTGCATCCCCAAGTCCATGCAAATAGTCTCTTATCTGGACTGCAACAGGTTTGTCATTCTGCCATACCCATCCACTTGTTCCGGGTAGCTCATTCATGAAATAGAAGAATAGACATATAATAAGAGTACCATACTTAAAGGAATTCTTCTTATCCTTCTTGATTTTCTGTATGTTTTCCATTAATTGGCTTAGCAGTAGTTCGCAGAGATCATATTCTGCATTCTTTCTTAGCATTTCATAAGCAGTGTATATTGCAGTTCCGGATACAGAATTCTCCCTGCTGGAGTGATAGATCTTGTATCCTATTATCATTGATGCATATTTGATATCCGGATCCGAAATATCTTCAATGGTCATTGCCCTCTTGTCAAATTTTGATCCGGTGGCCTCAGTTACAATGTTGTTCTTGACAGATTTGAGGATAGGTACCCCTCCGGAAGAGTATAGACCAGTTACTGCTCTAATTGCCTCTTTTGTGATCTTGCAGGGTCTATCTAGCCATAGAAAGTTGTCATGCATCCTGCTCAGTACATACCGGACCCATTCATCTTCTTCAAAGCAGGGGAAATGAATGAATTGCTCAAATTGTTTCTTCTGAATATCCTTATACTCTGGTTTAAGCTCAAAAGCATTGTCAATCAGCTGCTTGTGATAGAGGTCTCTTAATTTGAATTCCCCAAATTCCTCAATGTTTGCATGTATGTAAACCCTAATGTCTTCGGTGTGTAAAACTCCGTGAGGAACACTAGAGAAGGCTCCTAGTGGGTCTATCTCCAATGATTTGTAGGGATGTTTCTTGAATGATGGGCGAGGTCTATCAGAGATCTTAACTATGTTTGGAGTAGCCATTCTTCAAAGATTTGCAGTGAGGTAATGAAAAATGGAGAATACCTTATTCGCCTTCGGTTTGCACGGAGTGGTTGGATTGATTTCTTTATGCAATAACTTCGGCAGGAGATCCTTGGTGTGCTTGATGAACCTTGTTGCAGAGCTCCACTTTTCGCTTCTTCTCGAGTGCAGAATGAGCAAATAACCTTTGAGAAATCTCTTAAATTGCTCCGCGAACCCTAATATCTGTCTGCAATAAATGCTTCACCTACATCATTCCGGTTTGCCTTGTCTGGATAGCTTGGAGTGTCCCGGATTAGTCCTGATCTGAGGATATCATCCGGATCTTTCAATCATGAATAAATCGAGGTAACATATTACAAGATCATCTCAAACACTCTGTCCAATCCGCAGAACAAGATAGTGCATTTCCGGATCTTTTCGGACCTTTTTGTAATCCTTTATCATACCGGAGCATCTCCCTGAACAGGTCTTATTTGATCGATCACAGCTTCTTCATAACTCCATGCGGACCTCTGAAAACTTGACTGAAGTATCTCAAGACTCATATCTACAAACCCTTTGATCCGCATCTTGTGCCACATCCGGCACCACTTGTTTGGCTGGGGGAACAAGATTTTCTTTGAGTCTCCCCCTGAGCCTGAGCTCTCTTTTTAATTTCTGGAAGAAATATCAGCACCAGAGTCTGGTGCGGATCCAACCTCTACATTCTCTGAACTTTTCTTCACCCAAATCTTGCTCATCTGATTCCTAACCTCATCCGCATTCATCTTTTGTTTACCCTTGTCTTGATTCTGATTATACACCGGACCTTTTTTGTCCTGATTCTTGTTTCTGCAGATTTTAGCATTATGACCGGACCTATTGCAGATTTGGCAAATAACATTTCTTTGCATATTTGACTGATATCCTCTTGATCTGCATTGATTAGCCCTATGACCTATTCTATTGCATGTGAAGCATCTACCTTTGAATGATTTGTTTACTTGCATAATTCTGCATTCATGGGATTTGTGTCCATACCTTTTGCAGTTGAAGCACTGTCCAGAGAAGGATGAATTGATCTGATTCATTCTCATTCTGCACTGATCAGCTTTGTGACCAAAGTGGTTGCAGCTGTGGCAGTATCCATTGAAGGATGGATATCTTTGAGCATTTGGCTGTCTTACCGGAGGTCTTCTAGGCCTGTTCCTTGGATTTTCTGATCCAAGATTCTTCTGACCGGATCCGGAGCTTTCTCCTTTCTCATATCCCAAACCATACTTGTCATCTGTCCTCTTTTGACTTCCAAGAAGAACTTCAAGTTGAGCAGAACTTATCTTGAATTTCTCTTTATATTCATTTGTTGTTTGAAGGTCTCTTTTGAGAGAGGCAATTTGATCCTCAAGTTTTCCTTCATTATCTTTGGCATCTTCAAGATCAGATTCAAGATGTCTGATAATCCTGTCCATCTGGTGGGATTCTTCTGATTTTTCTTTAAGAGATTGTCTTAGATTGTCTTCAGCCTTTCTTTTTTCTTCAATCTCTTGAGTAAACTTTATAGTTCCTGATTCCATTTCATGTCTTAACATAATGACTTCTTTTGATAACTTTTCACATAACTTGGTTTGCTCAGTCAATTCTTCATTTGTATTGCTTTCTTCACTTTGCCTTGCCAACTGTTGAAGCAGCTCCTTTCTCTTTTTCATAGAGAGACTTAATTTGTCTTTTAATTCTCTCATGAATTCATCAGCCTGTTTGAGTCTTTCCTTTAATTCACTGACTTCAGAATTTGACTGTTCAAGATCCTCAAGAGCAGTCTTGAGTTGCTCCCTTAAACCATATGCATCCATTTGAAATCCCAGATCTTCCTCAAGCTGTTAGGCTCTATTAGGAGGAACTTAGCTCTGATACCAATTGTTGATAACTGAGAGGGGGGGGTGAATCAGTTATCCTAATTATTTCCCTTAATGAACTTTCCTTTTAATTGATGCAGCATAAAATCAAACATAAAACATTAACCATGAAATAAGAAACACATGACACAGTATTTTTGACGTGGAAACCCTGTTAAGGGAGAAAACCACGGGGTGATTAACCCAAAATTATTCTCTGTTAGAAGAATAGGAAATTACAAAAATGGCACTTGCCAATTAGGGCTCACTGCCCGAGCACACTGCTCACAAGAGGCCCACTGCCTACAAGAAGACACACTGTCTACAAAGTGATGAGAATCACAGTCTTGAACTGATTGGAAGCATCTGCATATGCTGGAGTTCAGTTCCGGTTAGGCTCAGTACACTGATCTGCTGCACTTCATCTTTCCTCTGTTCTTTATTCTGCTATCTTTCACATACCGGATCCTTTTTACTACTTCTGCTCTTTATCTGGACTTATTCGCATAACACTCCACTACTACAACACCTTCTCAACTAAATCCATCCTCTATATATATCCGCACAAGTAATTTCATCATCTTTCTAGTCGGCATCCGGAACAGTCTAGTTTCTTACAAACTCTCATTCTGTCAGCTGAATCCTTCCTCACCAGGCAATGCGGATCAAGCATATACTTGTAGATATCATTAATCATGTCGGCCAAACATGATTCATGCCTTCACAACCTCTGTCATCAACAGTAACACATCCGGAAAGCAGTCTGATACTCTGCCAGTCAGTTCTTCCTCTGTTTTCACTATCTCTTAGGAATCCGGTACTCAACCATTCATATCTTTTTCCTCGTCCATCACCGGAGGCTAAATCCTTGGAATATACCACTCAAGGTAGTCCTCTTGACTTCCCCAAATCCGCACTGCACCAAGACACTTCCTCTGAGAGATCCGGACCAATCTGTCAGACCTTGCCACATGCTCTGTTCTTCTTCACCGGACCACAACATTCTTTATTCTGACTTCCGGTAGAGGCACATCATGACTTGCGGATATGTGGGATGACCTTTGTTGCCATCAATGACAACAACCATGAATCCATATAGTGTCTCTTGCCAACATATGCAAGGTGTCGTGCAAAAGGAATTAAAAGAACTGGGAATACTTTTTAATCTTTTTTCGTGATATAACAATTAGCTACGATGGACACAGTTTCAGCAAAAGTCTCACTGATGAACAAGAGCTATAAAAAAATTTTCATCGGCAAGACATCATATAGGTCTCACCGATGGAAAACTCATCGGCAAGAGATATACCATCGGAGTGAAAATCTCAAGTCATACCGATCTAAAAAGTCTTGCCGATAGAGTCCCGTGAGATGAAAGGTTTATTCAAAGGAGAATAAATATTTACAAAAAGGTGTAAATAAAATAAAGAAGGTACATATAAAAAATTAAATGACATGAGACTATTATAAAATAAAATATAAACCTCATATTTTGTGGAAGGAGATAAAAGTGAACAATCATTGAATATTTTTGGAAAGTAAAATATTATTCAGGAAGAGTTAAGAGGGTATATAATGACCAGAGAGATATTTTCACTAAGGGATATAAATATACATAGACGAAGAGAATTGATTGAATGAGTAATTCTTTTACCTAGAAAATATTTTGCAGTGAAATATTTTCACCGAGGAATAGAGAACAGGGAAATCATTTTCACCCAAAATGTATATTTTTCCAAACAAACGTGAAAAGGCATATAGGTTTATATTGGCCAACAAAGGGATTAAAATTAAAGTATTATGAAATACTTTATTCTTCACGGAAAAGTATATCAAATATCTTTTAATTAAAACAAGGTGAATACATTCATGAGGAGGTAAACATTTATTAAATTTAATCACCTCTTGACATTGTAACATATTTTCACCAAGATGTGAAATATTTTCGCAAGGTTGTTTGAAAACCAAGATTTTATGAGTGGTAATTGTTTCCTACCCGAAGAGTAAAATATGTTTTTTCGATTGGGTGAAAATATAAACAAAAGGATATGACAAATAGTTATATTCACATTGGGAAATTATTTTCACGAGAATACGAATGCCAGGAAGATTAATTAAATAAAGAATGCAGAATGAAGGCAAACCCTAACGAGGGTATTATTTTAATACTTCATAATTTTACTCCCATGAGTAAAATATCTCTATTCCAAAAATTAAGGGAGCATTGCCATGATGGTTGGTTATTGTGAATATTTTACAGGAAAATTACATATATTACACTTGCAAGAGTCAAAGTTACCCCAAGAGATTAATATTGGCAAAATTATGGAGGAAGATAATGTCACCGTAAACACTGCAGAATAAAAACCTAATCGGTGAGAGATAGCATATCGGAATGACTAAAAATAAGTCTTCCGATATGCTGATGGGTGGACAAAAGCTGAATTTAATATATATTGCTAAAGATATATAGCCAAATTCCAAAACCTTCACGAGAATCTTCACATCCTGAAACGAGATAATAGCTTCGAAAAAGGATTTTGGTTAAACTATGCAAATCACACAGAAACCCTAAAGTCATTTTCGGAGAGACTTACTATATCAGAGTAAGTTTTTTAAATCTCTCCGACTACAAGGGTCACCGTGATAAAGAAAACCATGAGAGGCATTGCGGGAAGAGTCTTGCCGATAAATAGAACGTTGGGTGAAACATATCAGAGAAACCAAAAGCATCGGGATGACATGTTAATTTCACAACGAAGGCCTGGGTTATGCCGATGGTGATAAAAGGCCATTCTGACATCAGGTAAATTTCACAGTGTTATGAAGTGGGTCTGAAAACTGCATATTGCCAAGGTCAAAAAGAAAGTAAAAAAATATTAAAATAATTATCGGGAGGAGTTTTTCAATATGGAGTGAGTTATTGCAAAATCTATCAAGGCACGAAAGTTATTTCCTAAAGAGTAAATTATTTGGAGAAGGGAAAATAGGTTTTCATTAACAATAAGGAATAATAAAAAAATTCTCACAGAAAGACATAATGAACCTACAAGGTAAAGATTTCGTATAATGGAGATGAAATATTTTTGAAGAATTAACTGAATAGGTAAGTGTTCTACCTGATGAATATTTTCAATGTGTGAAAATACAAGTGAAACATTTTCACTGAAGGGTTATAAAATGAATAATCATTTTATTCGGAGAGCATTTTCTGATTGGGTTGAAACAAAGTTTCCAGCTAAAGAAGGATTATAATTAATTGTAATTAATTTTGCCGAGATACAAAGGTGAAAATTAAAATATTTTAACTTGCTGAAGGCAATTAACTAAAAGAAAAGAGATACCAAAAGTTGCAACGGAAGAAATAAAGGGTTGTAACCCTAAAATCTCAAATTATATATGCTAGATGAAATCAAAGATTAGAGGAATCATCAGTAGATTAGGATCAAGAGTAGATTAGGAAAAACATCAGTTAGATAATTGGTTGCCAAAATAAAATATTATGTTGTACATTGTAAAATCTTTCGAAACTGTATAGTGGAGAAAATGCATAAATTTATGATTTAATATTGGTGTCTATTGTTTGTTGAGCTGAGCAATTATTTGGTTGTCTCCATACTATTATTTCTTTGTTATTTGAACCTGAGTTGCCAAGTTGGTATTTCAGTTTCATCAAAACACACTTGCTATTTTTGTGTAATCAAATTAATTGGTTTCCATTACAAATATAAAATCCTTTTGATTAATTACAGTAACCTAGAGGTAGCATTTGGATAGGTAAGAGCAGCCATCAACTCCATTTGTCAATACACATTTGCTATCATTGTGTGATTCTTTTGATTGGTTCCTTCAAGCAAGGATTAAAAAATCGTTTCAATAAGTCACAGTAACCTGGTAAGATTTGAGTGGATCACTAAGTAGAGTCTGTCAGTCACATTCTTGCACGTTTATACAAGCTATAAACAAACACAAGTGCCAAACAATTAGGATTGTAACCAATAAGTAAATCATATATCATATACACCTTGACTCCATTAGCCCAACAGAAATAGGCACTGGTCATACCAATTCCATTTTAGGATTCCATAAAATCTCATTCAAACAATTACATCTCAAATCTTAGTATTAGGAGTAGGAGTAGTTTAGAAGCTTGCATCTATTACATTTTATGCCATCGTGATAGATTTACCAATCCAATCAAGTCATATAGTGTTAAGTCTGCTTTAGTTACAAAGGTACACCCGCCTAGGTTTGCAGGACCTGAAGTGTAGGGAGCTAATAGCTCTGTCAATTGGTCCAAAAATGTTGCAAATCCAAACATAGAGTCTAGCATCCTCTTAGGGTTAGCAACCTGCATTTTTGGGAACCAACAGTTACTTCACGCCTCGTTGATCCTCCACATTGTGTGTATTGCAATCTATCCTGTCAACGCATTAACCTCTATTGAAAACCTTAAAGCGATTTATGTTAGCTTGGCATCCATTGAAGGCAGTGTCACTAAAACTTACCTTAGGCCTTTATCCTTCTGTGATCTGCTCTCACCAAGGAATGATGGGTCAGAACGTAGTTTTAACCAGATACTATGACAAGTTTAGAATGTTCCCGGAGCACTGGTAGATGAATTGGTGATAAAAAAAGGGTTTCTTTTGTGACTCAAGTTTGTCCAGAGCACATCTGCTGACCCTACCAGGCATGCGCTTAGACTGGATAGTCATGGCAATTGTAGAGCCTGACTTTGTTAGGGAAACCACTTTTGCTGGAAGATTCTATAATCTCTTAAACCATCCAGCTTGGCATACTCCTTGGACCATCTTTGAATGCTTTTTAGGTATTAAACTACGGTATTGCATCTTCTATCATAATTAAGTTATTAGGGAATGAAAGAGTAGTTCGTAAGATTTTCTTTTGTAATGAAGTTCTTTGCTTTTTGTTGTCAGGCGATTGAGTAGCGACCCAAAATATTCCAAGCCATGTATAGTTGTTAATGTCAGAATCATTCGTATCATTATTGAAATGTAAGGTCCTTTGTAGGAAATTTCCATGCTAAGGAGTCAGCTTTTAAGACGTCCCACTTATAATAGGATTCTTAGTTTTTTTTAGAAAACGCCGTTTTCTTTCTGATCGGTATAGTCCTTTTGGCTTGATGTTAAGAAGTGGACAATTTAGAAGGTAACTAATTTTAATGGTATAACCATGTTTGTAATTGTAGCACTTCCTCTTTAAATCTTTTGAATATTTCTTTCACTAGACTTTAGAATGTTATAGGGTTATCAATGAGTATTACTATTGTCTTGGCATGTTATTGTTTCCCACTATAATGGAAATGCAACTAAATTAGTTTTGAGCCTTCTTCCATCTTGTTTAATTTAAACTTGTTAGCTATGTTTGGGAATAGGCTAGCTCCGTATAGGTTGCTAGGGCTTATATATTGTATCTTCCTCTTAATCCTTATGTTTCACTAGACAGTAGAATATAATGATGTTAATGGGTTGATATCTTATGTTTCATTTTTTTGTTAATAAAAAATAAAGGTAGAGATTTAGATTTAATTGTTTTAATGTTCTAGTCACTTGTAGTAATAATATTGCGTTAATTTCCTTGTAAGTTATGTTGCTAGTCATGTTGTATTTTACCTCCAACATTATTCTTGTCCCTAGCCAAGGCATACTAGTGATACTCTTGGTTCAGTGCAAAAATTTCAGGGTTGAGTCTGGGTTTGTGTGTTGTCCTTTTAGTGCAATGGTGTGTATTCGAGGTCCTTAGGGGATTAATTTGGTATGTGACCTGATGGTTAGATGATTTTGTGGCCATGATATTTCTGTATAACACCAGAGACGGGTCACTTTGGAAGCTAGAGTAGTCTTGTGGCAAGTTCATTCTTGCGTTGTGTTTCTTATTCCCTTAATCCTTGGTCATTTTCCAATTATGATCATAGTGGTTGTAACCTATTATTCACATTGAAGAAGGTACAATGGTGACCTAGTAAAGGACTTCCTTTTTGACTCCAGAGGCTTCACATTTGTCCTATGCTTGTGCTAGTTGATGTCATGTTGGTGTGTTATAATTTTCGTGAAGGAGGTCCATGGGCTTATGGTTGAGGCCAAGCGAATGATTTTTTTTTGTAGTGGAATGGTACCTTTTTGTGTCCTCTATCCTTGCATGTTGTGGTTTGACTGTTTGGTCTAAGAATGCTAAGGGAGTGGCTTCCATGGTGGGGCCGGCACCTAGTGAGAGGTCACCTAGGTAACCCCATGGAAGTTGTAAACAAGTGGAAACCTAATATTGTACTTAGGAGGGTTGGGTAGAATACACTAAACGAGATAATTAATGTGACCTCACCCACGCCTTAAGTACTATCATAGACTAAGGAGGGATGAGAAGGCCTGGTTGGCAAGGCCGACTTCCTCGTCCTCATGAGAGGAAATGTCAGCTCTGCATGTGTCACCCTATGGGGCCGGCTTTTGGTGGAAGATAGCCTGGGTAACCCATGCTAGGGCGATGCGATGACACTCCCCTTACACGGTTCAGTTATTTTCCCCTTCACCCTTATTGGTACCTCTGGAGTGTGATCTTCTCTCCATGTTTGATCTAGTCTGATGTTTTGATCTATCTGGATGAGTACTGTCGGTCCTGTGCAGTCTGTTCTTCATGTTGTCTTCTTAGAGTTTGGTATTAGTAGTTGTGTTCCTAATTGCAGTCTTGACCTGGTGGTAATCCTCTTGTTATCTCCTAGCTCAGTGGGGTGGACCTCAGGGTTCCACATGGTTGGGAGGTAGAGCTATCCATTGGTGTTCTGGAGATTCAATAGCGTCGTGTGCAGAGATGTTCTAGTTCATATGGTTCCCAATTCTGCATCAGTGTTGTGTATCTTCTTATGTACTGTTTTTTAAATCGATGAGATCGATCTTGTAACCTGGTAATCTTGTAATCATGTAATTTGGAAACAGAGATTATGTAATCAATGTTATTGTTGTTGTAAAGTTTGGGTTAGTGTTGTCTTCAGATTGTTGGTTAATATTCTTATAGCTTCATTTAATTTCCTAATGCAGTTATGTTGCCCTGTAGTGGTTAGATGAGTACTTATTCTTTTTATGTATTTATATATGGATCCTGTTTTGTACCTTATTGTAAAAAAAATAAAATAAATAAATTCTGTGTTTCTCTCTGTTTAGTCTAACACTCTAGGGTTGCTTGACGGGGGCATTACACAATATTGTGAACTCATAGTGTCCATATTTGGTTCTAAAATCTGTCTTATGGATATCTTCATCCTTTAGACTCATTTTCACATACATAATCTTGAGGTATATAACCCTCTGATTCACTATCGGACCTAACTTCTATGATCTCAACAGTTAAGGGTATACAAGGATCTTGCCTAACCATAGTTGTTTCCTCATCTGACATATACTCTATGATTTTTGCAGTGATCTTAATTATTTCTTTGTCTTCCCTTCTTACTTAATTGATTTTTGCAGTGATCTTAATTCTTTCTTTGTCTTCCCTTCTTACTCACTTGATTTGAGTTAAGGCAGTTGCCAGAGTTTTAGTATCACTTAACCAAATTTCACTCTCATCATTGGTTCCCTCAAAGGTTTTGATAATGGCCTCACATTCTCTTTTAGCTTTAAGGAAATGTTGGCTCGAATTAATAGACTTTCTTGCTGTCTTCTTAAAATGTACCATCCTGGCACATAAATTTTCAAACATTAGCTAACCGCATAATGTTGACTACAGGCAAGCATAGTGGTCTCATAAGCCCTAGTACTAAACCTGGTACCTCTGATACCATATGTAACATCAATGTTCTAAAAACATAGTAAAAACCCAAAATTTACCATAGAGTAACTCAACAAGGTAAAAATGGTATAGAGAAAATTTTTCTTTGTATTCAACATATAATCAAGTACCTACAATTACAAGATTTCTTTTACAAAATATAATATTCCCATATTGTCTTTTCATTTACAATGTTTACAAATGTAAAACCATTACATATACAAATTTGGAATCAATACTATATCTGAATATTTGACATCTTTATCACAAGTCCTGGCATGTTTTCTACTTGGAGAGAGAGAGCATCTTTGTAGTGATTTACCTCCAACCACAGACTAGCAGTCTCCCACACATCTTCCACATAGGATGTGACCCTACCCTTTTCGAGGGATATAGACCAAAGGTGACCAGTGGTAATTTGTGTTTCCTGAGTACTTAATGTTGTATTCTACTCAACTCTATCAACCATACAACCCTAGATACCCTCTAGCTGAGTATGATTTCCAATAGGATGAGCAATCTGAATACAGTGAACCAACAATGCATGCAGAAAATAAATGCATTATTTTGGCCAAAGTTTTTAATTTCAATAATGTTCATAAAGAACATAGTCATTGTGTTCACCCACCCCTACTCAACTTGGATATTATCTTATTCACATAGTTGATAACTCTAATAAACCCTATTCATGCCATAGTTTAAACTAAGAGTCACAATAATAATACCTTATGACTTGAGTAAGTCTATATGACATAACCATTCAATTCATTGGTAGTCGATTCTAGGGTTACCCTAATATTCCTTGTTAACGTGATATAACCATATAACCATATCTTATATTTAGGAGTTCTAGAATTGGAATAACCCTTGATTAACTTAAGCAAAGTTAATAATACTATAATTCTCAAAATAATAATGTCTCTTACACAAGGAATCATAAAATAAGTTTGATAATGTATATAAATAAACATAACCCAATATAAATATCCCTACTAGGTCTTTCTCTAGTATACTTAGCCTACTCCATTGTATTGGATCTCTTCATGTATAATAAAGACAATTAGTTTGAAATGGAATTCTCATAAAAACCTTATTCCATTTTCCCTAATATCTCTAAGTTACTACCATTTGATATGATACAAAAGTTTACTAATGATTCAAATGAGTCTAAAACACTTGGTTAAATAACATTATCTATTATGACTATATATATAACCTATACAAGACAACATGTTAAATCATTCTAACATCATTACTATATGATTCAAAATGAAAACATGGTTCATCCATTCAAGAGCCTAACATATGGTTAATTCTCAATCTCTTAATTGACTGACATCAAACCTAAATCAATAAGAAGACTATTTATTCAAGCTTATGACAATCCATTACTAAGATATTCATTTATCTTTCATTCAATGGTTTGGTATAATCAATGATTTAAATTCACTAAGAAGGTAGTCGACCCCATCTACCTATATCAGTTTACTCTCTGGTTGACAAAGTTTCAACCATGTAAATAACATTTGATATCTCCATCGACTACAAGAAAATAGTTCAAAATATTTTACTTAAAATGTTAATTGAACTATCTTAAGTGGATACTAAATAGTCTTTGACTATCACAACACAAATCAGAAGGTTAATCCTAACCAGCGGACTCATAGTCTCGCCTACATTACTACATTATACAGTCTTAAATAAGATTTTTGATTTCCTCGTGGATTTATGATACATGCACTGAGGAATACCTAGTAATGTGCAAACTTGAACTGGCTAAGATGGGTGAATGATTCATAGGGTCAATGCCACTGGACTGTTTATGCATCTAAAGTCACATCTACTATATTCTATCCCATATCACCTTATATTCTCCCTCTCTATGTTCTACAAGTTGTAAACCTAGTTAAAATAAAAATAACCATGACTTATTCGAGTTGTTGGTCATAATGACAAAGGCATGACTCCTACAACATCACCTCATCTCCCCACCTCCTCTACATTTAGTTACCATCTCCCTAATAGTCTATATGGTTAAATCAAAATTGAAATCCATTATTTATGTGTAAATCCCACATGTTGATGGGAAATTACTGCTCCATGACTCGACGGTTGTGGAAGTTTAAAAACCATAGTCCTCCTTCTAAGATGTGATGAACACCTCACTTAAACACAACTGATCATTAAATGATTCACAATGAGTGGTTCGATCTACCACCAAAACTATTGAACACTCATCTACAATTAAGCCTTCAGCTTACTCGGCATTAAACTATCAACTCAATGGGAGGTATTCTCCTCATTCGATGCTAAGGCATCAATATATAATATATATTGATTACATCAATTCTAATTCTCATAACATCGCCTATTGGATTAGATAGATATAGTTTATTCAATAATAAGATATTATTAAATCATGGTTTGCAAATATTATGATTGGGTTGAGCTTGTCTCCCAATCATAATCTATTGACAACAATCACATATTAATAACTTCAATGAAAACATATTAACATTTAAGAATTGTTTATGGCATGTCCAATATATTAATAATTATAGTAAGACAATCATTTTACAACAAAAACCTCGTAATATTTACTTTAAATGTAAATAGTTATAAATCAAACTCAAACGACATCGTTAACATTATTAATGACTAAGATGACTTAATACGACTTAGAAATATTTGAAAACAATATCGACTACCTATCGATTAGGTTCAAAAGTAAACTGACAGGACAATGCTTACCTCTCATGACACCATGGTTCACATTTTTGTTAGACACTTATAACTCAATTTGGCAAATAAATCACTCGTAACCCGAGGTCTATATCTGTCTCCTGAAAAGATACTCTCTCTCTCTTCCCCAAGAGTCATCTAATAACCTAAAATCCCATTTCACTTGTCATCAAACGATATGTGGTTAGTGCATCATTATTTAGTTAATTCAACTAACAAATCAAATCTCATAATACAAATATTGAATTGATAATAACATAATCATTTCTATGATTTCAATAAATTACATTTAATATAATCCATGTCTTTCCTTGTCATCAATCTAAACGTCACAATAAATTTACTTATGTCCAAGTAAAAAGTAAAAGTATAGGAAGACAAAAATTGGGGATGTAACACCAACTATTGTAAACTTTGTCACTACCCATTGGGTGAGTCAAGGATATCTTTTAGTGATAACTATATTGTGAAAAATCTATTTACCATGTTATAATATTGAGAACTTTTCTAAGCTATCATCATAATGAGACTACCTCTATCATTTTGATTACTAATGCATGATATTAGAATTTCCTCTATCCTTATCTTCTTTCACTTCATCATGCTTTCTCATGTGTCTTTACACCTCTCTTCATCTATGGTGTTGTTACTCACTATGTGGCTCTCATCATGTTTTCTTTTAGTGTGTTGTCATGTGGTTGTGTCTTAATATCAAGTGCATCACACTATCTTTTGTAACAACATAACTTCTCTTTACCTATATTTTGGAGACAAACTATCATCAACCTTCTTCTATCCTTAAAATTATATGCATGCATTCTTTTATGTGACTATTTTAAGGGGAGAAATCCTACACCACCACTTACACATTCTTTCATGCCTTTCTAACATAAGTGTCATGCATTATATGTTTTCAGACATTTGTGATACATGTCTTTACCTTTCTAATGTATTTATGATGCAAGAACTTAATCATTCTAACATTCTTGGCTTGCATGTTCTAACATGGGGGCATGCATTTATTGGTTGAAGAGTATCACATATCTTTTTATGTGTCTTACAAAATGTTTTTTTTTTTTTAATTTTCACACTTTATTTAGGTTCTTTAGCTAGGCTTCATCATATAGTGAGATCATCCTTCTAGAGTGGGAGCAAAATTTAAGATAAAAAATTACACCCTACAATTTTGAAATTATTTTTTGTACTTGCCTTGGTGTTCATCCTTTTGGAATGTCTTATGGTTTTTAATTAGATCCAAGTGTTGATCTAACTCTTTTATATTATTTCTCTTGCATTTTAATACCTTTTCATGTGTTTTCCACTTCCAATATATTGTCATCTTTATGCCTCTTAGATGATTGTGTAATCATGTGGATGCCTCCATGATTTCACAGACATCCCCACAACTGTAATATCATCCTATCTAATTTTATTCAAATAAAAATATAATAATTTTTTTAAAAATCAATATAATCTAAATAAAATCTTATTTTAAGATTTTATTATCTTATTTATTTCTGTTGTCTAAAACAATTTTTAGATTTCTTTAAATGAGATGAGATTTTATTTTATCTTATATATTAAATTATAAAAATCTTTACTTTACTCATACATGTGAGTAATCATTTCCAGTCTATTAAAAACAGTAATCACTTCCATTCAAACGTCTTTTCCTAAAATTTAAAGATTTCTGAAATGAAACAAATTATTTTCTATTATTCATTATTTTCAGTTCTAATGTCATTATGTTGTAGTGTACTATTTGCTTAATCCTCTAATTCCTACTAGTAGGATTTTTTTAAGAGTTTTTCTATATATTTATAATGCACTCTACTAAAACATTATCTAGTTCAATGGTCAAGCAATCAATATAAATCTAACACCCCATCAATATAAAAAAATGGTAAATATTTGTCCTATGTTTATTTGTCAAAATTGACCTAAGATTGAACTAGATGAGGTTTAATAATACCCCTCATTCTCTAGCAAATAAAAAAAATTCAATGCCTAGTTGTTGAAGGCTTTTTCATAGAAATATTTGGGATTTTTAAAGGATATTTTTAAGGCTTAAGGTAGAGAATTTTTGTTGTTCACACATGGCATCCTTAAATTCTCATGCTTGGAAGTATATTCAAATTCTATACATAGTCAAAAATAATAGTGGATCTCCACTTTTGCAATGCCTCACATGGCATCGTTAAATTCTCATGCTTGGAAGTATATTGAAATTCTATACATAGTAAAAAATAATAGTTGATCTCCACTTTTGTAATGCCTCACATGGCATAATTCTTCTAGATCTTAATGCTTACAAAATCAATGATTCCTATGCACCTATGATCTATCTTCTATAAACTACATATCCAACAAACAATGAATAAGGGTGCCATTAAATATTTAACACTATCCTTTACATTCCTACTAAAGAAATCCTCTCACCACAATATTTTTTATTCCTACTCCTATGCCATAGAGCTATTATTTGCTAAACATTTTGGATGCATTATATTTTCATACACCATACAGTGATATGGGTTGTAGCTTTACACCCTCTCTAGTGTTAGATATACCATTGTTATGGCATTTTCAAATTGATATGAAGATTCAAAAGATCATGTTAGCTTCATCAGTGTGATCAAACAATCCAGCTTTCATTCTATGAACATTTTGCCCTATTCTCTTGCTTTGGTAATATAGTTTGTATTTATTTTTATTTGATATTTCCTATAGAGATAGTTTGTTTCATTATCTTATTTCTAGTATTTTCTCTATAAAGTGCTTATAGATTTTCTATACATGGGTTAATAGTGTATTTAGAGTCCTTTTCCTAAGGAGCTTAAAATCCATGTCTATTTCTATTCTACATTACTTTCACTACACTTGTTCTATATTTTTAGTCCACATTGGCACAAATTAGATCTACTACTACCTGTATCTCCATTTTTCACACTTGCACATGATATTAGTTAGAAGCCTCTTTAGGATTTTAATTATTGTTACTTTACATCTTACAAATTAGAATACCACTAATCCATAGATGAGGTCATTTTTATTCACAATACCTTATTAACTTAGTTTAGACACACTTAGGTGAACCACGCATATGTAAATGCATATACAGATATGTAATCCTTAGTCCTAGTCACACATAGGCTAAGTGAACACACTCAAATATTTATTCTTTTACTACCCATGGTGGTCAAAAGACCAGATACAGGGGTTTGACCACCTTGGAAATCTCCTATGCAATCACTAACATTTTTTTTCCCATACATAGGAAGCATGACAACTCCTCTCATGATTCAGTGAATCCATTCTTTGGTTGTGATGTTCATAAGTCCATTTAATACTTCTAATTATGTGTTGTTGATTATAATATTCTAAACATTCTAGTACATTCACTTTGTCATTGTGTTTTAGCTTTGTAGGTATGGTGGATATATCTACATGTGACAATACCTCACTACCTCTAGTATCGCACCTCTTAATTCTATTCTAGATTATTCCTTTTTATTAATTCACTATTTAGTGAATCCTTTGTAATACAAATCAATTACTAAAACCATTTTCCCTCTTTACAAAATAAAATTACATTAAATTGTAAATTTTTGTCAAGTGTTTCACAATCTCATTCCAAATTTAATTAATGTAATATAAATTTAAAGTGGCATCATAAAATTTATACTTGGACTCTTTTTTTTTTATCCTAATACTATGTGGGGGTGATGTGTATGGTTGGTATAAATCATGAAAATATCGGAATTCATGTTAAATTTTACGAGTAATAATGCATGTTGATTGTTGAAAGGTTGCAAGGTTAATTTATTCTTATTACATGGGTTTTATATGCTAAGCACAACTAACTTCTTAGGGCAATCTTTCTTACATAGTCTATTTGTGATAGTTATGTGATGTTATTCTCAAGGTTACTTGATCATAGGAGAATATAGATAAGAGATTATTTATTGCATGCTTTCTTATAGTTGATGAAAGGTCTTGCTTCAATTTTTTGCATGTTTAGATTTGTAGTGCTTCATCATTCAAAATGTACATCTCACCAGTATTTTCCTAATTTGTCATATTTGTCTCCCTATTTATTTCACCTTGTTTCCATTTAGCCTCTATTTCCCATATCCTACCATGTGTTTTCCTTAAAACCATAGTTTGCTAGTTTTCATGCTTCTTTCCAGTTTCTCCTTAGATTCAACAAAAATTCCCCCAACTTTTTGTTTTCACATACTAATTTCTCTTCTCCTTCCATCCATACATTTTCCCCTTTGTCTTATTTCCATTTTTTTTGTTTTTTAATCTCCCAATCTCATGATTTCCTAACTTTGTTTCTTTGTTTCCACTTGTCATTTCCTATTAGGTTTTCCTAATCTATGTATTTAATTCTTTTAACTACTTAGTATACATTTTAAAATTAATTTCAATTAACCATGTGGACTCATGCTTAAAATCCCACATGGGAAGTGACATGGGTATACCACCTTTAACCACTTTGTTTTGCATGGTTTCTTTATAAATTTTGTGATTAGATGATTAATATGAAAGAATGTAAGAAGAGTCTAAAAAAATTATAATAGGGAAAAGGGTTTTAAATCACATGATAAATATTTATGTCAAATTTAAACTCAATCTAACTGAGTGGCTTAGGTTGCACCTTAGGGTGCTAGGAGAAAACTAGGTCTCCCCTTGTCTAGTGGCCTTGTTCTAGTACTATTTTCACTCTAGATTTTAGTGGAAAATAATTGATATTCCCTATAGTCAAGAATTGTATTTTATGACACTCTAAATTAGGTGTAACCACTCTATTTCTATATTTTTTTATTCCCAATGTGTTTGAGTATAAGTGCAACTATTTTGCTATTTTACATGCCTTTCTTTTTGATATGTTAATAGTTGTCCATATGAAAAATTATTAGAGAGCTATTATAAACCTTCATTGTAACTTTCAAATCTCTACCATACACAAGACCAAGCCATCTCTTTGGACCAAGTTGTCCCCATGGGATCCCCTTAGGTAGCACATTAGTATTTTCATTAGAAAAAAGACTATATTTTCAGAAGAGGTGCCCTACATTCTTATAAGACCTCTTCAAATCATAATATTCTTCTACATGTTCATCTTGATCCTAGTTTGAAATATCTTGTTCCTATTTGTAAATACCATTCCCAAGTCTCAAGTTTTGTTAATTTGTTAGTCTTATCTCTCATCATGTGTTTGAACTAGGAGTAATTAGGGATCATGTAATACACTTTAAAAATTCTTATTTAATACAATTAGATATCCACACTTCATTAAAGAAAAAATTCATTTCTACATTAGAATTTCAAAGCTTTGGGTTTTCATCCTAATTTCATGAGTAATGTAAAAATGTCCTATTGGTGTGAGTTTTATTGAAAAAGACCATTTTCTGTGATTATTGGGAAATATAAGGGTACTATTTATTTGGTAGCCTTGGTACTATGTAAGGGTGATTTGTATTTTTGAAATTGGTTATGACAATGTTAGAATTCATGTTGAGGTTTTTGAGTAGTAGTGCTCGTTACTTGATAAAAGGTTGCCCAATTGAAATTATTGTTGCATGGGTTTTGTGTGATACATGACCTGATAACTTTTTAAGGCTAACATTTCTTGTATAATTAGGTTTCTTGGAAAAATAATGCAATCTATTGGTGATAGTTAAGTGTATTCTCAATGTTACCTAATTGTAGAAGAAGATAATCCCAAGACTATTCATTGCATCGTTGTTCACAATGGATGAAAGGCCTTGTTGTAGTTTTTTGCATGCATAGATTTGTTGTGCTTCACCATTAATAATCCATATCATGTGCCAAAGGTTTTTGGGTGTTTTGTATGTGTTTTGTTAATTAAATCTAACTTTCATAAAGAGCTATGCATTCTATGTTCAATGTGTGTATTGCATATTTTAGTTAAAACTCTGTTGTTTGTTGATCTATATCTACATGTGATGTAGATCAAGGAAACTATTTCATAGAAAAATATTTTGTAGATGAGCTTAGTTGTGAGTAAATGTGGCTTTATCTTACTAATTTAGTGTTCTAGTGATATCTCAAATTGTGTTGAGGTGTTTGTAGGTTTTGTTGGAAACAAGGCAGATAACTGAGAGGGGGGGTGAATCAATTATCTCAAAATTCCCTTAACTTTCTTTTCTTTTTGTTATCTTAATAATCAGTGTAGCATCAAAACATATAAGCATATGTGATATCATAAGAATAGAAATAAAATCAACACAAATAACATAAGGATTTTTACATGGAAAACCCTGTTAAGGGAAAAACCACGGATTGACTAACCCAAAATTGTATTCTCTGTTAAAAGAATAAGGAGTACAAAATGGCACTTGCCAATTAGGGCTCACTGCCTGAGCACACTGCTCACAAGAGGCACACTGCCTACAAGAGACTCACTGCGTATGGAACTTACAAAAGGTAATCAAGTGTTTGAACTAATGAGAAGCATTTACAAATGCAAGAGTTTAGTTATGGTTAGGCACAATACACTGATCTGATGCACTTCATTCTTCCTCTATTTAATGATGTTGCTCTGTCACATACCAAACTTCAATTGCAACCCTTATAATTATTCCTTCCTTTCTTCACATTTTATTTCATCACTTATCCACACTGCACACTTACATACTAGAATCCATCTGGTATATATATCTGTATTAAGGATTTCATCAACTTTTTATTCGGAAAGAACACTCAAGATATTTGGAAGTTACTGGATTGTCAGCTGAATCCATGCTTGATTTGTGATGTGTATCAAAAACATAGGCATAGAAGTCATTAATCATGTTGGTCAACAATATATAATCCCACATATTCCTTGATCAACACCTTTTACTCATCGAGATTGAAGTCTGATATTCTGTCGGTCAGTTCTTCCTCTATCTGCTCTACCTAATTGGAACCTAATACTCAGATGGTCATATCTTTTCCATGTTTTACTACCAGAGGCTAAATCTTTGGAATACAGTAGTCATGATATGCCTCTTGACTTGTCCAAGTCCACAACTTATGTAGTTGCACCATCTGAGAGATTCAGACCCAATTGTTGGACCTTGTTGCATACATTATTCTTGTTCACCAGACCAAAATAATCTTCAATCTGACTTACGATATAGGCATACTATGTATTGTGGATGTGTAATATAGACTTTGTTGCCATCAATGACAACACTCATAAAGCCACACAGTGTCTCTTGCCAACAATCTCCCCCTTTGGCATTGATGGCAACACTTAGTGAAAAATGGCTAAGTGTCATAGTAACTCCCCCTTGGCTGATGCTCTATCTTTTGCACTATTTTACTGGAGCTCCCCCTTAGTTGGATTCCATATTTTTCACTACTCCTCACTCCCCCTTTAACATCAACGGAAAAGGGCAAAATCCACATAACAAAATTTTACAAAAATTATCCTATACATGGCTGTATAAGTATATATATGTTATACTTACATATACTTAAGTATATCTGCAAAAGTGGCCTTCAACTGTTTAAACTTTGTGGCCCAACTTTGCTTCATCCTATCCAAAATGGAGATGTGACCACTCAACAAAAATGCATATGCTTCTGCCCTTTTTAAATCTATCAGATCACTAGTTCAGACTGTGGTCTGAGCATCTATCAAGGCCTCATGCATTGCCTCTATCTTAGGGATAATTATCCCTCTGAGTTCACTCATTTTGTTTATTATGTTCTTTTTTTTTGTCCAACCTCTTTATTTCATTGATGATAACAATAGCATAGCATTCTTGATTCATTAGAGAGGTAGTGAGGGGATCAAAATTCTAAGATAAACTTGCCAGTTTACCTTCTTGTTCTTTCACTTTCTCCTCAATCCTCTGTTACTTTGGGCCAAGATAAATAAAATTTGTATATGTCCCCACCATCTTTAAGAGCATTTTCAAGGCTCTTTATTTCAATGTTTAGGGTCCTCCTATCATTAGTAATCAGTTCCTACACTTCAGTGAATCTTTTTCCTAAAAACTCCTTCCAGACCTTTGCTTCTATAGATTTCTCTCAAGATTTAAAAAGAGTGCTAACATAATTTACCAAAGATTTCAAGTTACTAGATGGTGAGGCTGAAGGATCCTTTAGGAAGGATACCATGATCTTTTCCAGCATCCCAGATGTAATCTCCAATAGTTCATAGTCTTCCATGTGAGGTTTCAGGAGTTTTTATTTTGCTATGGCTTGAGCAAAATATGTTATTTTCATTGTCTAAACTGAGGAGAGAGAGTCAAAATTTAGTGGCACTTGAAATATCTCAGGTTCATCTATCTCCATCATTTATTTGTTTAAGAAGTTCTTCACTGCCTCTGCAGTGTCTCTTTCTAGTGATTGAGTCTTCTTTTCTTTTGAGATATCAGAACGGTCATCATTAGTCTTCTCTACATGTTCTTCTTCTTTTCCCTTAACCTCCTCTTCTTGACTCACTTTCTCCTCTTTTCTTCCTTCTCCTTCAGCTTCAGAATCTGGAATGTCTATAGTGGGATCCGAAGGAGATATGTCACCTGTGTTTATTGCTTCATGAACTTCCTCTTCTAGAACAGAGGAATCCAAGTCCTTAGACATCTCTTCATCTATCTCTTTTGATCCTTCTACATCAGAAGATTCTTCATTGTTACATTTAATCCTTCAACATCCATGGTAGAAGCTTCTTCAACTGATTCCTCTGTAACAGGAAGATTGAATCTTTTCAAAGCATTTCGGAGGATATTTTTTGTCTCACTTGCTACTGGGTTAGTTTCTCCAAGCGTAAGTTTATTCATTCTTGCCTTACTCTGGAATGCATTCTTACAATCCTTAAAAATCATGTGCACTTGTTTTGGACTGATAGAAGGATAAAGCTGAATTGTTATTTATTCCTGAATCTCTAGTTCTTTGGCCTTTGCATTCTCTTTTCTTAGTTCAAGAACCTTTTCTAGACTCTTAGGAAATAATGATATAATTTCAATGAAAGCTTTATTGTAAATGTTCAGGAACCTGGCAGTAGCTTCTTCCAAAATCCTCTTGTCAGTATCACTATATTCATCATACTGGCTGCAGGTTCCCATCCATAGTAATTGCCTTGATGATGTCATCAATGGAACGAGTGGGCTTTTTAACAAATTCTTTTGCCTTTTCTTCCTTATTTTTACTAGCAAAGAATTCCCCAAATATTTTTTTCTTCTTCATTTTCTTGATTTCCTCATCAGATTTTGTTTCATCATCATCTTTAAGGCTTGTATATGACCTTGTGGCTTTGGTCATCATCCTCTTTTCTCCTTTTCCATATGTCTTGACTTTTGGTTTGGTAGTCCTTGAGCTTTTAGGAGTGGCAGGTGCATAGCTCTTGGAAGATCTAGTCCATGAGGAGGCTTGTACCAGAACATCTCCTTTCTTTGCTTCTTGTTTCTCTTTCTCAGCCTTCTCCATTTTCTCTCTATTTGCATCTACTGCCTCTTTTGATAAGCCAAATCTTTTGGCAATTTCTTCAAATTCCCTTCTTACTTTCCTCTTTATCTTTGGTTCTCTTAACTCAACATGTATTTTTACACTTAGTTCTTGAAAGGTGCTAAACATTTCCGCTTTAGGGTCCTTAGGCTGGCTCAATAGGTGTTGAATATGTAGCTCCAAGATTTTTTCATCAACCTCATATCCCATAGGCATTATCCACACAGTCCTTGGCTCAACTACCTCCATTAGGCATTGGTTAGTGTCAACCATGAAGCACACTATGTCCTTGTATGTTCTGACTATGGACTGAGGAATTCTTTCTCTAGATTGCATCATGCTCTCAAAGTTCTTGAAGTAATCCCAGAGAGCTATGTTTTGGGCTTGAGCATCACCAAGTCCATACATATAATCTCTAATCTAAATTGCAACCAATTGGTCAATTTGCCATACCCAACCATGTGATCCAGGTAGCTCATTCATATAATAAAAGAATAGGCACAATATTAGATAACCATATTTAAAGGAATTCTTCTTATCCTTTTTTATTTTCTGTAGTTTTTCTAACCGTTTATTTAGCAGAAGTTCACATAGGTCATAATTTGCATCTTCCCTCAACATCTGATATGCTGCATAGATTGTTGTCCCAAACACAAAATTCTCCCTGCTAGAATGATAGATGTTGTACCCAATTATCATTGAGGCAAACTTGACATCTAGATTTGTGATGTCACCTATGGTCATTACTCTTTTGTCAAATTTAGATCTAGTGGCTTTAGTTACTATCTGGTTCTTGACAAATTTAAGTACAGGTAACCCACCGAAAGAATGCAGTCTAGTCACTCCCTGATGGCATCTTTAGTTATTTTGAAGGGCGTCATTAACCACATGAAATTATCATGCATCCTGCTTAGGACATACCAGACCCAATTATCTTATGCAAAACATGGAAATTGTATACAATGTCTGAAGTGTTTATCCCGGAGGGCCTTTAATTCAGGTTTGAGTTCAAAACTCTCATCTATTAGCTGTTTGTGATAGATGTCCATCAATTTTGAGTCTCCAAATTCCTCAATATTGGCATGGATATAGACCCTAACATCTTCTACATGCAATACCCCATGTAGAATGCTAGAAAATGTACCTAAATGATCAACTTCTAGAGATTTATAGGGGTGTTTCTTCAATTTAGAATGCAGCCTATCAGTGATTTTGACAACCATTGGAGTAGCCATCTTGTAAGAGATTCAAAGAGAGATTTTTAGAATGGAAGTACCTTTTTACGCTTTAGGGTTTGAAATAGGAGCTAGAACAAATCGCTAGCTGAATTCAATTTTCTAGTTGATCTTGAGTGAATTGTAGAAACTTTGTTGCAGAGCTCTCCTTTTCTTCTTCATGAATGCAAGTGTGCAAATAATGAGTGAAAGAACCCTTTTATCCTTGCACAAACCCTAATTTCCTTTAGTAATAAATGCACAACTTAAGTTATCTGGTTGCCCTGTTTTGAGAGAGATCTTCTTGAATCACTGTGCTGAACTTAGAATCATTGTCAGTGAGAATTGACAATGTATCTTCTTTTCTTCAATCATGCCATGGGTCCATAGATCAAAGTATTTCAATTTTGAATCATACCGGATCTATTTGTGAAAATCCTGCTTTACTAGATGGCTATAAAAACTAGATTAACTTGAGCGGTTAAACTCTTACAAAAATCCATGCAGATCTTTCATATTTTTACTAAAGGTTATTTAGATGTTTTTCTGAGAACCCTTTAATCTGCAGCATTCCATGTGCCGAATTTAGGCACTAATTGACTAGCTGGGGGAATTTGTTTTTCTCTATGACTCCCCCTGAGCCAGAGCTCACATTTTTAGTTTCTAGAAGGAATATCAGCACCGGATTCCGGTGCGGATCCATCCCCAATATTTTATGTACTCTTCTTTATCCAAATCTTGCTCATCTCCTTTTGAACTTCATCTGCATTCACTTTACCTTTGCCCTTATCTTGTTTCTGATTATGTTCTATCGAACCTTTTCTATCCTGATTTCTACTTCTAGAGAATTTGACAATATGACCAGATCTATTGTAATTGTAACAGACAACATTTCTTTGCTTATTTAATTGATATCCTTTTGATCTGCATTGATTAGCCATATGTCCCATTCTATTGCATGCAAAACATCTAACATTGATTGAATTATTTATTTGCATATTTTTGCATTCATGAGATTTGTGGCCATACCTTTTGCAGTTGAAACATTATCTAGAGAACGATGGATTAGTCTGATTCATTCTCCTCCTACACTAAGTTGCTTTATGACCGAAATTGTTGCAATTGAAGTAGTATCCATTGAAGGATGAATATCTTTGAGCATTTGGTTGCCTTACCAGAGGTCTTCTAGGCCCGCTTCTTTGATTTCTTGATCCAAAGTTCTTCTGACTGGATCTGGAGATTTCACCTTTCTTATATCCCAGGCCATGCTTATCATCTACCCTCTTTTGGTTTTCAAGAAGAACTTCAAGTTGGGCTAAGCTTATCTTGAATTTCTCTTTGTATTCATTTGTTGTTCGAAGATCTTGTTTAAGAGTGTCTATCTGATTCTCAAGTTGTTCTTCATTATCTCTAGCTTCTTCAAGATCAGATTCAAGATGCCTGATTATTCTATCCATTTTGTGGTAGTCCTCTGTTTTCTCCTTGAGGAATTGTTTTAGATTATCTTCAATTTTCCTTTTTTATTCAATTTCTTGGGTGAATCTCATAACCCCAGATTCCATTTCATGCCTTACCATAATGACCTCTTTTCATAGCTTCTCACATAGCTTATTTTCTCATTCATATCTTCATTAGTATCATTGTCTTCACTTTGATTGGCTAATTTTTGAAGTAGTTCCTTTCTCTTTTTCATAGAGATACTAAGTTTTTCTTTTAGCTCATTTATGAAATCATTAGCTTGTTTGAGCCTTTCAAATTATTGACTTTAGAATGGGATTGTTTAAGATCATCTAGGGTAGACTGAAGTTCTTCCTTCATACCATATATATCCATTGAGATTCTTAGATCTTCCTCAAGCTGTTAGGTTTTGTTCAGAGGAAATTAGCTCTGATACCAGTTGTTGGAAACAAGGTAGATAACTGAGAGGGGGGCAGTGAATTAGTTATCTCAAAATTTCCTTAACTTTATTTTCTTTTTGTTATCTCAATAATCAATATAGCATGAAAACATATAAGCATATGTGACCATAAGAACAGAAATAAAATCAACACACATAACACAAGGATTTTAACATGGAAAACCCTGTTAAGGGAAAAAACATGGGGTGACTAACCCAAGATTGTATTCTCTATTAAGAGAATAAGGAGTAAAAAATGACACTTGCCAATTAGGGCTCACTGCCCGAGCACACTGCTCACAAGAGGCCCACTGTGTACAAGAGACTCACTGTCTACATAACTTATAGAAGGTAATCAGGTGTTTGAATTGATGAGAAGCGTCTACAAATGCAACAGTTTAGTTCCACTTAGGCACATTACACTAATCGGATGCACTTCATTCTTCCTCTATTTAATGTTGTTGCTCTGTCACATATTGGACTTTAATTGCAGCCCTTACACTTATTCCTACTTTTCTTCACACTTTATTTCATCACTTATCCACATCACACGCTTACATACTAGAATGCATCTGGTATATATATATATCCACATCAAGGATTTCATCAACTTTCTAGTTGGCAACAAGAACACTCAAGATATTTGTAAGTTACTGATCTGTCAGCTGAATCCATGTTTGATTTGTCATGCGTATCAAAAACATAGGCATAGAAGTCATTAATCATGTTGGTTAACAATGTATAATCCCACATATTGCTTGATCAACACCTTTTACTCATCCAGATTGAAGTTTGATACTCTGTTGGTCAGTTATTCCTCTGTCTACTCTACCTAACTGGAACCCAATACTCAGATGCTCATATATTTTCCATGCTTTACTACTGGAGGCTAAATCTTTGGAATACAGTAGTCATGATACCCCTCTTGACTTGTCCAAGTTTACAACTTATTGAGTTACACTATCTAAGAAATCCAGATCTGATTGTTAGACCTTGTTGCATACTCTATTCTTGTTCATCGAACAAAAACAATCTTCAATCTAATTTCCGGTATAGGCATACTATGTACTACAGATGTGTGGGATCAACTTTGTTGCCATCAATGTGGAGCAGGAGCATCCAAGGTGTAAAAGCAATCTTGCATCAACCAATAATAATAATAATAACAAAAATGTGTTGTTTCTTTTCAATTAGGGCTAAATTTGGTAGGGTTACTATTTTTAGTAAGTTTGCATTTGTGCACGGTTGGATACAAAATCTTACATGGACCTCTAGAATGGTGAATTGAAGCTAATGGTGAAGAAATCACTTCAATATCATTTGTCATTTGTGAGATATTAAAATTTCAAATTTCAAAAATCCTATTGAAATATTCAAAGTCAAATTTGAGGCACTTAGAAGCTCTGGATGGGCCTAAAATTTGGTGGGAAACCCAAGTAGTCTACCTATCGGTAATACTTGCCACTCCATCATCTTTTTGAGAGATTTTTGAAAAGGTATTATAATTGAAAATCCAACGGTCGCATCGAAAGTTATGGCCCCATGAAGTTTACCTATTTTTGGAGGGAGATGCAAATTTCAAAGTTAAGCTGGTGGTCACCAAAAAGGGCTATATATAACCATTTTTGGGAACCCTTAGGGTAGTTGAGTTAAGGGGGAAGGTGTAGAGTCAAGAAAGGTAGGAAATTAGAAATCCTAGTTGAATTGGGAATTACAGAAGGCTGAAGATTTCAGAGTTTTGAGAGAGGGAGCTATAATGTGCTGCAGCCTACGGGGGATTCATCCTCTAATTGTATTTGAGCTTCTGTATTGTAATGTTTTTCCCATATTAATAAAATATCATTCTATTTTCTGTGTGCAATTTTTGTTATTGTGTGTTTTATGATTTACCCCCCTTCATCAAGTGGTATCAGAGCCAAGTTCCTAAGTGTGTAGATAGATCATCAACCGTGAGGCAGTTTGCACTAGGACTCGAGGTTGTGGGTGTGTTGCATAGATCAAGATGCCTCCATGAAGAAACCATGGTGGGAGGAATGCTTTGATGGAAGAGGCTTTTAGAGCCCTGCAAAGACAAATCAAAGCATTACAAGAGGAGCTGCGAAGAGGGTTCAAGTCGAGAAGGAGAGAGGAAAGTGAAGATGAAGCTGAAGAAGAGCTATCTGAGGAAGAACAAGAGCTGCAGGAGATCCTACAAAAGTTAGGTTGTTGAGGGCCATTTCAAAGATCAAAAAGAGGCCCAGGAGTGAAGTTTCTACCTATTCTAGAAATTTGAATCTGGAACAACTTATTGATTGGATCAATGATATGGAGGAGTATTTTGAGTATGAAGATGTGCAAAACCTTGAACGGGTCAAGTTTGCAAAGACAAAGTTGAAGGGCCATGCCAGTATTTGGTGGAAGGAGGTCTAGTTGGAGAGAAATAGAAGAGGAAAAGCAAAAATTACCAGATGGGATTAGATGGTGGAGAAATTGAAGAAGCAGTTCATTCCTGTGGACTATGAGATGGAGTTGCTGAAGAAGCTGCAAGGATTGAAGAAGGGTAACAAGTCTGTTAAGGAGTATATGGAAGATTTTTATAACATCACTATCAGGAAAGGCCATGGAGAGGCCAACAAGGAGAAGGTGGCTTGTTACATTAATGGGTTGAGGCCAAGTATTCAAGAAGAGTTGAGCCTAGTGAGAATGACCACCATACAAGATGCGTACCAATTTTCCCTTAAGGTGGAAGAGAAGCTGAATAAGAGATTTGAAAGCAAGCAAAGGGGAAGAGGTCAAGGTGGAAGGACTGGCGGAAGACCCTATGGAGGCCGAAATGAAGATCCAAAGAAAAGTGAAGAAACTGGAACCAGTTGAAATTAGAGAGAAGATAATACCTACTGCCCTCATGACCAAAATAATGGTGAGCAAAGAGGAAGAGGAAGAGGTAGACCTGAGCAAGGACTTGGAAGAGGAGGTTTCAGAGGAACATGTTTCCAATGTGGAGAAGAAGGGCATCGAGCATACGAGTGTCCGCAACATCAAGGAAGGATAAATAGAAGACCTGAAGGTAATGGATGAGTTGCACATGTGGATGAAGATGCACAGTATGAGCGCTCTGAAGATGCAGAAAGGGGAGAAACCCTAGTTGTTAGAATAACTTTGTTGAATGAGGAGAAAGAACCCAATCAGAGGAAGAGTTTATTCCGCACAAGGTGTAAATGTGAAGGTAAGTGTTGTGATATTATTGTTGACAGTGGAAGCACTGATAATCTTGTTTCAGAGGAGATGGTTGACAAGTTGAAGTGGACAAGAAGAAAGCATCTGCATCCATACCGAATTGCATGGTTGCAGAAGGACCGTAGAGCTTTGGTCAATGAACAATGTTTAGTGAAGTTCAAGATTGGTGACCACCATGATGAGGTGTTGTGTGACATCATACTGATGGATGCATGTCATATGTTATTGGGGAGGCCGTGGCAGTATGATAGGAGCATTGTCCATGATGGCCGTGGAAACACATACTCCCTAACAAAGGATGGAGTCCGTCAGAAGTTGAAGCCCTTGAAGGAGGTGGAAGAAAAGGTATGTAGTACTGTCAGAATTTGCTTGGTAGATGGTAGAAAGTTTTTAGAGGGTATGAAGCATGAGCATCATTGCTTTGCATTGATTCCTAAGATTAGTCAAGAGAAATGTGAAGATGTACTAGCAAAAGTCTCAGAAATGTTGGAAGAATTTCAAGATATTGTCTCTGATAATGTACCAGAAGGTTTACCACTAGTGAGGAAGATAAATCATCAAATGGATTTGATATCGGGAGCTAGTTTGCCAAATAAGGCAGCCCACAGAATGACTCCAGCAGAGAATGAAGAGTTGAATAGACAAGTTCACAAGCTGTTAAGGAAGGGACAAATAAGGGAGAGCCTAAGTCCATGTGCGATACCTACAGTCCTAGTACCAAAGAAAGATGGAGAGTGGGGGATGTGTACAGATTCCCAAGCCATCAACAAGATCACAATCAAGTATAGATTTCCATTGCTGAGAATGGATGACATAATCGATTGTTTGAGTGGAGACAAGTACTTCACGAAGATTGATCTGAAGAGTGGGGATAACTAGATTCGAATCAGAGAAGGAGATGAATGGAAGATAGTCTTCAAGACAAAGGAGGGTTTGTATGAGTTGTTAGTCATGCCATTTTAGCTAACCAATGCACCGAGCACATTAATGCGGCTCATGAACAAGGTACTAAAGGAATTTTTGGGAGGTTTTGTTATTGTTTATTTAGATGAAATTTTGATTTTTAGTAAGACTTGGGATGAGCATTTGATGAATATCAGAAGAGTTTTAGAGAAGCTGACAGAGGAGAAGTTCTTGATCAATCTGAAAAAATGTAGTTTTGCAAAGGAGATGGTATACCTGAGATTTGTTGTCTAAGAGGAAGGTCTTAAGATGGACCCAGAGAAGGTGAGGGCTATGATTGAATGGCCTATGCCAAGGAGTACTTTCGAGGTAAAATCTTTTCATGGTTTGGCAAGTTTTTACAGAAAGTGTATTAGGAATTTCAGTAGCATTTGTGCACCCCTAACTAATACAATTAGAGGGGATAGAAAAGAGTTTAGATGGACTAAAGGAGCAGACAAGAGCTTTGATACATTAAAGCAGAAAGTCGTAGAACAACCTATGTTGGTACTTCCAGATTTCAATAAGGTATTTCAGGTAGATTGTGATGCTAGTGGTAGTGGTATAGGAGCTGTTCTAAGTCAAGAAGGTAAGCCCATTGCCTATTTTAGTGAGAAGCTTAATGATGCCAAGAAAAAGTATTTTGTTTATGATCAAGTGTTTTATGCAATAGTCCAGGGTTTGAAGAAATGGAGACATTATTTGTTGCCAAAATAGTTTGTTTTTATATACTGATCATTAGGCTTTGTAGTATCCTAATAGTCAAGGAAATTTAAATCAAAGGCACTTAAAATGGGTTAAGTTTTTGCAAAGTTATACTTTTGTTTTGAAGCACAGGAGTGGGAAGTCCAACAAGGTTGTAGATGTCTTGAGCAGAAGGCGAAATTTGTTGACAGAAATGAAGATAGAGGTTGTTGGGTTTGATAAACTCAAAAGTTTGTATCCTGAAGATCTAGATTTTGCAGAGGGTTGGAAAGCTTGTTTGGAACCTGTTACTTTGGACATGACAAAATGGTTGGATTACATAACCCAAGATAGCATGTTGTTTAGAGGAAGCCAGTTGTGCATTCCAAGGAGTTCCATGAGAAAGAACCTGATTAAGGAGAAGCATAGTGGAGGATTAGCTAGACACTTTGGATGAGATAAGACTATTGGTATTGTTGGTGAACATTATTACTAGCCACAATTGTAGCAAGATGTGAGAAAATTTGTGCAGAGTTGCAGATTGTGTCAGATGGCGAAAGGAACAAGTCAGAATATAGGGCTATATCAGCGATTACCTATACCAGAGAAGCCATGGGATGATATTAGTATGGATTTTGTTCTTGGCTTACCAAGGACACAGAGAGGGCATGATTCCATTTTTGTGGTGGTGGATAGATTCTCAAAGATGGCCTTATTCCTTGCAAGAAGTCTAATGATTCTATTCACATTGCAGAGTTATTTTTCAGGGAGGTGGTGAGACTACATGGTCTACCTAAGAGCATAGTTTCAGATCAAGATACCAAGTTTGTTGGTTATTTCTAGAGGACATTGTGGAAAAAGTTGAAGACAGATTTGAAGTTCAGTTCTACACACCATCTACAGATAGAAATGGTGAATAGGAGATTGGGTAACCTACTACGATGCTTAGTAGGAGATAAGCCCAAGGGATGGGATTTGATTTTACCACAGGCAGAATTTGCTTACAACAATTCTGTGAATAGGAGCATAGGTAAATCTCCATTCCAGGTTGTGTATGGGAGTAGCTCAAGAACTGCTTCCAAATTGAGGAGGATGGATAAGGGGGAGAAGAGTAGTGCCGAAGCTGAAAATTTTGCTGAGCACATGAAGAATTTGCACGAAGAGGTAAGAAAGCATATCCATAAGATGAATTCTCAGTACAAGGCTAAGGCAGATCAAAAGAGGAGGCATAAGGAGTTTTAGGGGGGTGATGAAGGCATGGTTCACTTGAGAAACGAAAGATTTCTAGTTGGTACATATAATAAGCTGAAGACTAGAAAATTTGGACCATGAAGAATCCTGAAGAAGCATGATTCAGGAAATACATTTGAGGTAGAGTTGCCTGATGACATCAATATCTCACCAGTGTTCAACATTTCAGATCTGACAGAGTATCATGATGATGGACTTGATAAAGGAACACAGTGGGACACTCCAGCATCTACTTGAGAGAAGGAGGAGATAGAAGACATTCTGGATAGCCATGTGGGTAAGAGTACAAGAAATAGGGAGTATACAGAATACTTGGTGAAATGGAAAGGAAGGCCTGTTGAAGATTCATCATGGTCATCTGGGACTGAGGTTAATCATTTTGGTTTCCCTCTAAGACACGAAAAGTGACAAGGTTACTTTTCAAATTACCCCAGGTGTCTAATGCAGGAGCATCCAGGGTGTAAGAGCAATCTTGCATCAACCATAAATAATAATAATAATAATAATACTAATAAAAATAAAAATGTATTGTTTCGTTTCAATAAGGGCTAAATTTGGGAGGGTTACTATTTTTAGTAAGTTTGCTTTTGTGCACGATTGGATAAAAAATATTACACGGACCTCTAGAATGGTGAATTGAAGCTAATGTTGAAGAAATCACTTCAATATCATTTGTCATTTGTGAGATATTAAAATTTCAAATTCCAAAAATCCTATTGAAATATTCAAAGTCAAATTTGAGGTACTTAGAGGCTCTGAATGGGCCCAAAATTTGGTGGGAAACCCAAGTAGTCTACCCATTGGTACTACTTGCCACTCCATTGTCTTTTTGAGAGTTTTCTAAAAAGGTATTATAATTGAAAATCCAATGGTCGGATCGAGAGTTATGGCCCCGCGAAGTTGACCTATTTTTGGAGGGAGCTGCAAATTTCAAAATTAAGCTGGTGGTCGCCAGAAAATGCTATATATAACCATTTTTGGGAACCCTTAGTGTAGTCGAGTTAAGGGGGAAGGTGTAGAGTCAAGAAAGGTGGGAAATTAGAAACCCTAGTTGAATTTGGAATTACGGAAGGCTGAAGATTCCAGAGTTTTGAGAAAGGGAGCTGTAATGTTCTACAGCCTGTAGGGGATTCATCCTCTGATTGTATTTGAGCTTCTGTAATGTAATGTTTTTCCCATCTTAATAAAATATCATTCTATTTTTTGTGTGCAATTTTTGTTATTGTGTGTTTTATGATTTACCCCCCCTTCATCAAGTGGTATCAGAGCCAAGTTCCTGAGTGTGTACACAAATCGCTGACCATGAGGCAGTTTGCACTAGGACCTGAGGTTGTGGGTGTGCTGCATAGATCAAGATGCCTCCATGAAGAAACCATGGTGGGAGGAATGCTATGATGGAAGAGGGTTTTAGAGCCTTGCAAAGACAAATCGATGCATTGCAAGAGGAGTCTGCGAAGAGGGTTCAAGCCGAGAAGGAGCGAGGAAAGCGAAGATGAAGCTGAAGAAGAGCTATCTGAGGAAGATCAAGAAGTTATGGGAGATCCTGCAGAAATTAGGTTGTTGAGGGCCATTTCAAAGATCGAAAAGAGGCCCAGGATTGAAGTTTCTACCTATTCTAGAGATTTGAATCCCAAACATCTTAGTGATTGGATCAATAATATGGAGGAGTATTTTAAGTATAAAGATGTGGAAGACCTTGAACGGGTCAAGTTTGCAAAGACAAAGTTGAAGGGCAACACCAGTATTTGGTGGAAGGAGGTCTAGTTAGACAGAAATAGAAGAGGAAAAGCAAAGATTACCAGATGGGATTGGATGGTGGAGAAATTGAAGAAGCAGTTCATTCCTGTAGACTATGAGAAGGAGTTCTTGAAGAAGTTGCAAGGATTGAAGCAACGTAACAAGTCTGTTAAGGAGTATATTGAAGATTTTTATAAGATCACTATCAGGATAGGCCATGGAAAGGCCAACAAGGAGAAGGTGGCCCATTACATTAATGGGTTTAGGCCAAATATTCAAGAAGAGTTGAGCCTGGATAGAATAACCACCATAGAAGATGCGTACTAGTTTTCCTTGAAGGTGGAAGAGAAGCTTAATAAGAGATTTGAAAGAAAGCAAAGGGGAAGAGGTCAAGGCGGAAGGACTAGCAAAAGAGCCTATGGAGGCCCAAATGAAGATCTGAAGAAAAGTGAAGAAGCTGGAACCAGTTGAAATTAGAGAGGAGATAATACCTACTGCCCTCGTGACCAGAATAATGGTGAGCAAAGAGGAAGAGGAAGAGGTAGACCTGGGCAAGGACCTGGAAGAGGAGGTTTCAGAGGAACATGTTTCTAATGTGGAGAAGATGGGCATCGAGCATACGAGTATCTGCAACATCAAGGAAGGATGAATAGAAGACCTAAAGGTAATGCATGAGTTGCACATGTGGATGAAGATGCACAGTCTGAGCACTCCAAAGATGTAGAAAGGGGAGAAACACTAGTTGTCAGAAGAACTTTGTTGAATGAGGAGAAAGAACCCAATCAGAGGAAGAGTTTATTCTGCACAAGGTGCAAATGTGAAGGTAAGTGTTGTGATATTATTATTGATAGTGGAAGCACTAACAATCTTGTTTCAGAGGAGATGGTTGACAAGCTGAAGTTGACAAGAAGGAAGCATCCGCATCCATACCGAATTGCATGGTTGCAGAAGGACCATAGAGCTTTTGTCAATGAACAGTGTTTAGTGAAATTCAAGATTGGTGACTACCATGATGAGGTGTTGTGTGACATCATACCGATGGATGCATTTCATATGTTATTGGGGAGGCTGTGGCAATATGATAGGAGTGATGTCCATGATGGCCATGCAAACACATACTCCCTAACAAAGGATGGAGTCTATCATAAGTTGAAGCCCTTGAAGGAGGTGGAAGAAAAGGCATGTAGTACTGCCAGAATTTGCTTGGTAGATGGTAGAAAATTTTTGGAGGGTATGAAGCATGAGCATCATTGCTTTACATTGATTCCTAAGATTAGTCAAGAGAAATGTGAAGTTGTACCAACAGAAGTCTTGAGAAATGTTGGAAGAATTTCAAGATATTGTCTCTGATAATGTACCAAAAGGTTTACCACCAGTGAGGAAGATAAGTCATCAAATGGATTTGATACCAGGAGCTAGTTTGCCAAATAAGGCAGCCTACAGAATGACTCCAGCAAAGAATGAAGAGTTGAATAGATAAGGTCATGATCTATTAAGGAAGGGACTAATAAGGGAGAGCCTAAGTCCATGCGCGGTACCTATAGTACTAGCACCAAAGAAGGATGGAGAGTGGAGGATGTGTACAAATTCCCAAGCCATCAACAAGATCACAATCAAGTACAGATTTCCATTGCTGAGAATGGATGACATAATTGATTGTTTGAGTGGAGCCAAGTACTTCATGAAGATTGATCTGAAGAGTGGGTATCACCAGATTCAAATCAGAGAAGGAGATGAATGGAAGATAGCCTTCAAAACAAAGGAGGGTTTGTATGAGTGGTTAGTCATGCCATTTTGGCTAACCAATGCACCGAGCACATTCATGCGGCTCATGAACAAGGTACTAAAGAAATTTTTGGGAAGTTTTGTTATTGTTTATTTAGATGACATTTTGATTTTTAGTAAGACTTGGGATGAGCATTTGATACATATTAGAAGAGTTTTAGAGAAGCTGATGGAGGAGAAGTTGTTGATCAATCTGAAGAAATGTAGTTTCGCAAAGAAGGAGTTGGTATACCTGGGATTTGTTGTCTCAGAGGAAGGTCTTAAGATGGACCCAGAGAAGGTGAGGGCTACCAGTGAATGGTCTACACCAAGGAGTGCTTTCGAGTTAAGATCTTTTCATGGTTTGGCAAGTTTTTAAAGAAAGTGTATCAGAAATTTCAGTAGCATTTGTGCACCCCTAACTGAGACAATGATAGGGGATAGCAAAGAGTTTAGATGGACTAAAGGAGTAGACAAGAGCTTGATACATTAATGCAGAAAGTTGTAGAACAACCTGTGTTGGCACTTCCAGATTTCAATAAGGTATTTCTAGTAGATTGTGATGCTAGTTGTAGTGGTATAGGAGCTGTTCTAAGTCAAGAAGGTAAGCCCAATGCCTATTTTAGTGAGAAGCTTAATGATGCCAAGAAAAAGTATTCTGTTTATGATCAAGAGTTTTATGCAATAGTCTAGGCTTTGAAGAAATGGAGACATTATTTGTTGCCAAAAGAGTTTGTTTTATATACTGATCATCAGGCTTTGCAGTATCTTAATAGTCAGGGAAAGTTAAATCAAAGCCACTTAAAATGGGCTAAGTTTTTGTAGACTTGTACTTTTATTTTGAAGCACAGGAGTGGGAAGTCCAACAAGGTTGCAGATGCCTTGATAAGAAGGCGAAATTTGTTGACAGAAATGAAGATAGAGGTTGTTGGGTTTGATGAACTCAAAATTTTGTATCCTGAAGATCTAGATTTTGCAGAGGCTTGGAAAGCTTGTTTGGAACCTGTTACTTTAGATAGGACAAAATGGTTGGATTACATAATCCAAGAGGGCATGTTGTTTAGAGGAAGCCAGTTGTGCATTCTGAGGAGTTCCATGAGAGAGAATCTGATTAAGGAGAAGCATAGTGGAGGATTAGCTGGACACTTTAGACGAGATAAGACCATTGCTATTGTTGGTGAACATTATTACTGGCCACAATTGTAGTAAGATGTGACGCAATTTGTGCAGAGTTGCAGAGTGTGTCAGATGGCAAAAGGAACAAGTCAGAATACATGGCTATATCAGCATTACCTATACCAGAGAAGCTATGGGATGATATCAGTATGGATTTTGTTCTTGGTTTACCAAGGACACAAAGAGGGCATGATTCTATTTTTGTGGTGGTGGATAGATTTTCAAAGATGGCCCATTTTATTTCTTGCAAGAAGACTAATGATTCTATTCACATTGCAGAGTTATTTTTCGGGGAGGTGGTGACACTACATGGTCTACCTAAGAGCATAGTTTCATATCGAGATACCAAATTTATTGCTTATTTCTGGAGGACATTGTGGAAGAAGTTGAAGACAGATTTGAAGTTCAGTTCTGCACACAATCCATAAACTGATGGACAGACAGAAGTGGTGAATAGGAGTTTGGGTAACCTACTATGATGCTTAGTAGGAGATAAGCCCAAGGGATGGGATTTGATTTTACCATAGGCAGAATTTTCTTACAACAATTCTGTTAATAGGAGCTCAGGTAAATCTCCATTCCAGGTTGTGTATGGGAGTAGCCCAAGAATTGCTTCTGAATTGAGGAGGATGGATAAGGGGGAGAAGAGTAGTGCTGAAGCTGAAAATTTTGCTGAGCACATGAAGAATTTGCATGAAGAGGTAAGAAAGCATATCCATAAGATCAATTCTTAGTACAAGGCTAAGGCAGATCAGAAGAGAAGGCGTAAGGAGTTTTAGAAGGGTGATGAAGTCATGGTTCACTTGAGAAAAGAAAGATTTCTAGTTGGTACATATATTAAGCTGAAGATGAGAAAATTTGGACCATGTAGAATCCTGAAGAAGCACGATTCAAGAAATACATTTGAGGTAGAGTTGCCTGATGACATCAATATTTCACCAGTGTTCAACATTTTAGATCTGACAGAGTATCATGATGATGGACTTGATAAAGGAACATAGTGGGACACTCTAGCATCTACTTCAGAGGAGGAGATAGAGGGCATTCTGGATAGCCGTGTGGGTAAGAGTACAAGAAATAGGGAGTATACAGAATACTTGGTGAAATGGAAAGGAATGCCTGTTGAAGATTCATCATGGTCATCTGGGACTGAGGTTAATTGTTTTGGTTTCCCTCTAACACATGAGCCAGGTGTCTGATGCAAGAGCGTCCAGGGTGTAAGAGCAATCTTGCTTCAACCAAAAAATAAAATAATAATGATAAAAATAATAATAAAAATGTGTTGTTTCTTTTTAATAAGGGCTAAATTTGGTAGGGTTACTATTTTTAGTAAGTTTGCATTTTTGCACGGTTGGATACAAAATCTGACACGCACCTCCAAAATGGTGAATTGAAGCTAATGGTGAAGAAATCACTTCAATATCATTTGTCATTTGTAAGATATTAAAATTTCAAATTCCAAAAATCCTATTGAAATATTCAAAGTCAAATTTGAGGCACTTAGAGGCTCCGGATGGGCCCAAAATTTGGTGGGTAACCATGTAGTCTACTATTGGTACTACTTGTCACTCCACCGTCTTTTCGAGAGCTTTCTGAAAAGGTATTATAATTGACAATCCAACAATCAAATCGAAAGTTATGGCCTCGCGAAGTTGACCTTTTTTTGGAGGGAGATGCAAATTTCAAAATTAAGCTGGTGGTCACCAAAAAGGGCTATATATAACCATTTTTGGGAACCCTTAGGGTAGTCGAGTTAAGGGGGAAGGTATAGAGTCAAGAAAGGCAGGAAATTAGAAACCCTAGTTGAATTGGGAATTACAGAAGGCTAAAGATTCTAGAGTTTTGAGAGAGGGAGCTATAATGTGCTGCAATCTGTAGGGGATTCATCCTCTGATTGTATTTGAGCTTCTGTAATGTAATATTTTTCCCATATTAATAAAATATCATTCTATTTTTTGTGTACAATTTCTGTTATTGTGTGTTTTATGATTTACCCCCCTTCATCAAGTGGTATCAGAGCCAAGTTCCTGAGTGTGTAGACAGATCACTAACCATAAGGCAGTTTGCACCAAGACCTGAGGTTGTGGGTGTGCTGCATAGATCAAGATGCCACCACAAAGAAACAATGGTGGTAGGAATGCTTTGACAGAGAGCCCTACAAAGACAAATCGATGCATTGCAAGAGGAGCTGCGAATAGGGTTTGAGCCAAGAAGGAGAGAGGAAAGCGAAGATGAAGCTGAAGAAGAGCTGTTTGAGGAAGAACAAGAAGCTGCGAGAGATCCTACAGAAGTTAGGTTGTTGAGGGCTATTTCAAAGATTGGAAAGAGGCCCAGGATCAAAATTTCTACCTATTCTGATTGGATCAATGATATAGAGGAGCATTTTGAGTATGAAGATGTGGAAGACCCTGAATGGGTCAAGTTTGCAAAGACAAAGTTGAAGGGCCACGCCAGTATTTGGTGGAAGGAGGTCCAGTTAGAGAGAAATAGAAGAGGAAAAGCAAAGATTACCAGATGGGATCGGATGGTGGAGAAATTGAATAAGCAGTTCATTCCTATGGACTATGAGATGGAGTTGCTAAAGAAGCGACAAGGATTGAAGCAAGGTAACAAGTCTATTAAGGAGTATACATAAGATTTTTATAAGATCACTATCAGGATAGGCCATGGAGAGGCCAACAAGGAGAAGGCGGCCCGTTACATTAATGGGTTAAGGCCAAGTATTCAAGAAGAGTTGAGCCTGGTCAGAATGACCACCATAGAAGATGTGTACCAGTTTTCCCTGAAGGTGGAAGAGAAGTTGAATAAGAGAATTGAAAGCAAGCAAAGGGGAAGAGGTCAAGGCGGAAGGACTAGCGAAAGGCCCTATGGAGGGTGAAATGAAGATCCGAAGAAAAGTGAAGAAGCTAGAACCAGTCGAAATCAGAGAGGAGATAATACCTACAGCCCTCATGACCAGAATAATGGTGAGCAAAGAGGAAGAGAAAGAGGTAGACCTGGGCAAGGACCTGGAAAAGGAGGTTTTAGAGGAACATGTTTCCAATGTGGAGAAGAAGGTTATCGAGCATATGAGTTTCTACAACATCAAGGAAGGATGAATAGAAGACCTGAAGGTAATGCACGAGTTGTACATGTGGATGAAGATGCATAGTCTATGCACTCCGAAGATGCAAAAAGGGGAGCAACCCTAGTTGTCAGAAGAACTTTGTTGAATGAGGAGAACAAACCCAATCAGAGGAAGAGTTTATTCTGCGCAAGGTGCAAATGTGAAGGTAAGTGTTGTGATTTATTATTGACAGTAGAAGCACTAATAATCTTGTTTCAGAGGAGATGGTTGACAAGTTAAAGTTGACAAGAAGAAAGCATCCGCATCCATACCAGATTGCATGGTTGTAGAAAGACCATAGAGCTTTGGTCAATGAATAATGTTTAGTGAAGTTCAATATTGGTGACTACCATGATGAGGTGTTGTGTGACATCATACCAATGAATGCATGTCATATGTTATTGGGGAGGTCGTGCAGTATCATAGGAGTGTTTTCCATGATGGCCGTGCAAACACATACTCCCTAACACAGGATGGAGTCTATCATAAGTTGAAGCCCTTGAAGGAGGTGGAAGAAATGATATGTACTATTGCCAGAATTTTCTTGGTAGATGGTAGAAAGTTTTTGGAGGGTATGAAGCATGAGCATCATTGCTTTGCATTGTTTCCTAAGATTAGTCAAGAGAAATGTGAAGATGTACTAGCAGAAGTCTCAGAAATGTTGTAAGAATTTTAAAATATTGTCTCTGATAATGTACCAAGAGGTTTACCACCAGTGAGGAAGATAAGTCATCAAATGGATTTGATACTGGGAGCTAGTTTGCCAAATAAGGTAGCCCACAGAATGACTCCAGCAGAGAATGTAGAGTTGAACAGACAAGTTCACGAGATGTTAAGGAAGGGATTGATAAGGGAGAGCCTAAGTTCATGTGTGGTACCTACAGTACTAGCACTAAAGAAAGATGGAGAGTGGAGGATGTGTACAAATTCCCAAGCCACCAACAAGATCACAATCAAGTACAGATTTCCATTGCTGAGAATGGATGACATAAAGGATTGTTTGAGTGGAGCCAAGTACTTCACAAAGATTGATTTGAAGAGTGGGTATCACCAGATTCAAATCAAAGAAGGAGATGAATGGAAGACAACCTTCAAGACAAAGGAGAGTTTGTATGAGTGGTTAGTCATGCCATTTGGGCTAACCAATGCACCAAGCACATTCATGCGGCTCATGAACGAGGTACTAAAAGAATTTTTTTGAAGTTTTGTTATTGTTTATTTAGATGACATTTTGATTTTCAGTAAGACTTGGGATGAGCATTTGATGCATATCAGAAGAGTTTTAGAGAAGCTGAGGGAGGAGAAGTTGTTGATCAATCTAAAAAAATGTAGTTATGCAAAGAAGGAGTTGGTATACCTAGGATTTGTTGTCTTAGAGGAAAGTCTTAAGATGGACCAGAGAAGGTGAGGGCTATTATTGAATGGCCTACGCCAAGGAGTGCTTTCTAGGTAAGATCTTTTTAAGGTTTGGCAAGTTTTTATAGAAAGTGTATTAGGAATTTCAGTAGGATTTGTGCACCCCTAACTGAGACAATGAGAGGGGATAGAAAAGAGTTTAGATGGACTAAAGGAGCAGACAAGAGCTTTGATACATTGAAGCAGAAAGTCATAGAACAACCTGTGTTGGCACCTCCAGATTTCAATAAGGTATTTCAGGTAGATTGTGATGCTAGTCGTAGTGGTATAAGAGTTGTTCTAAGTCAAGAAGGTAAGCCCATTGCCTATTTTAGTGAGAAGCTTAATGATGCCAAGAAAAAGTATTCTGTTTATGATCATGAGTTTTATGCAATAGTCCAGGCTTTGAAGAAATGGAGACATTATTTGTTGCCAAAAAAGTTTGTTTTATATACTGATCATCAGGCTTCGCAGTAGCTTAATAGTAAAGGAAAGTTAAATCAAAGGCACTTAAAATGGGTTAAGTTTTTGTAGAGTTATACTTTTGTTTTGAATCACAAGAGTGGGAAGTCCAACAGAGTTGCAGATGCCTTGAGCAGAAGGCAAAATTTGTTGACAGAAATGAAGATAGAGGTTGTTGTGTTTGATGAACTCAAAAGTTTGTATCCTGAAGATCTAGATTTTGCAGAGGCTTGAAAAGCTTGTTTGGAACTTGTTACTTTGGACAGGACAAAATGGTTGGATTACATAATCCAAGATGGCATGTTGTTTCGAGGAAGCCAGTTGTGCATTCCGAGGAGTTCCATGAGAGAGAACCTGATTAAGGAGAAGCATAGTGGAGGATTAGCCTGACACTTTGGACAAGATAAGACCAGAGCTATTGTTGGTGAACATTATTACGAGCCACAATTGTAGCAAGATGTGAGGAGATTTGTGTAGAGTTGCAGAGTGTGTCAGATGGCAAAAGGAACAAGTCAAAATACAGGGCTATATCAGCCATTACCTATACTAGAGAAGCCATGGGATGATATTAGTATGGATTTTGTTCTTGGCTTACCAAGGAAACGGAGAGGTTATGATTCTATTTTTGTGGTGGTGGATAGATTTTCAAAGATGGCCCATTTTAGTCCTTGCAAGAAGTCTAATGATGCTATTCACATTAAAGAGTTATTTTTCATGGAGGTGGTGAGACTACATGGTGTACTTAAGAGCATAGTTTTAGATTGAGATACCAAGTTTGTTGGTTATTTCTAGAGGACATTGTGGAAGAAGTTGAAGACAGATTTGAAGTTTAGTTCTGCACACCATCCACAAACTAATGGACAGATAGAAGTGGTGAATAGGAGTCTGGGTAACCTACTACGATGCTTAGTAGGAGATAATCCCAAGGGATGGGATTTGATTTTACTACAAGTAGAATTTTCTTACAACAATTATGTCAATAGGAGCACAAGTAAATCTCCATTCCAGGTTGTATGGGAGTAGCCCAAGAACTACTTCTAAATTGAGGAGGATGGATAAGGGGGAGAAGAGTAGTGTCGAAGCTGAAAATTTTGCTGAGCACATAAAGAATTTGCATGAAGAGGTAAGAAAGCATATCCATAAGATGAATTCTCAGTACAAGGCTAAGGCAGATTAGAAGAGGAGGCATAAGGAGTTTCAGGAGGGTGATGAAGTCATGGTTCATTTGAGAAAAGAAAGATTTCCAGTTGGTACATATAATAAGCTGAAGATGAGAAAATTTGGACCATGTAGAATCCTGAAGAAGCACGATTCAGGAAATACATTTGAGGTAGAGTTGCCTGATGACATCAATATTTCACCAGTGTTCAACATTTCAGATCTAATAGAGTATCATGATGATGGACTTGATAAAGGAACATAGTGGGACACTCCTATTGATAATGGAGAGGGGGTGAATCAGTTATCCTAATTATTTCTTCTTCTGAACTTTCTTATTAAACAATGTCGCATTAATTCAAACAAGCAAACAATAACCATGAAATGAAAATACACATGACACAATATTTTTGATGTGGAAACCCTGTTAATGGAGAAAACCATGGGGTGATTAACCCAAGATTGTATTCTCTGTTAGAAGAATAGAAAAATAAAATGACAGTTGCCAATTAGGGCTGACTGCTCGAGCACACTGCACACAAGAGGCACACTGCCTACGAGAGACTCACTGTCTACAAAAGGAGTGTTATAGAATACTTGAACTGATTTGAGAGCATCTACACATGCTGAAGTTTAGTTCTGGTTAGGCTCAGTACACTGATCTGCTGCACTTCATCTTTCCTCTTCTCTAAAGCTACTTTTTTGCACATACCGGACCTTCCTTACTACTTCTGTGCTACTCTTCTACTTTTATTCACACATCACTAACAACAATGACACCTCTCACAACTAAATCCATCTTCTATATATATCCGCACAAGTGATTTCATCACCTTTCTAGTCGGCACCTGGAATAGTCAATCTTTTCACAAACTCTGATCTGTTGGCTGAATCCTTGCATATCAAGTAATGTGGATCAAGCATATACTTGTAGAAGTCATCAATCATGTCGGCCAAACATAACTTATGCCTTAAGAACCTTTTCCATCATCAGTACACATCCGGAATAATGTCTAATGTTCTACCAGTCAGTTCTTCCTTTGTTCATACTGTCACTCAGGAACTCGGTACTCAAGTATTCATATCTTTTTCTTCATCAATCACCGGAGGCTAAATCTTTGGAATCTATCACTCAAGGTAGTCCTCTTGACTTCTCCAAATTTGTACTTCACCAAGATACTTCCTCTGAGAGATCTGGACCTGTCTGTCAGACCTTGCCACATGCTCTGTTCTTGTTTACCGGACCACCACATTGTTCACTCTGACTTCCAGTAGAGACACACCATGTCCTACAGATGTGTGGGATGAACTTTGTTGCCATCAATGACAACAATCATGAATCCATATAGTGTCTCTTGCCAACAATCTCCCTCTTTGGTATTGATGGCAACTCTTAGTGAAAAATGACTAAGTGTTTACACTATGCTCCCCCTTGGCTGATACTCTATTTTTATATACTTTTTCTGGAGCTCCCCCTTAGTTGGATTCCTCATTTTTTACTGCTCCTCACTCCCCCTTTGACATCAATGGCAAAGGGTAGGGTCCGCATACCAAAATTTTCAAAAAAATTACTATACTTAGCCGCATAAGTATATACATATGGAATACTTACATATACTATAGTATGTCTGCAAAAATTGTTTTTAGTTGAATGAATTCTGTAGCCCAACTTTGCTTCATTCTATCCAAAATTGATATATGATCACTCAATAGAAATGCAAACGCATCTGCCCTTTTTAGATCTGTTGGGTCATTTGTCTGGGCTTTGATTTGAGCTTCTTTTATGGCCTCATGCATGGCCTCTAACTTAGGGACAATTATCCCTCTGAGCTCACTCAACCTACTTATTCTATTTTTCTTCTCTTTTTCAAGCTTCTTAATCTCATTCAAAACTGCAACCATTTGACATTCTTGATTTATTATTGATGTAGTAAGTGGATCAAAATTTTGAGAAAGATTTGTCAGTTTATCCTCCTGTTCTTTCAATTTCTTCTCAATCTCCACTATTGCTTTGGACCAAGAAATACAAAATTTGTATACTTCACCACCACCTTTAAGAGCATTTTCTAAGCTCTTTATCCCAATAGTCATATTTCTCCTATCATGTGTTATCAAACCCTGTACTTCAGAGAATCTCTTATCCAAAAACTCCTTCCAGACCTTTTCTTCAGCTAACTTCTCTAGAGAATCAAAATGTATGCTAACACTATTGACTAGAGTTTTGAGATTACTGGATGAGGAGGCTGTGGGATCCTTCTAAAATGATGGCATAATCTTTTCTAGCACTCTGGAAGTAGCTTCTATCAACTCACAGTCTTTCATGTGAGACTTTAGGAGTTTCTCTTTAGCCTTTACATTAGCAAATGAGGTTATCTTCATTGTCTATATCGGAGAAAGTGAATCAAAATTAAATGGTCCTTGTAGAAGCTCTGGTTCATCAATCTCCATTGTTTCTTTGTTCAAGAATTCTTAGACAGTTTTTGTAGTGTCTCTTGCCAGAGACAGATGTTTCTTCTCTTCTACATTCTTCTCTGTTGAGGTCTTCTCTCCCTCTGTGACCTTGGTACTGTCAACTTATTTTTCCTTCACTCCTGCTTCTTTCTCCTATATTCTATCTTCTCCTTTAGATCTGGAGGCTGTAGGGGAAACCGGAGGAGAGATATTTGTTTGTTCATAAGCCACCTCTTCCAGAATAGAGGATTCTGAGCCCTTGTCTTTACCAGAGTCCTCTGTGATGGGAATGTTGAACTTTTTAAGAGCATTTCAGAGGATCTCTTCAGTCTCTTTTGCCACTTTGTCGGTTTCACCAAGCATGAGCTGAATCATCCTAGCTTTGCTCCAGAATTCATCCTTGCACTCTTTAAAGATCATATTCATTTGTTGCAGAGTGATTGAAGGGAAGAGCTGATGGCGACCTGCTCCCAGATCTCAAGATCCTTTGCTCGAGCATTATTCTTCCTCATTTCACGCCTTTTCTCTAAGATTTTAAGAATTAGAGAGATAATTTCAATAAAAGCTTTGTTGTAAGTGTTTAAAAACTAAACTGTGGCTTCCTCCAAAATCTTTTTATCTGCTTCATTATATTCATCATAAAATTCTGTTAAGGGTTGCAAGTTCCCATCCACAGTGACTGCCTTCACTATAACATCTAAGGACAGAGTGGGTTTTTTAGAAAATTCCTCTTCCTTCTCTTCTTCTGCTTGACCGGTAGAGTGTTCACTGGATGATTTCTTCTTCTTCTTCAGTTTCTTTATCTCCTCATCTCATTCGGTTTCCTCTTCATCTCTTTGACTGGCATAAGCCCTTGTGGCTTTTGTCTTAGATCTTTTCTCTCCTTTTCCGAATGCCTGGACTTCTGGTTTTGATGTTCTTGAGCTTGTGATAGGTGCAGATCTCTTGGATGATCTGGTTCAGGTTGAGGATTCTACCGGAGCACTTTCCTTTCTTTTCTTTTTTGCCTCTTTCTTCTCTTCCTCAGCCTTTTGCCTCTTTTCCTTGTTGGCATCAAGTGCCTCCTTTGAGATGCTGAAGCCCTTTGCAACTTCTTCAACTTCTTTTCTTACCTTTCTTTTGATCTCTGGCTGCCTTAGCTTAGTGTGAATTTTCACACTTAGTTCTTCAAATGTTCCAAATCTCTCTACTTTTGGTTCCTTTGGTTGACTGAGCATGTGTTGAACATGCAGCTCTATAATTTGTTCATCAACTTCATACCCCATAGGCATGATCCAAACAGTCCTTGGCTCTACTGCCTCCATTAGGCATTGATCTGTGTCTACCATGAAGCACACAGTATCCTTGTATTTCTCAACTACTGATTTGGGGATTCTTTCTCTGATTTGCATTGTATTTTGAAAGTGCTTGAAGTAACCCCACAGAGCTATATTCCTTGCCTTAGCATCTCCAAGTTTATGCAAGTAATCTCTGATCTGAATTGCTACTGGTTTATCATTTTGCCATACCCATCCATTTGATCCGAGCAGCTCATTCATGAAGTAGAAAAATAAACATAACATTAGTGCACCATATTTAAAAGAGTTCTTCTTGTCCTTTTTGATCTTTTGTATGTTTTCAATTAACTGGCTCAAAAGAAGTTCACAGAGATCATATTCTGCATTCTTTCTCAGCATCTCATAGGTAGTATATACTGCAGTTCTAGATACCGAATTCTCCCTACTGGAGTGATATATCTTGTATCCTATTATCATAGATGCAAACTTGATGTCCGGGTTAGTAATATCTTCAATGGTCATTGCCCTTTTATCAAATTTTGATCCGGTGGCCTCAGTTACAATGTTGATTTTGATAGATTTGAGGACAGGTATCCCTCCGGAGGAGTATAAACTAGTTATTGCCCTAATTGCCTCCTTTGTGATCTTGCAAGGTCTATTCAACCATAAGAAGTTATCATGCACCCTACTCAGTACATACCGGACCCATTCATCTTCTTCAAAGTAGGGGAAATGAATGAATTGATCAAAATGTTTCTCTTGCAGACTCTTATATTCTAGTTTAAGCTCAAAAGCATCGTCTATCAGTTGTTTGTGATAGATATCTCTTAGTTTGAATTCCTCAAACTCTTGAATAGTTGCATGTATGTAAACCCTAATGTCTTCTATGTGTAGAACGCTATGCGAAACCCTAGAGAATGCTCCTAAGGGATCTACCTCCAATGATTTGTATGGATGTTTCTTAAATTCAGGGTAGGGCCTATCAGAGATCTTTACTATATTTGGAGTATCCATCTTTCAAAAGATTTGCAGTGAGATATCGAGAAATGGAAAATACCTTTTGCACCTTTCGATTTCAGAGAGTTGGCTGGATTGATTTCTGGTTGAATTGACTTCTGTAGACAATCTTCGATGAACTTGAGGAATTTTGTTGCAGAGCTCCACTTTTTGTTTCTTCTTGAATGTAGAATGAATAAGTGATTAATGAGAAAACCCTTATATTGCTCTGTGAACCCTAATGTTAGGTTGCAATAAATGCTCGACCTAAATTATTTTGGTTTGCCTTATTCGGATGACTTGAAGAACTAGATCAACCCTGATCTTTAAACATCTTGTGGATCTTCCAAATCTTAACCACAGTTTGTTTGGATGCTTTCCTTATGAATCCTTCAATCCGTAGCTCTTCTTGTGCTAGTTCCGGCACCAATTGACTGGCTGGGGGAACAATATTTTCTTTGTGTCTCCCCCTGAGCTAGAGCTCACTTTTTAATTTCTAGAAGGAATATTAGCACTAGAGTCTGGTGCGGATCCAACCTCTACATTCTCTATACTTTTCTTTACCCAAATCTTGTTCACCTCACTTTTAACTTTATCTGCATTCACTTTTTGTTTCCCCTTATCTTGATTATGATTATGATATATCGAACCTCTTTTGTCCTGATTCTTGCTTCTACAAAATTTTGTAATATGACTAGATCTATTACAAATTTGGCAAACATTTCTTTGGATATTTGATTGATATCCTCTTGATCTGCATTGATTAGCCATATGACCTATTCTATTACATGCAAAGCATCTACCATTGAATGATTTATTTATTTACATATTTCTACATTCATGAGATTTGTGACCATACCTTTTGTAGTTAAAACACTGTCTGGAGAAGGATGAATTAGTCTAATTCATTCTCTTTCTACACTGATTAGCTTTGTGACCAAAGTGATTACAGTTGTGGTAGTATCCATTGAAAGATGGATATCTTTGAGCATTGGGTTATCTTACCGGAGGTCTTCTAGGCTTGTTCCTTGGATTTTCTAATCCAAAATTCTTCTGACCGGATCCGAAGCTTTCTCCTTTCTCATATCCCAAACCACACTTGTCATCTACCCTCTTTTGACTTCCAAGAAGAACCTCAAGTTGAGAAAATCTTATCTTGAATTTCTCCTTATATTCATTTGTTGTTTGAAGATCCCTTTTGAGAGAGACAATTTGATCCTCAAGTTTTTCTTCATTTTCTTTAGCATCTTCAAAATCGGATTCAAGATGTCTAATTATTCTATTCATCTGGTGGCAATCTTCTGATTTCTCTTTGAGAGATTGTCTTAGATTGTCTTCAGTTTTTCTTTTCTCTTCAACTTCTTGGGTAAACTTCATAACTCCTGATTCCATTTCATGTCTTACCATAATGATTTCTTTTGATAACTTTTCACATAACTTGGTTTTCTCATTCAGCTCTTCATTTGCATCATTTGCTTCACCTTGTCTTGCCAATTGCTGAAGCAGCTCCTTTCTCTTTTTCATAGAGAGACTTAATTTGTCTTTTAGTTCTCTCATGAAATCATCAGCCTGTTTGAGTCTTTCATTTAATTCATTGACTTCAGAGTTTGACCGCTCAAGATCTTCAAGGGTAGGCTTGAGTTGCTCTCTTAAACCATATGTATCCATTTGAATTCCTAGATCCTCCTCAAGCTGTTAGACTCTATTAAGAGGAACTTGGCTTTGATACCAATTGTTGATAACTGAGAGGGGGTGAATCAGTTATCCTAATTATTTCTTCTTCTGAACTTTCTTATTAAACAATGCACATTAATTCAAACAAGCAAACATAACCATGAAATGGAAATACACATGACACAATATTTTTGACATGGAAACCCTGTTAAGGGAGAAAACCATGGGGTGATTAACCCAAGATTGTATTCTCTGTTAGAAGAATAGAAAAACAAAATGGCACTTGCCAATTAGGGCTCACTGCCCGAGCACACTGCTCACAAGAGGCACACTGCCCACAAGAGACTCACTATCTACAAAAAGAGTGTTATACAATACTTGAACTGATTTGAGAGCATCTACATAGTTGGAGTTCATTCTGGTTAGGCTCAGTACACTGATCTGCTGCACTTCATCTTTCCTCTTCTCTAAAGCTGCTTTCTTTCACATACCAGACCTTCCTTACTGCTTCTACTCTCCTCTTCTGCTTTTATTCACACATCACTAACAACAACGACACCTCTCACAACTAAATGCATCTTGTATATATATCCACACAAGTGATTTCATCACCTTTCTAGTTGACACCTGGAATAGTCAATCTTTTCACAAACTCTGATCTGTCGGCTGAATCCTTGCACATCAAGTAATGCGGATCAAGCATATACTTGTAGAAGTCATTAATCATGTCGGCCAAACATAACTTATGCGTTAAGAACCTTTTCCATCATCAGTAACACATTCGGAATAATGTCTGATGTTTTGCCAGTCAGTTCTTCCTCTGTTCATACTGTCACTCAGGAACCTGGTACTCAAGTATTCATATCTTTTTCTTCATCTATCACCGGAGGATAAATCCTTGGAATCTATCACTCAAGGTAGTCCTCTTGACTTCCCCAAATCCACACTTCAGCAAGATACTTCCTCTAAGAGATCCGGACCTGTTTGTCAGACCTTGCCACATGCTCTGTTCTTGTTTACCAGACCACCACATTCTTCACTCTGACTTCCGATAGAGACACACCATGTCTTGCGGATGTGTGGGATGAACTTTATTGCCATCAATGACAACAATCATGAATCCATATAGTGTCTCTTACCAACAACTCCATCATCTACTTCAGAGAAGGAGGAGATAGAGGGCATTCTGGATAGTCGTGTGTGTAAGAGTACAAGAAACAGGGAGTATACAGAATACTTGGTGAAATGGAAAGGAAGGCCTGTTGAAGATTCATAATGGTCATCTGGGACTGAGGTTAATCATTTTGGTTTCCCTCTAACACATGAGAAGTGACAAGGTCACTTTTCAAATTACCCCGGGTGTCTGATGTAGGAGCATCCAGGGTGTAAGAGCAATCTTGCTTCAACCAAAATAATAATAATAATAATAATAATAATAATAATAATAATAATAATAATAATAATAATAATAATAATAATGTGTTGGTTCTTTTCAATAAGGGCTAAATTTGGTAGGGTTACTATTTTTAGTAAGTTTGCATTTGTGCACGGTTGGATACAAAATCTTACACGGACCTCCAGAGTGGTGAATTGAAGCTAATGGTGAAGAAATCACTTCAATATCATTTGTCATTTGTGAGATACTAAAATTTCAAATTCCAAAAATCCTATTGAAATATTCAAAGTCAAATTTGAGGCACTTAGAGCCTCCAGATGGGCTCAAAATTTGGTGGGAAACCCAAGTAGTCTACCTATCGGTAGTACTTCCCACTCCATAGTCTTTTCGAGAGCTTTCCAAAAAGGTATTATAATTGAAAATCTAACGGTCGGATCGAAAGTTATGGCCTCGCGAAGTTGACCTATTTTTGGAGGGAGATGCAAATTTTTAAATTAAGCTGATAGTTACCAAAAAGGGCTATATATATAACCATTTTTGGGAACCCTTAGGGTAGTTGAGTTAAGGGGAAAGCTGTAGAGTCAAGAAAGCTGGGCAATTAGAAACCCTAATTGATTTGGAAATTATAGAAGGCTGAAGATTCCAGAGTTTTGAGAGAGGGAGTTGTAATGTACTACAACCTATAGGGGATTCATCCTCTGATTGTATTTGAGCTTCTGTAATGTAATGTTTTTCCCATATTAATAAAATATCATTCTATTTTTTGTGTACAATTTCTGTTATTGTGTGTTTTATGATTTACCACACTTCATCAAGAGGTATCAGAGCCAAGTTCCTGAGTGTGTAGACAGATCACCGACCATGAGGTAGTTTGCACCGGGACCTGAGGTTGTGGGTGTGCTGCATAGATCAAGATGCCTCCACGAAGAAACCATGGTGGGACGAATGCTTTGACAGAAGAGGGTTTTAGAGCCCTGTAAACACAAATTGATGCATTTAAAGAGGAGCTGCGAAGAGGGTTTGAGCCGAGAAGGAAAGAGGAAAGCAAAGATGAAACTGAAGAAGAGCTATCTAAGAAAGATCAAGAACCTGTAGGAGATCCTGCAGAAGTCAGGTTGTTGAGGGCTATTTCAAAGATCGGAAAGAGGCCTAGGATCAAAATTTCTACTTATTCTGGAGATTTGAATCCCAAACAACTTATTGATTAGATCAATGATATGGAGGAGTATTTTGAGTATGAAGATGTGGAAGACCCTGAACGGGTCAAGTTTGCAAAGACAAAGTTGAAGGGCCATGCCAGTATTTGGTGGAAGGAGGTCCAGTTAGAGAGAAATAGAAGAGGAAAAGCAAAGATTACCAGATGGGATCAGATGGTGGAGAAATTAAATAAGCAGTTCATTCCTGTGGACTATGAGATGGAGTTGCTGAAGAAGCTGCAAGGATTGAAGCAAGGTAACAAGTCTGTTAAGGAGTATATAGAAGATTTTTATAAGATCACTATCAGGACAGGCCATGGAGAGGCCAACAAGGAGAAGGTGGCCTATTACATTAATGGGTTGAGGCTAAGTATTCAAGAAGAGTTGAGCCTGGTCAGAATGACCATGATAGAAGATGCGTACCAGTTTTCCCTAAAGGTGGAAGAGAAGCTGAATAAGATATTTGAAAGCAAGCAAAGGGGAAGAGGTCAAGGCTGAAGGATTGGCAGAAGACCCTATGGAGGCTAAAATGAAGATCCGAAGAAAAGTGAGGAAGCTGGAACCAGTCAAAATTAGACAAGAGATAATACCTACCACCCTCGTGACCAGAATAATGGTGAGCAAAGAGGAAGAGGAAGAGGTAGACCTAGGCAAGGACCTAGAAGAGGAGATTGAAGAGGAACATGTTTCCAATGTGGAGAAGAAGGGCATCAAGCATACGAGTGTCCACAACATCAAGGAAGGATGAATAGAGGACTTGAAGGTAATGCACGAGTTGCACATGTGGATGAAGATGCATAGTCTAAGCACTCCGAAGATGCAAAAAGGGGAGAAACCCTAGTTGTTAGAAGAACTTTGTTGAATGAGGATAAAGAACCCAATCAGAGGAAGAGCTTATTCCGCACAAGGTGCAAATGTGAAGGTAAGTGTTATGATATTATTATTGACAATGGAAGCACTGATAATCTTGTTTTAGAGGAGATGGTTGACAAGTTGAAGTTGACAAGAAGAAAACATCCGCATCCATACCAGATTGCATGGTTGTAGAAGGACCATAGAGCTTTGGTCAATGAACAGTGTTCAGTGAAGTTCAAGATTGGTGACTACCATGATGAGGTGTTGTGTGACATCATACTGATGGATGCATGTCATATGATATTGGGGAGGCCATGGTAGTATGATAGGAGCATTGTCCATGATGGCCGTGCAAACACATACTCTCTAACAAAGAATGGAGTAGATCATAAGTTGAAGCCCTTGAAGGAGGTGGAGGAAAAGGTATGTAGTACTACCAGAGTTTGCTTGGTAGATGGTAGAAAGTTTTTGAAGGGTATGAAGCATGAGCATCATTACTTTGCATTGATTCCTAAGATTAGTGAAGAGAAATGTGAAGATGTACAAGTAGAAGTCTCAGAAATGTTGGAATAATTACAAGATATTGTCTCTGATAATGTACCAGAAGGTTTACCACCAGTGCGGAAGATAAGTCATCAAATGGATTTGATACTGGGAGCTAGTTTGCCAAATAAGGCAGCCCACATAATGATTCTACCAAAGAATGAAGAGTTGAACAGACAAGTTCCCGAGCTGTTAAGGAAGGGACTGATAAGGAAGAGCCTAAGTCCATGTGCGGTACCTGCATTACTAGCACCAAAGAAAGATGGAGAGTGGAGGATGTGTACAGATTCTCGAGCCATCAACAAGATCACAATTGAGTACAGATTTCCATTGCCAAGAATGAATGACATAATGGATTGTTTGAGTGGAGCCAATTACTTCACGAAGATTGATCTGAAGAGTGGGTATCACCAAATTCGAATCAGAGAAGGAGATGAATGGAAGACAACCTTCAAGATAAAGGTGGGTTTGTATGAGTGGTTAGTCATGCCATTTGGGCTAACCAATGCACCGAGCACATTCATGCAGCTCGTGAACGAGGTACTAAACGAATTTTTGGGAAGTTTTGTTATTGTTTATTTAGATGATATTTTGATTTTTACTAAGACTTGGGATGAGCATTTGATGCATATCAGAAGAGTTTTAGAGAAGCTAAGGGAGGAGAAGTTGTTGATCAATCTAAAGAAATGTAGTTTTGCAAAGGAGTTGGTATACCTGGGATTTGTTATCTCAGAGGAAGGTCTTAAGATGGACCTAGAGAAGGTGAGGGCTATCATTGAATGGCCTACGCCATGGAGCGGTTTCGAGGTAAGATCTTTTCATGGTTTGGCAAGTTTTTATAGAAAGTTTATCAAGAATTTCAGTAGCATTTGTGCACCCCTAACTAAGACAATGAGAGGGGATAGAAAAGTGTTTAGATGGACTAAAGGAGCAAACAAGAGCTTTGATACATTGAAGCAGAAATTCATAGAACAACCTGTGTTGGCACTTCCTGATTTCAATAAGGTATTTTAGGTAGATTGTGATGCTAGGGGTAGTGGTATAGGAGCTGTTCTAAGTCAAGAAGGTAAGCCCATTGCCTATTTTATTGAGAAGCTTAATGATGCCAAGAAAAAGTATTCTGTTTATGATCAAGGGTTTTATGTAATAGTCCGTGCTTTGAAGAAATGGAGACATTATTTGTTGCCAAAAGAGTTTGTTTTATATACTAATCATTAGGCTTTGCAGTATATTAATAGTCAAGGAAAGTTAAATCAAAGGAACTTAAAATGGGTTGAGTTTTTGCAGAGTTATACTTTTGTTTTGAAGTACAGGAGTGGGAAGTCCAACAGGGTCGTAGTTGCCTTGAGCAGAAGGCAAAATTTGTTGACAGAAATGAAGATAGAGGTTGTTGGGTTTGATGAACTCAAAAGTTTGTATCCTGAAGATCTAGATTTTGTAGAGGCTTGGAAAGCTTGTTTGGAACTTGTTACTTTGGACATGACAAAATGGTTGGATTACATAATCCAATATGGCATGTTGTTTAGAGGAAATCAATTGTGCATTCTGAAGAGTTCCATTAGAGAGAACCTGATTAAGGAGAAGCATAGTGGAGGATTATCTGGACACTTTGGATAAGATAAGACCATTTCTATTGTTGGTGAACATTATTACTGGCCACAATTGCAGCAAGATGTCAAGAAATTTGTGCAGAGTTGCAGAGTCTATCAGATGGCAAAAAGTATAAGTCAAGATACAGGGATATATCAGCCATTACCTATACCAAAGAAGCCATGGGATGATATTAGTATGGATTTTATTCTTGGTTTACCAAGGACACAGAGAGGGCATGATTCCATTTTTGTGGTGGTGGATAGATTCTCAAAGATGGCCCATTTTATTCCTTGCAAGAAGACTAATGATGCTATTCACATTGTAGAGTTATTTTTCAGGGAGGTGGTGAGACTACATGGTCTACCTAAGAGCATAGTTTTAGATTGAGATACCAAGTTTGTTGATTATTTCTGGAGGACATTGTGGAAGAAGTTGAAGACAGATTTGAAGTTCAGTTCTGCACACCATCCACAGACTGATGGACAGATAGAAGTGGTGAAAAGGAGTTTGGGTAACCTGCTATGATGCTTAGTAGGAGATACGCCCAAGGGATGGGATTTTATTTTACCACAGGCAGAATTTGCTTACAACAATTCTATCAATAGGAGCATAGGTAAATCTCCATTCCAGGTTGTGTATGGGAGTAGCCCAAGAACTGCTTTTGAATTGAGGAGGATGGATAAGGGGGAGAAGAGTAGTGCTGAAGCTGAAAATTTTGTTGAGCACATGAAGAATTTGCACGAAGAGGTAAGAAAGCATATCCATAAGATGAATTCTTAGTACAAGGCTAAGGCAGATCAGAAGAGGAGGGATAAGGATTTTCAAGAGGGTGATGAAGTCATGGTTCACTTGAGAAAAGAAAGATTTCCAGTTGGTACATATAATAAGTTGAAGATGAGAAAATTTGGACCATGTAGAATCCTGAAGAAGCATGATTCAGGAAATACATTTGAGGTAGAGTTGCCTGATGAAATCAATATTTCACCAGTGTTCAACATTTCAGATTTGACAGAGTATCATGATGATGGACTTGATAAAGGAACACAATGGGACACTCCAGCATCTACTTCAGAGAAGGAGGAGATAGAGGGCATTCTCGATAGTCGTGTGGGTAAGAGTACATTAAATAGGGAGTATACAGAATACTTGGTGAAATGGAAAGGAAGTCCTGTTGAAGATTCATCATGGTCATCTGGGACTGAGGTTAATCATTTTGGTTTCCCTCTAACACATAAGAAGTGACAGGGTCACTTTTCAAATTACCCCAGGTGTCTGATGCAGGAGCATCCAAGGTGTAAGAGCAATCTTGCATCAACCAAAATAATAATAATAATAATAATAATAATAATAATAATAATGTGTTGTTTCTTTTCAATAAGGGTTAAATTTGGCAGGGTTGCTATTTTTAGTAAGTTTGTATTTATGCATGGTTGGATAGAAAATCTTACACGGACCTTCAGAATGGTGAATTGAAGCTAATGGTGAAGAAATCACTTCAATATCATTTGTCATTTGTGGGATATTAAAATTGCAAATTCCAAAAATCCTATTGAAATATTCAAAGTCAAATTTGAGGCACTTAGAGGCTCCGGATGGGCTCGAAATTTGGTGGGAAACTCAAGTAGTCTATCTATCGATACTACTTGCCATTCCATCATCTTTTTCGAGAGCTTTCTGAAAAGGTATTATAATTGAAAATCCAACGGTCGAATCGAAAGTTATGGCCCCACAAAGTTGACCTATTTTTGGAGGGAGATGTAAATTTCAAAATTAAGCTAGTGGTCGCCAAAAAGGGTTATATGGAACCATTTTTGGGAACCCTTAGGGTAGTCGAGTTAAGGGGGAAGGTGTAGAGTCAAGAAAGGCGGGAAATTGGAAACCCTAGTTGAATTGGGAATTACAGAAGGCTGAAGATTCCAGAGTTTTGAGAGAGTGAGTTGTACTGTGCTATAGCCTATAGGGGATTCATCCTCTGATTGTATTTGAGCTTCTATAATGTAATGTTTTTCCCATATTAATAAAATATCATTCTATTTTCTATGTGCAATTTCTGTTATTGTGTGTTTTATGATTTACCCCCCCTTCATCACAATGACAACACTCATGAAGCCAATAGTGTCTCTTGCCAACAAGTTTATAGTATTATGAGGAACATTATAAGTTTTAACATACTTGTAGTTTTTATTAAAAAGCTTACATAGCTAACGTGTGCTAGTCCTCTTTTTTTGGACTTGTTTTGAGTAGTTTTCTTGTTTTGGTTGAGTTATATTTGTTTAATATTGGTTACATGTATGAGAAGATTTTAATCATAGGTTGTTGAGAGAAATTTATCAATGGAGATAGTCAATTGTGACAACTTGTACCTCTTGGTTTGGAGATTGTGGTTATACTTTTTCTTTTAAGAGATTCAAGTAAGCAATTTTTGTTTTTATTGTGTTACATCCATATGTGATATTTAAGTTAGAAGAGAAGAATTGTCATAATGTATTCATTAGTTTTATTATCACTTTTAATGGGAGTGTAGGTAGTGACTGGATTTCATTTCTTGATGGATATTTCTGTCATGGAGAACTCTTTGCTACTATTTTCAATTAGTAGTGGGACTTGCAATAGTTGTTTGTTTTATCAATAAAGGATGGTTTTGTCTTCATGTATTTTGAAGATGTGGATAGCTTGTTGGTTATTGGTTTGGTTGTTGGTTATGATCTAGTGGTTGGAGATATATGATCTTCTAATTAGAAGATACAAATCATGAATCCATATGGAGTTCCTAGAGTTTCCATTTTTCCCATATGTGTAGTGAGAGCAATTGTTATGGTTTGGGGTTAATCTTTTAGTTGAGTGTGCAATGATCTTTTTTATTTGAAACACTCGTAGATCTTGTAGTTGTTTGGTGTGAGATGATAAATTGTGCACCTGCTATTACTAGTTAGATTTTGGTAAGGATATAGATCTCTTAGTTATTGAAGATCATGTGATGGAATGTTGTCTCTTTGCATGGTTTCAATAGGAAGATTAAGGAGCCTACACCTAGACATAGATGTGAGTTCAACATACTCAATAAAGAATTATTATATAGTTAATATTTGCCTAGATTTTTAGATGCATTCTACTTTAAGTTTTGTCTTCTAATGTGAATGAGTCTTGATATATAGACATGTCAGTTTTGAGGGCAAGTTTGAGAATTAAAAAATATGGTTTTGTTTAGTTTTCTATTCTTATGGGGTTCAATTCATCTTTCAATTTTAAGGACTATATTGACATGTACAAGGCATGATTAGTTGTTATGGTATTATTCCCTATATGTGGATTAACATTTTACTGGTTATCTTCTAATGTTTGGTGTAAAGGTTACTTTCCCTTTGAGCGGTCCCATATATTGTGGTTTTGTAGTTGGGGTTAATTTGGAATGAGGTGATCACTTGTGTACCTTTTTTACTTGGGAGACTACTAATGTTGATGACATTTACTATTGTACCTTGTTGGAATCTATATTTCAATTGGGATTTTGGGTATTCATGGTTATTTGTAGTTCTATTAGTTTTAGATAGATGGTCATGTAATGGTGATTCATAACCACTATGCTTTGTTTCTCCTACTTCTTACTAGTTTTTCAACTTTGGATAGTGTTATCATGATATGGTTAGTTATTCATTTGTTGGTTTTGGAGAGATTTTGAGATCTTCATGGATTTCTTGAAGATGTGTGATTTTTATCTAGTGAGCCTAATTTTTTATCTTCATGTTTCCTCTTGTTTCTATGTAATATAAATATCAAGTTGGACAATGTTAGGATTAGATGTGATATTCACCAAGAAATTCCTAAGTTAGTTGTTCATAGATGGTAGAATGATTTATTTATCTCTAAATATCATTGACAAGATAAAATAGGATGCGCGTGTGAGGGTGGGGACATAATCATTTAATTTTTTATTCTTAATTGGTTTCAAAATACTATTACAAGATGACATTGAATGAGGGAGTTACATTGGAAATATCAAACTTGAGAGATAGTGGAACATCTTCCTCATTTAGTAGGTAGTTTATAATTAGTGCTCCATAGAGAAGTACTTTGGAGTTATAATTTCCCATTATGGTCACTTTAGTCAAAGATGCTTGTGAGGGGGTTACATTTTATTTTTGTCATGAGATTTATTTTATGATGTTATTTTATGGCCAAATTTGGGGCCATGGTATTATGTTATGGTGGTATTTTGGGCCACCTTAAATCCTATATATTGAGGGATTGGGGTGGAGGATGTGTGATAGTAGTTTGAGAAATGTTGCTATACCAGCATGCTACATGATTTCCACTCTAGAGGAGAGATAGTTTAATCTTGTAATTTTTCTTCATTGTAATATGTATATGGCTATGGGTGTGTAATTACAAGTGTGAGATGTGCCAAGTTTCAAAGTAAGAGGATACTGCATGTTTTGTTATAGGTTGAGGAATAGGAGTGAGAGATGGGTGTTGGTCTCTATGTTAAAAATAATGATTTTATTGTAAATGTTTATTTATTGATTGATACTGGGGTTTTATAGTGCTTGGAGGGTGGATTCTTTTACCTTAAATCCCTTTTGATGACATACACTCAAGTGTCTTTCATTTTGGTGGATTATGTCTCCCCTTTATATTCTTGTCTCTCTTTCTATGTTTCTTGAAAAGTGGTTTTTACAAACCATTATGCTAGTAAATAAATTGTTAGATCTAAATATTATGTAACTCTACTTTTAGGGTTATTGGTTGAAATGATATTTATTTCTCAATAGCTAGACAAGGGAAATCTCCTTAAAAGTTTAAATATGTCATGAATATGAGAAGAAGAAAAATATAAAAGAAGCACTACAAATAAATACATAACCTAATAGTATTTCAAATGGATAGAAGAATAGATTTAGATTACAAAAATCCCTTGAGAACTATCCAATGCACAAATCTAATGCTAGTGCTTTGCTCCTTAAGCTATAGTTAGAGACTTTGAACTTATTTTACAACCAGTGGGGGAGAATTTAGCAAGAAGGAGACCTCTAAAGATTTCTATGAATAGTTATTATAGATAATGTGATTTTTGCATAACCATTTAAGTTGATGTTGTTGTTTGGTCCATGAATATGTAGAGCACTCATAATAGTTACTACACATATGTGCTTTAAAATTGTAATAAGATATAAGAAAGAGGTATGTCAAACTCTCTACACTATCTCTAGAATCCTAATTCTCCCCATTTGACTTGATGGTTGCACAATCGGAAATGAAAATATGTCTCCAAAAAGCAAGGGATAGAAGGGAAAGGACATACTATGTGCACTTTAATGAGAATGGAAAAAAAAATGTTATTTGCAATTATGACTTTCTAGTAGGATGGGTTGTATTTGTTGGTGTAGTAGTAGTAGGATGCTTGGTAGGCACTTGAGATGTTTGATGATCATGTTTAGGGGTTAGTTTCCAAGCATGATAATCCTCAGCTTCCACTATAAAATTGTTAATTTTACTTAGATTATTTTAATTTTCTCCATTTTATGAACTTTGTTTGAGCCATACTTACCAATCAACTACTTTTTATTATAAACCTTTTAAAATATAATTATTAAAAAATGTTTAATATAATATATTAGAAGAGTTCAAAAAATCTTTGTACTATATAATTAAATTTGAAAGAACTGAGAAACTAATTAAAAAATTAGAACATAAAACATAAAAAACAAATAATATTAATATTAGACCACCAAAAAATTGCATGCCATATTACCACACAAATATTCTTTGTAAAATTGATATTATTTATGTTGAACAATGATACACAATATAAAAATAAACACCAAGCCTAAAATTGATAGTGGCCATTTTTTTCATTATTTAACTTATTTTACAATTGAAATTCAAAAAAAGCTATACGTATTATTAAATTTTAAGAATTATAAACATTACAAATAATAATTTTGATAAATGATAAATAGTTTTTATAAAACTATTATTTGAAACTTTTTGAGAATATTTGTGTAGATTACTCACATTATAAAATATAAAACCAAAATTATTATATATTTTCTTCGAATGTCTGTTATTTAATATTATTAATTATTTAACATGACTAATAATCAATAAAATTAGAGCTGAAAATGACTTTTTGTTTGACATCCATAGTCAAGTTGAGATTCCAGGCCCAAATGAATTTGGGCGGCGGAATTTTCCTGTTCAATGGAAAACTCACATGCATTATCACCGACCTTGGAAAGACTTGGGCCGTATCATTATCCCAAACCTGTACAATTTTTACAATTTTTAAGAAAGAAAAGTACCATTACAATCAATACCTCGTCGATAACTTTATTAACTGAACGAGCACTTTAACACCACTGTATTAGTTTTTGTAAAGCTTAATTAAATAGCTGGTTCAATCTTTGTTATAGCATTAAAGCTCAAATAACGAAGAAAGTGGCTGATGTTTACTATGTATGTTGTATCCTGATGGGTGTAAGTTGTATCTCAGACAATATTATTTGTTTCGTAACGTGTTGACGGCAATGAAGATAAATACTACGATTGCCAGAGAGGCTGATAACGCCAACAGAAAGAGTTGGTATGGATTACCTGGAAATACTTGTATTGAACAATGATACACAATATAAAAATAAACACCAAGCCTAAAATTGATAGTGGCCATTTTTTTCATTATTTAACTTATTTTACAATTGAATTCAAAAAAAGCTATACGTATTATTAAATTTTAAGAATTATAAACATTACAAATAATAATTTTGATAAATGATAAATAGTTTTTATAAAACTATTATTTGAAACTTTTTGAGAATATTTGTGTAGATTACTCACATTATAAAATATAAAACCAAAATTATTATATATTTTCTTCGAATGTCTGTTATTTAATATTATTAATTATTTAACATGACTAATAATCAATAAAATTAGAGCTGAAAATGACTTTTTGTTTGACATCCATAGTCAAGTTGAGATTCCAGGCCCAAATGAATTTGGGCGGCGGAATTTTCCTGTTCAATGGAAAACTCACATGCATTATCACCGACCTTGGAAAGACTTGGGCCGTATCATTATCCCAAACCTGTACAATTTTTACAATTTTTAAGAAAGAAAAGTACCATTACAATCAATACCTCGTCGATAACTTTATTAACTGAACGAGCACTTTAACACCACTGTATTAGTTTTTGTAAAGCTTAATTAAATAGCTGGTTCAATCTTTGTTATAGCATTAAAGCTCAAATAACGAAGAAAGTGGCTGATGTTTACTATGTATGTTGTATCCTGATGGGTGTAAGTTGTATCTCAGACAATATTATTTGTTTCGTAACGTGTTGACGGCAATGAAGATAAATACTACGATTGCCAGAGAGGCTGATAACGCCAACAGAAAGAGTTGGTATGGATTACCTGGAAATACTGCAGGCTGATTGTTTTCTAGCCTTAGTTGCTCCTCCTGCATAATCTTGGTATATATCATATAAAACAGCACTCCAAAAATTAGACAGAGAATCAGTAACGAAATCTCAATCAACAATGGACTTGGGTACCCATGAGACCCAAGCTCGCTCCCAAAAAACGTTAGAGAGATTCCTGTCAATGTAAGTGCGCAATTCACGTACTTCCACTTGTTCTTCACAGCTTCTTTTATTTGGGTGATGATTTCTTCATGTTGAATCTGACTTTCTTCATCATTTCGGCCATGATTATCTTCTTCATTGAGTTGCGAATGAGGCTGAGAAGAATCATCTCTTATCTCCTCTGGTAAGTCCTCCATGATTCCGTTCTCATTAGTTCCAGAAAAAGTTAATTCCAAGTGGGTGTCCATTATATCTGTGTCTGCACATTTAAGCTTGTGCTGATATCAACTATTCTCAACCGCAGCCCACTTGTTTCTTTTTCAATAAGTACAACTGCAGTCTGGGGTGAAGGAGAAATATTTAAGCCCTCGGCACATGAAATGAAATTCGCAGTGGAATAAAATTCAGCCTATTGTGTTTGACATAGTAAGGACTCAGGCATATATGGTTGTAAACAAGCGAAATCGTATGAAGATCGTTAATTTACAAATTTTCCACGTTGTATGCTTCCACGAAATTTCTCGTGTTTCTATGTTTTCAGGCTTTGTAGGATACAATGTTTCATTAAATTCCAGGATATTGAAAGTGACTATGGAAGGGGCCAGGGGCCTTGCATTGTTTCGTGAAGTGAAGGACTTCTCGACAATAGATTACAGCTCGGACGATAGTGTGAGAGATTGGACTCATCACTTTCCTTGCTATCCTATGCTTTTCACTGAAGTAAGTCTCTGATGTAAGTCTCCTATCACTCTATTTTAATATTAAATATTGTAAGGTTAAATAGGGGAGAGGACCCAATTGCTGAGCATGTTCCAATAGTTTTGATAGTATTTCTGGATTTAAGGCTTAATATTTTTAAAAGTTCAGTACCAGTAGTTGTGACTTTAAGGTTGTTGGTGTTGACTAAAGTACTTATAATTGAATGAAATGTGCTCTTTAGATCTAAAAAGCAACTAATCATGTGATGCCACATCAATGCACCAACAAAACATGATTAAATTCACAACTATTGGTCCACCATTCTTTTTAGGTCTTTTTGGACACCTCAACAAAAAGCTTGCTGATGTGGCCATGTAACCTTACTGATGCAGGGACTTTCGGAGGTCATAAATTTTAACTCGGATGTGGGGTTTTTATGAGATTTTACGGGTGGATGTGTTATATGGTGGCAAGTGGTTTCCCAACTCACTCAAGTCGGGTGGACCCCATTTTGGTACTTTTTTAGGGCTTGAAACTTTAATGTTGGCCCTCAAAATGACAATTTAGTATTTTTTTCTAGTTTTTTAAAAAGTTGCTTTTGTAATAAATCAAAACTCATGTTTCGAATTTTGAATATTAGTTGGCTTTTCGTCCTACCTTAGTTTTAAGAAGATTTTGGAAAAAAATGGATTCTCAAGATATGATTGTAAAATTACCTAAAATGGCAAAATCTGACAATTGTCAAAATCTGCCAAAAAAGGTAATTTTTTAATTTTTTGGTTTTCTCAACATGGATATAAGAGAGTTTCCTCTCATTGTAGCAGCAGAGTTGATGAATAGAATTTTTTTTTGTGTTCCAATTTTCAAATCTTTTGCTCTCACATGATTAATAGAAAAATTCTATTGAGTGTGTGTGGTTGTCTTCATCATCTGGTATTAGAGCAGGAAGATGGCTGGGAGAGGAAAAGGAAGAGACAGTCTTGCCCAGATGCATAGAGAAATGCAAAATCTACAAAGGCAAGTAGCAAAACTTACAACATGAATGGAAAATGAAAGACTGGGTAGAGGACCTGAGACGAATCTAGTGAAGAGATAGGTTGAGGAGGTGCAGATCAAGATACAAAACATGAAGAAAAAAAATCAGAAGGCATGAGTTTTGAAGAGAGGATGCTCAGGGACTTAGAAGGGAAAAATGAAGGGGTCAAGGTAGATGTTTTAGATTATGCAGGTAGTCTTAAACCAGAGGAGTTGATAGACTGGTTGAATGATAAGACAATTTTTTTAATGGAAATCCATGACAGAGGAAAAGAAGGTGAAATTTGCATGCACCAAATTAAAGGGTCATGCAATGATTTGCTGGGATCATCTTCAAAAGGAATGAATAAGGAAAGGCAAGGATAAGATCAGGACATGGAATAAAATGGAGAAGAAGTTGAGAGAAAAATTTTTACCCATAGATTATGCGCAAAACCTTTTTCGAAGGTTTCAAAATTTAAAGCAGAATCTCTCTTCTATGCAAGATTATACAAATGAGTTTTATACGTTGTCTATACATATAGAACATCAAGAAACTGATGAACAGATGGCTACTAGATATGTGAATGGCCTGAAATTCTCTATTCAAGATTAATTGAGCATGCATCGACTCAATAGTATGGAAGAGGCTTACCAATTGGCTCTAAAGGCTGAAGAAAAACAAAATAGACAATACCAATAGAGGAATAGAGGAGGAAGAAGGGGTACATCAACCCCATTTCGAGGAGGTTCAAATAATGGTAGGGTAGAGTCATCCCATGGATTGGAAAAATAAGCCGACACTCGACAAGATCCTCTGAATCAAGAATGAGGAAGGGGATTTCAAAGAGGTAGAGGTTATGGTAGCAGTAGAGGATGGGAAAACTAGAGAAGGCCTTTCACTTGTTTCAGATGTGGAGAAGAAGGTCATAGGGCATTTGAATGCTCAAATTATAACATGCAAGACAGAAATCAAGGAGGACAACCTAGGGTGAACCTGATTCAAATGCAACATGAAGTAGAAGGGATGGAACTAGAGGTTCCACCAGATGTGGGAGAAAGTCTCATGATGAGAAGAGCAATGGTGATTCTAGAGAAGGAGAAAACACAAGCCAAAATCTCTGATGGTTCATAGCTTTGAACCAATATCTTCAGAACCAGATGCACTTCAAGTGGCAAGGTATGTCAAGTTATTGTTAATTGAGATAATTGTGAAAATATGGTTTCTAAAGAAATGGTAGATAAATTAAATTTACAATACAAAAAACATCCTCATCCGTACCGTATTACATGGTTTAAAAAGGGAAATGATGTTACTATTGATAAAAGATGCCTAATTAAGTTTAGCATAGGGAAGATCTATCAAGATGAGATATGGTGTGATGTTGTCCCAATGGATGCATGTCATGTGTTATTAGGAAGTCCATGGCAGTATGATAGAAAAGTCATACATGTTGGAGAGAAAAACACATACACCTTTTGAAAAGATGGCTCTAAGGTGATTTTGTTGCCTCTCAAGGATGAAGGAAAAGGTGAGACCATGTTGTCTGAAAGAGATCTTGTTAAAGAAATGAAGGTGATACGGTGTTGTTATGCATTAGTAGTGAAAAAAGGTGAAGAGGAAGAAATTTCAGTTCCCCCAGAAGTAGAAGAGTTATTGAAAGAATTTGTTAATGTTGTGCATAATGAATTACCTGATGGTCTATCACCAAAGAGAGATATTCAACATCATATTGATTTGATTCCCGGAGCAACTTTACCCAACCAAGTAGCTTATAGGATGAATCTGACACATGTAGAGTTGAATAAGCAAGTAACATCACTCATAAGTAAAGGTGTGGTGAGAGAGAGCATGAGCCCATGTGCTATACGAGCATTGTTGACCCCCAAAAAAGATGGAACATGGAGGATGTGCACTGATAGCAAAGCAATTAATAAGATTACCATCAAGTATCGGCTTCCTATACCTCATATGGAGGACATGATGGACGTCCTTGCAGGGGCCAAATATTTTAGCAAGATCAACCTACGAAGTGGCTACCACCAAATCTAGATCCGAGAAGGGGATGAGTGGAAGACAACCTTTAAGAATGGAGATGGATTATATGAGTGGATGGTTATGCCATTCGGGTTATCAAATGCATCTAGCACATTTATGAGATTGATGAACACTATACTACGACCTTACATTGGTAAGTTTGTGGTTGTTTATTTTGATGATATTTTGGTATTTAGTAACAGCAAAGAAGATCACTTACAACACTTGAGGATCATCTTTGGCATGTTAAGAAAGGAGAAGCTCTATGCCAATTTGAAGAAGTGTAGGTTCATGTAGGACAATTTAGTTTTTTTAGGCTTTGTCATTTCTAAAGATGGTGTCAGAATGGATCTAGAGAAGGTCAGGGCAATTCTAGAATGGCCTAGTCCAAGAAACATCACAGAGATAAAAGGATTTCATGGCTTGGCCACTTTCTATCAAAAGTTCATTGAAAATTTTAATAGTATTATAGCCCCTATAGTAGATTGCATCAAAGGAAGGGAGTTTGTATGGACCACGGATGCTAAGGAGAACTTTAAGTACTTGAAGCAAAAGGTAACAGAAGCACCTATACTTGCATTGCCAAATTTTGATAAGGTATTTGAAGTAGAATGTGATTCCTCCCATGTGGGAATAGGTGATGTGCTTAGCCAATCTCGAAACCCTGTAGTTTTCTTTAGTGAAAAGATGAATGAAGTGAGAAATAATTATTCTACTTATGATTGGGAATTTTATGCAATTGTTCAAGCATTGAGGCATTGGAGACATTATCTAGTTCTCCAGGAGTTTGTATTGTTTACAGATCATATTGCATTGAGATATTTGAACACATAGAAAAAGTTGATAGTAGGCACGTCAAGTGGGTCTCTTTCTTGCAGGGTTACAATTTTGTGTTGAAGCATAAGTCTAGAAAATAAAACTAGGCTGCATATGCGTTGAGTAGGTGTATTGTACTTTTGACCACAATGGAAACTGAGGTGATTAGTTTTGATGCCATCAAAAATTTGTATGAGTCTAATGATAATTTTTGGGAGATTGTGGAGCAATTGAAGGCACCGGTATCTTGTAACTTGTATCACTTTAGGGGTGAATATTTTATGCAAGATGGGTATCTATTTAAAGGAAAACAACTATGCATTGTAGCTAGCTCTATGAGGGAAAACATTCTCAAAGAATTTCATAGTAGTGGGTTGGCTGGACATTTTGGCAAGGACAAGACAATAGCCTTGATAGAAGATAAATATTACTGGTGAAAGATGAAAAGGGATATAACTAGTTATGTAAGAAGCTATAGGATCTGTAAAGTGGCTAAGGGACATTCACAAAATATAGGGTTGTATATGCCATTACCAATACCAACTACACCATGGACAGATAAGTGTGAACTCATTGCAATGTAATGATAAGTGTGATTAAAAAATAGCAAGTCATTCCAGTCTTTTCTAGTATACTTGGTGCAATTTTTGTACTGGATCTGACAGTCTTTAAATTCCTTGATCATGCCATGATCTTGGCACAATCTTTTTTTAATTTTGCCACGTCATCAAGCCTTCCTATTCATTTGTTAGTAGATGTGACATTGTCAGACCACTTTACAATTTAGTTTGCCATTGATTGGCAACTCAATCAGCCACATGCCATGAAATCTTAGTTTTTCATGAACACCTCCTTGCTAGCTCATCAACCCACACTGGCACACATTGTAACTATATGGAATTTAGATTGCTGCCCTTTGTATTCTACTGGCTAGATAAAGTGGTGGAATGATGCTATTACTCGCACTGTGAGGTTTCTTCACAACTATGGATGTCATCTCACCACCTTCAGATGAAGGGCATATGAGGCTACTATTATTGCTTTAAAATCTTCCTCAAAGGCTCTAGTTGCAGACCCCTTTTCTCCTTCTTTGTAAGTCAATGTTTCCAATTTACGGCATCAAAAACAAATGGCATACTATCATGCTTCCAGAGGAGCACAACTTAGAGCCAGGATGCACTGGCTAAAAATTGGAGACCATGTTTCTAGGGAATTCTTTCTTTCTCTTCGAGATAAACATTCCTCACACGGTATTAATCAAATCAAAGAGAACAATACTATTCATACAGATCTACTAGACATTCTCTAGGATTTTGTAAGACATTATGAAAAGGTTTTTACTGCTGAAGAATACACTCCTAAGCGACAGACTGCTCTACAAGATTATTTTGTTGTTGTTCCAAAAAAGCTCTCCTCAGCCCAGATGCACTTTTTGATCAATTATTGACCATTGAAGATATAAAAGAAGTTGTCTGCTCTATGGCTGATGGAAAAGCTCCTAGAATTGATGGCTTTCCTTGTGAGTTTTACAAAGCCCTTTGGGATTGTTTAGGAAAAGATTTACACAATGTTTACCTTGAAGCTTTTCATTCAAATTGTTTAGGAGATATTATAAATCAAGGAAACATTAAGTTCATATCTAAATCTGGTGATCTGATGGATATTTCCAACTAGAGACCCATTACACTCCTCAATGTTTCATACAAAATTATTACTAAAGCCCTTTCGCTCAAACTCTGCAACCAACTTCCTTTAATTGTCTGCCCTAAACAAACATGCTTCATTATGTCCAGATATATTTTAGATAATATCATTGCAGTTTGGGAGGGAATGGAATGGGCAAGGAAATCAAATAAAAAAGCAATCTTTTTTAAAATTGATTTTGCTAAGGCATATGATCACATTGAATGGCTCTTTATCCTTGCAATGCTTGTAGCATTAGGGTTTGGACCCTCTTTTATTCAATCTATCAAAATGCTCTATTCAGATGCCTCCACATGTATCACTATCAATGGCCACCAGTCCCATACTTTTGGCCTTTTCTGATCAATTCGGCAAGGATGTCCTCTTGTTCCAAGCATGTATGTTCTTGCAGCAGAAGGTTTTGGTTATCTTCTTGCTCATTCAGTGTCTAATTGGCTTGTTCATGGTATTTGTTTACCTAATTCTTCCAGCTAGCTGGTTAATGGTCATTTTGCTGACGACTCTTTTTTAACCCTACTGGAAGAAGAAAATTCAGTGAAAAATGCTCTGGGTTGTCTAGAGACCTTTTGTTTAGCCTCAAGTTCTTCCATTTAGTGGCATAAAATGTTATGCTACAAGCAAACAATTCTTCCCATTCCTCAATGGCTTGAGCAATATGGCTGGCGCTGGGTTGGCCATGGTGAAATTTTTAGATTCATGGGTATTCCTTTTGCATTCTAAGGCACTTCTGCTACTCTATGGCAAGTTGTTCTTACCTATGTGGAACAAAAACTTGTAGTCTGGATTACTAAGCCACTTTCTCTGGCTGGTAAAATTCTAGTTTTATTCTAAGATCTTGGATGCAACCCATGTTTATTATTATTCTTGTTGGGGTCCTTCAAACAGTTCATATGCCAAACTAAAAAAACTCTTGAGGGGTTTTCTATGGACCTCTTCTGATACTTGCCATGGATTTCACTGTGTTGTATGGGAGTTTTGCTACCTTCCCATAGATTCTGGAGGACTTGGTATTCTTTCTACTCAACGCCAAGGAATTGCCTTGGCTGTCAAGTGGATCATTCATGCTCTCACTGGCTATGAGGGATGGAAAGTTTTACTCCAGTATAACATTGAAATGGGACATCATTTGCACAAACTAGCTTAGAAAGGAATTGGTTTTTCTACTCTCCTTGTCATGAGAGAACCAATTCAAATCTTAGGTACGTTTGTGATCAAAAGCATTTGGAAAGCATGGGAAAAAGTTAAACCATGGTTATGCTAGTCTAGTGATGGGTTTCGTGGTGGTCTTTCCTTCAATCACCTTAAAATATTTGGTGGTCACCTCTTGTAGCTTTTGTAGCCCAACCTTTGGCTAAATTGCCTAGTTTAAAGGCTCTAAAATTTCATAAAAAAGTTGTTCAGACCTTACATGATATGTTCCACCAGTCCACTATGAGCCTTTTGGCTTGGGAACCATTCCATGTAAAATTTGGTCTTTCAAAAGTTGATAAGACTACTTATGATAGAGTCATCATGGCTATTCCACCAGAAATGCTTCACAAAGTTGGAATTCAGTCCAACAAGTCATGCTAGAAGGATTGGAAGTGGTATCCTGAAACACCAATGCATCATTTCAAGCCAAAGATGGCTTACATGTGGCTTTTAGCACATTTGCCTATGACTGACACTCTTAATAATCATTGGCTTATTCATAGCTCTTTGAGTCTTTGGCATTCCATATTTCAAAATGTTTGGTCTACCATTCTTGAGCGAAAACTTGCTTAGTTTACCTAGTGCATTCTTTTTCAAGGCCTGCCTGTTGTTACTTGGTTGTTTCATTTTGGGGTCCAAGATCCCTGTTGTCCTTCTTGTGGATAGTTAGAGACTATTCAACATCTCTTATGGTATTGTACTAGAGCTCAGTAATTCTGGCTATGGATTCATGATTTCTTTCACCCTTTCAGAATAGAGCCATTAACCTGGTAGATCATCCTTCTAGGTGATTCACCGAGGTTTCTTGAAAGATTTATTTAGATTTGGCATATTTTCAGGGTGGAGATTTTATCTACATTATGGAAAGTTCATAATTCTTGTATATTTTCAAAAAGTAAAATAAGAACTTTTGTTTCTCTTTACATTAAAATAATTATCTGTTCTAATTTTCTTTTGTAGATTCAAGTGTAAGCTAAAAAGTTGCCTTGGAAATGGCACACTCACAAGAGTTATTGGATCATTGGGGAAATGCTCCCTTTACTGTGGCTCGATTTCCTCCCACACCTTCCTCTATCAGAGCTAGTTCACCACATAGATGAAGAAGTGGTTCGGCTAAAGATTCTTGGCCCCACTCCAATCCTTCTCAGCATCATGGTGCTCACCATCATAGATGCTTGGCCTCTCCACATTAGCATGGTTGGACCTCAAGCCATACTGCAAGTGCAGTAGGGAATAATGCGGGTTGGCCCACTAGAGATAATGTTGGTTGGCCTACAATGGATAATACAGGTTGGAATGCTCCTGGTCCTTCTCATCCACCAAATATAGGGTGCAATAACACTAAAGTCTTCCCCCAGTTGAATTTGGCTATCTCACCTCAGCACGAGGAGCCAAATGTTCATAATGAAGAACATGAAAATGAATATGGCTGGGCTATGCCTGATGTCAACCTAGACCCCGCAGATATTTGGGGGAAACTGGGTGATAGGGATTTGCCATCAGCAGGGATGGCATTGGAAACTTAATTCTATTTTTTACTATGTTTTTATATAGGTTCTGTACCATTTGATACTTTGATCTAGAACTTTCTGGGATTAGCTCAAGTGACTATCAGGGTGTGCGTTTTAACCACCCATTATTTTTTTGTGAAGTGTTATTTTATTTTAATAGATAACTTACATTTTCATAAAAAAAATGTAAGTAAATTTGATCAAATGTCCTACTTGTGCAATAAAATAAAGAATAAGATTTTTGATGAAATTATTCCATCTTTGTTATTGAGAGTGTGTTCTTCTTCTACTAGATAGTAGTTTGAAATGATTTAGTTATTATCTATAGATTTAAGGATAGTTAAGTGCAAATATATGAATTTATGCTACTATTTCATGAATAATAGCTTGATATGAAATAAATGTTTTGCATGGTTGAAAGAGTTTTAGGATTTCGTTTACTCAAAATTATTTTGCATTATATATATATATAGTTTAGAAGAGATACTTTTATAAGTTAGATTAATTTTCACTTGAGATTAATTAGTTATGTCTCTTTATATTTCCTAATTACTCTTAATATGCTCTTACTTTAATAGAAATACTCAATAAAGATTACTAGCTTAAGAGTGGACAACTCAAAAACATCATAACAAAAAATACAATTGCTCAAGGTAGTTTAAAACCAAATCATTTTCATCCTTGTCATATCAGAGATCCCACTCATACAGATCTCCTTCATCCAAGTCATGGTCCTTGACATTGTCCTCACCTTTGTTAATAATGTTCTCAATCCAAGCCATGGTCCTTGGCATTGTCCTCCTCACCTTTGTTAATACTGTTCTCACTCTAACGTTAAGCAAGTTTTGAAATTTTCCCACTCCTCATCCTTGCACCCATGATGAGTTCACACTTATCATTACAATGCAATGAATCCACACTTAACTAGTTATTAATCTATTGATTGTAAACCAATCAAAAGACATGATTATTTTTTTTGTATGGCAAATTTGATTTAAATTTGTACTTTTCCTATGTCAACATGATAAATTTTTAACAAAAAATATTGAAAAATGATTTATCTGTATTGTCATTGGCTAAAAAAATGACCTCTTCTCTGCAGATTGTTGGAGAGTGCAACAAAAAGCTATATAAATGCAGAGAGAATTTTGTTTTGAGGGGAGGATGTGGCAAGTAAACAAATTATGAACACAAATTTTATATCCCACTAGTTAAGTCATGCCTAAATGGATAACGATAATTATGAGAGGAAAGAATCATTAGTTTTTATGAATATAATTTTTTAAAGGGACAAAGTTATAATATTAATAATACTATTAAAAATATAGGGTTCTACACATTTTATTTTATGAAATTACATTATTTTTGGGATTTGAATTTTATTTACTCAAGAGTTAAAAATCTAATATTTTAATTTTATTTCTAAAAAGTTAAAAATCGACAGTATCATGAAAAATATTTGGCCATGTTATTACATTTTTTATCTTATTCTTCATACATACAATATTTTAATGCATTTTAAATTATCATAGTATTAATATTATTACATTTTAATACTTTAAGCAGACATTTCAAATCTCTATACACTCAACTAGGGCCCATCTGCACACTTGATTTCATTCAAATGATGCATAAAATGATATTTATTTCTGATGTTATGTCATGACCAAAACAGTCATGTACTATTGCATGATATTATCCATTGGCAACTTTTGACATTCAAATGATGGAAATGTACCTGATGTTCTTAATGTCTCTGCTGCATATAAATACCATGAAAGATAGATAAAAGAAATACCTATGAATTCCATTTCCTCAATAGTAGTTAAAGCAATGATGACAACTATTTTTATGCATTAAATGTTGTCCTAGATTAGTTCAATTCATCTTTATGGTTTCATTTCATTACTTGATCAGCAATCATTAATATTTCCTGAACTAGAAACCTATGCATCTGATTGCCTTTGATATTCCTTTAGTTTATCATGCAATGAAACAATATGAGTAATGATGTTTTCTTTTCCATTCCATCCCTTTTGAGATCATGCGGTAGCAGCATGCTAGGTTCAACCCTTGTGGGAGCCTCATTTTACACCACATGTTGATTTGTCTTTAATCAAAAACATGATTTATCCTATACTTACAAATGAAACAAACATATTAGAATAAAAACAATGAAGTTCAGTGATTTTTTCTCTTTCAATTCCTCCTGCATGTGAGTGATGCTCATTTGATGAGTGCATTATAGGCAAAGTGTTAAGCCTCTTCTGATAGGACATATTGAGATCTCATAACCAGAGGTCTAACGGGACTTTTCCACATTTTTGCAGGTTCATGTCAAAGATTGAAGACCTTCAAGGCAATGATGGCTATGACTTTCTCTCCCTATCTTTAGATGGATAGCATTTTCACTATATTTGTATATGTTCAGCTATTACCCATGGCTTGTGTGGGACATTTGATCTGTCATTATTTCTTTCAATGCAATGTTTATCCTTTTATGTATTTCAATTTGTAAATGAATAATCATTGTAGTGAGTGAAATACTTATCTCTCTGATGGATATCCTATAATGCAATGAATGAGCTGAATCTTTCTTCTGTTAGACAACTGAACTACAAACTGGATACATTCCCTTTTGAAACACATTGCACTAAACAACTAAACCTTTCATAATTATGCAAGGCAGAAATAAACTAAAATATTTCACCTTAAAATGGACAATATACCAACTCTACCAATTTTTGACCTGTGGTGAAAAAATGGTAACAATAACTTCATTAAATACATTACAATATTAAAATAACTTTAATCGTTTTCTATGAGATTAGCAATCCTAATTCTAAAAATTATTTTTGAAGAGTAGGGGGCTTTGTTCCAGGAAAAGAAATGGTGAAGGGGCTTTGGTGGCTCATGAAGTTTTACATTCCATTTAAATGCATAAAATTCCTACAATGTTGATCAAGTTGGATATGTTAAAAGCATATGACAAGGTTTCATAGAATTTTTTGTTGCAACTCTTGTATAAATTTGGATTCTCACATAAATGGTGTAAATGGATCTTCTCTTGTCATAATTTTTCAAATCTTCTTTGTCATAATTTTTGAAATCTTCTCAAGGGATCAGGCAAGGAGACCTCTTATACCTATTTCTATTTATTATTGTGGAAGAAGTTTTGAGTAGAATGATCCATGTTCAATGCAGTTTGGGAGTTTGGAAAGGAATCTCAATTCCTAGGGTTTCCTTTCCATTACTCATGCTTTAGTTGCTGACGATACCTTGTTGTTTGGGCAACCTTCAATGTTAGAAGCTAAGTCTATAAAGAAGGTGATTTCCCTTTATTGCTCGCTTTTAGGTCAAAAGGTGAATCCTGATAAATATAAGATATTTTTCTTTAATACTAGTCCTCTAGTTCAAGGTAGAATTTCTAATGTTCTGGGATATATGGTAGATCTTCTTCCTTCAAAGTATTTGGGTATTCCTCTTTTTTGGGGGGCTGTTAAAAATATCTTTTGGAAAAGACTAATTTCAAATATAAAATGGAAAAATTGCTTCATGGAAGTGTAAATGGTTGACACTAGTAGGTAAAATTTAGATGATCAAGTCAGTGCTTTCTATTGTTTGAATTTATATGTTGTCAGTTCTGAAAATCCCAAGATGCATTATCTTTGAATTGTGCAATATATTTAGAAAATTCTTCTGGAATGGTTAAAAATTGGAAGGTAAGAAGATTCCTTCAATTTTGTGGGCTAAAGTATGTGCTCCTAAGCAATATGGTCGAACTGGTATACATAAGATTGAAACCCAAAACAGAGCTTTAGGGGAAAAATTGGCATGATAGATGTATGCTAAACCTAATGCTAAGTGGTTTAAAATCATGTAAGAAAAGTACTTAGATTCTTTTTCTCTGGAAAGAATATTCACAATACAAAATCATGAATCAAGTTCCAAGATTTGGAACTTTATATTAGAATGTCGAGAGATAATTACCCCTTTCCTATTTTGGGTAGTTCATGATGGATGTTCAAATTTATCTTGGGAAGATTCCTGGAACAAGTACCCTCATCTTTCTCATGTGGAGGGTTTACAAGAGGCTAAGGAAGTATTATGTCAGGTCTAGGGCAACAAAGTTAAGGATTACCTTCATGTTGACTCAAAATCTAGTTCCCTTGGAGCCAAATGGAAGAATTTTTCTAGTGTTCCTATTCCCTTTGCTCAAAAAGAGTTATTAAGTAGAGTTTTGAAAGATATGAAAGTTTTTATTTCAGGTTTACATGATGAGCTTATTTGGATCCCTTCTAAATCTGGTAAGTATAATGTGAAGCAAGGGTATCAAAGTATTATTGGCAGAAATATTGAGAATTTATCAAATTGGCCTTCTCATTTGTGTTGGAGCAGTCCTTTTCTACCAAAAGTAGAAGATTTTGCTTGGTTAGATTAAAATAATAAGAAACTCACAAGTGACAAACTTTCTAGATTGGGAATTTCTCAATCCTTTTTTTGTCCTCTTTGTTTAGAAATGGAAGAAGATGTTAATCATTTGCTGGTCAATTGTTCTTTCTCCTCTCAAATCTAGTAATAGATTTGTACTAAATTGGGATGGTATGGCCCTCTTCCTAATACAGTATTGCAAATCTTCCAAAGCTGGCCACTTTTATGCAAGAACTCCACATTCTTTGCTCTTTGGTTGGTTTCTCCTAGTATTGTTATCTGAAACTTATGGTTGGAATGGAATAATAGAATCTTTAGAAAGGTAAAGTACTCTCTAGAAAAAGTCACCTTCCAAATTGAGAAATTAGTGGTTGAGGTTGTTTCTTCTCATCTTCTATACAAGGAAGTTGGATCTTTGGTGTTTTCTTCTTGGGATGCATATATGTTAAAAGCTTGGAGATTTTTGAAACTTCCTAATTCTAGTTGTTTTGGAGGAATGCAGAAAGTTGATAGGAGTATTATTTCTTGGATACCTCATCCAGAGAATTTTTTTAAGATGAATTTTGATGGTGCATGTCATGGGAATTTGGGTATTTCAAGAGTTGTTTGTGTGATAAGGGATTGTAGGGGCTCTATTGTTAAGGCCTTGTCTCTGTGTTTAGGAATTTTCTCTAATAATGAAGCTGAAGCTTTGGCCTTGGTTGCTGGCCTTAATCTCATTATGAAGTCTAGGATTAAAAATATTATAATTGAAGGTGACTCCTTGAATATATTTAATATTATAAGAAGGAGATCCTTTCCTTGTTGGAAGATAGGATATCTCCAAAATGTTGGGAGTATTTTGGACTCCTTTGAATCATTTTAAATTTTACATACATACAGAGAAGGGAACAATCTAGCAAATTTTCTAGTCAATTTTGCTTGTGATCAGGTTTCATTGGAATGGGATTTAGGTTCCTTACTATAGTTAAATGGAGTTGATAAAATCATAGCCAAAGATAGAGATAAATTGTGATTTGTTTGGATGGCAATGAGCCTATGGGATGGGAAGTGATTTGAAGTTAAGCAAGAACCATGATTTTCATATGATCTTGGAGAAGATGTACATGTGTCTCTAATTTAAGAGACATATTTTTTTAACTAACTTTTGTTCTTGTTTTGGTAGGTGCTAAACATAGACTTCTTCTGGTGATTAACACTTCTTTATTGCTATATCAAAATGACATTGGCAATTTTGTGCAAATGGAGATATTGGTATACTTTTGCTACTCATTATTTTAATAATTGTTGAGGTAGCTTGCTTTATCTTTGATTCCCAAAACCTGTGATGATTACTATGAATTTAATTCTTGCATGGCAACCCTCATTAAATTCTCCACTCTCTACTTTTTCATCACTTGTCTATTTGGTTTGTGCACTTTGCAATTGTCCTTCAAGTTTCAGTGTCATCTGTATCTCTTTTCAAGGTTGTGTGAGGGGTTTCTTCTATGAGAATAGGCTTGATTTAGAGAAAAAACCATATTTTCTTCATAATTCAGAAATGGGAGAGGCCTTTGCAAGGTCTAATGAGGTCAGAATCTTTGGCTGAAATTTTCAAAATTTATGATGAGGAAGTGGAGAAAGTGATTGTTACTATTTGTGGCCATGATATGCTTCATTTTCCAAGAACCATCTATCCATCATAGGTTGTATCTCATTTCCTTTCAAATGTGATGGATTTAATCTAGAATGTAGAGCTGGTAAGAAATTTGGGTCATATTTTTCTTCAAGGGTTTTTCTTTTCTGCTCACAAATTCAATGAAGCATTGGTAAACTATGATCTTCATCTGGGTTCTGCACCTATTAGGATTTTATTCATTCATAAGGATCTTGATTGTCAGCCAGCAATTCACTATGTTTATATTTCCTTCCTACATGGACTTCAGAATAATTGCACTATATCTATTCAAAATAGTTTGCACTATCATGCTTGGGAATTGGGAGATGATTTAGAAGATGCAGTTAGAGAAGTCTTCTAGGATCTATTTCATTTTCTACACTTTCATCTTCCTCCAGCCCCTCCTGCTGTGGAGTATGAAGTTCTTACTCAACTTGTACAACATGGATTTCTTTTTGAGGATTTAAATGTGATAAATTAAGTCAGTTGAAATAATCCCTATAGTTGTTTTGATATCTTTTTGTGTATGTAATCGACATATGTTATCTACAAACTTAGACTGTATATGGTGATGTAACATCTATAGAAGAGGTTCACATTGTCTTCCTCTTAATTTGGTTTCTATTGTTGTGATGAGAAGGTTTGACTATTTTGTAAAGGGGTGTCAGTAGTCAACTTTTGATCATGGGCTGCAATCTTATGTCTTTTTGGCCCAGTCATCTCTACTTGAGGGTATTTTGTATAAAGCTCTATAATACTTTTATATTAGTATAATATAGTTCATGTGCCCAACACTTTTTTCTTAAAAAAAAAAATTCAATCCTTTTAATTTTATATGTTCTGAAAAAAAAGTAGCATTATACATCTATATTTAGAAATTCTAATTTTTGATGTAAAATGTCATTGCGCTAAGGGACATTTTTGTAGTTACATAATAGGTTTGAAAATTTTACACTTAATAAAAGAAATAAGTCATTATAGAAGACATAAGTTATTACATATTATGTTTTCTATAGATCAATAATAAAATATTACACTTATCAAAGATGCCTAAGCACAAATCTCTAGACCTAAACATCACATTTAAAAAAACACCAAATCTTATCATGAGAATAATAAAAGTCATACTTGTAAAACATGAAGGAGAAATAATTGTAGATCTAATATATATAACATTAGTAGAAAATAGGTAGGCATGTATATAATCTACATCAAACATCTAGTCACCTTACATGTGTAGAAACTCTACAAATTCTAGGCCTTCAATTACTATCAGTCAAACTATCCATAATATTAGCCACTTATACATCATTATTTGCAACTTCCTAACCTTATCAACAATAACCATGTATTCCTTATTATAAATAAAATAGCATTGATAATCTTCCTCACATGTACAAGATGAAGGTACAAACATAGTTTGCATGTGTGTATAGAGCTATATAAAATTTAGTGAGCTATCTATTGATCAAGCCTAACCTTGTAGAAAAGAGGATGCCATTCACTATAGCTACCAATATTTGCAAATCCCACCTCCCAATTATATCCCTCCAAAGCATCATTCAAATTTTACCAAAGGATAAATACTTGACATAGACATTTGTAACTACATGAACCAAATCCACATCTCTCACACGATCCCTAACATTTGATTAAAAAAGATTAAAGCAATTGCACCAAAAGGATGGCACTAGGGATACTCCATTAAAAATTGTTAACCAACCACTCTTTAGATAGAACTCTCAACAAGATGAGAACCAATTTTTAACACCTACTTATTTATGTAAGGAATGTATATGCATCAAGGAAAACTATCCTTTGATGTGGGATAATGGCCATGTGGCCAAGGTGGATGCCTATCCCAAGATGCTCTCAATATTTGCCTTGTAATCCCTATATATTGCATAGTTTGGAGTTACAGTTGCATAGTGTTTATACAAGTACTGTTATGTTGCCAGAATAACTCCAGAATCAACATTTGATGACTCTTGGAAGAAATTGCATTGCAAGTGTAACTCTTTCAGATAATACATTGTGCAGGTCTTAGAGTGGGGTTTTCACCTCAAAAAGTTTTCCCCACATATATCTTGTGTCAACTTCTCTCTGTCTACATTCTTGTTTTGTATTTTTTGATGTAATATCTCTGATATATGTTTCATATTGCTGCAATTGTAAAGGTTGTATATAATTGGTGCAATCATGGTAAGAGGGTTCACATAATGAACTATCTCGATCTTGTTGTAAGAGTAAACACAATGGAAACAACACAAGAATATAGAATGAATGCAGATTCAGTCATTCAGTATATATTATTTTATATTGTTTTTCAATAATGGTTTAGTTTCTAGTATGCCAGCTAATTGGTTTAGTGGTGAAGTGCATAGAAAAAAATGATCAACTAAAGTACTTTTTATCTTGAGCATCTCTTATAGGATGTATGACTTGTTGGGAATTAAGGTGTCTCAACCTTAGTAATTCCTTGCATTATTTTGATTTTATTTATTTATTGTTTGCCTATGATGTAAATTAATTGTAAATTCCATATTGTCATTTTGTAGGATGTGGCATGGTGATGTGTCATCCTACATAGAAGATGACAACTTGTAATTTTGTCCTCACATGAAGAGATAGGCATCCCACTTTGTGGTAGGAGTATTTTTCCATGTGTGGCATATTGGATGTTGTGTAAGGCAATGTTGACTGAAAGGGTTATGATAGATTCCTATGATGAAGTTATGACATGTAAGAGTTAGAAATAGAAGCTTGTAAGACAGGTGAAGACATGTGTCGAGAAGCATATTTGAAAAAGGCATCTTTGGGGGCTCCAAGGTGGACTATGACATGTAAGAGAATATGCTATTTATAGCCTGTGTATGATATATTCTTTTACAACTGTAAGTTGTAACTACTATGATAGATTCTATGATGGTTCTAAGAGTCGTAAGAGCATCTGTCATGGCCTATTTTGGAAATAGGTCACCTCTTTTGGATGGGGGCTATGGACAAGTGTTAGATACATATTACAATGTTGACCAAGTGTCCATATGCATGGGTTTTGGGCCGTGAGGCCAAGCTGGACGCTCATTCCAAGATAGAGCCAATTTTGCCTTGTATATTCTATATAAATAGGTGCTTGGAGGAGATGTAGTATGAGATTGATAGGTACTGTTATGCTTCCAAATTGACTCCAAAAATGAGTGTCAAAGAATATTGAAGCTTGCATTGCAAGTGTATTGTAAACCATAATTAGTTTTGATAATACATTGTGTAGGTTTCTGAGTGTGTGGTTTTTCACCTGATAAGGGTTTTCCCCACGATATATCTTGTCTCTCTTCTTCTGTCTTCTTTCTAGTTCTATGTGTATTACTGCAATATCTCTATTAGATGTTTCATGTTGCTATAATTGTAAAGATTAAATTGAATTTGTATAGCTGTCCCCTCATTAGATTAGTGTAGGAAGTGATTTCCGCACACGTAGCTTCCTTTCAGACAGTTCCTCATATGTCTCAAATCTTTCTTCTTTGGGATCCCTGGGTTTACTTAGCATATGTTGTGCATAGTTATCTAGTATTTTTCTATAAACTTCATATCCCATTGGTAGGATCCAAATAGTTCTAGGCTCCACAGCCTCCATCATACATTGATCCTTCTTTATAATAAAACATATATCATCTTTGTATTTGTCCACAATGGTCTTAGGAATCCTTTCCCTAGATTGCATTAACTTTTGGAAATGTTTGAAGTAGCCCCATAGGACTGAGTTTTGTGCATCTATGTTTCCTATGCTGCTCAACTAGTTTCTAATGTGTACTGCAATAGGTTTGTCTATAGTTGAAAATTGATTTTTCATGCCTGATAGCTCTTGCATAAAGTAGAAAAATAAGCACAAAATTAACATACGATATTTGAAAGGGTATTTTCTTTCTTTTGTTTTCTTCAAGTTCTCCATTAATTGTTGTTGGAGTAGTTCACACAGCTCATACCCTACATTTTCCTTGACCATTTGATATGCAGTGTATATGGAAGTACTAAAGACAAAATTCTCCCAGTTTGTGAAGTAGATTTTGTAACCTAGCACCATGGATGCAAACCTTATGGCATGGTCTTCAATATCATTGATTGTTAATGCCCTTTTGTCAAATCTGGCTCCAGTGGTCACTATCACTATTTTCTTCTTTACAGATTTGAATATTGCTACTATATCGGTAGAGCTTAATCTAGTCACAGCTCTTATTTCCTCCTTTGTGACCATGAATGGTTTCTCTAGCCACATGAATTCATCATGGATCCTACTCAGAACATACCAGACTCATTCATCCTCTACAAATGTTGGGAAGTTTTTGTACTGAATTTCTTCACTTCCAAACCATTGTATTCTTTCTTAAACTCAAATTGGGCACCACTTAAATGTTTTAGATATAAATCTATGAATTTACTATCACCATGTTCTTCTAGAGCAACATGAATATAAGCCCTAACATCTTCTGCATGCATAACACCAAACAAAATTTATGAAAATACACCAATTGGATCAACCTCTGTTGATTTGAATAGATGCTTCTTGAATTTTTGCCAGGCTCTCTTAGTTATATCAATCACTTGTGGTGCTGCCATTTCCTTAAAGACTTAAACAAATTCACAATAGGGTTTCGATCAAAAAATACCTCTTTTGCCTATTTAGGGTTTCCTTTACTTGAATCACACTGTCTCGCTTGAACCTCTACAAATCATTGAAATTGCTTAGAAATCACTTTTAGTTTCTCTTGAACACTTGATAACTTGAATGCAAAGTGAATTGTATGTTGAATGAGTTCCCTTTTAACCCTTGATAGGAAAACCTAAGTCATCATAAATGCAGTTCTTCAAAAGTTGTCAAACCCTTCTCTGTTGAGCACAACCGATCTACATTGCTCTGCAATGTTCTACATTTGATTCTTTGCTTTTGGAATTACTTTCAAAAGATCTTTCACATGAATCTTCACATCATATCTTCGTGCTAGATCCTAGCATTGATTATCTCACTAGGGGCAATACAGCTCTCCTTGAGCTAGAGCTCCCAATTTACTTCACGGAGGAAGTATCTGCACCAAAGGTTGGTGTGAATCCATCCATGGCCTCATTAACATCCTTCTTACTTCAGACCTTGCTCATTTCCTTCTTGATTTCCACTAGATCAATCTTGTTCTTATCTTTATCTTCCTTTGTTTTATTTTCCTTTTCTCTGCAAAATAGTCTCTTTTCCCATTCTTGTATCTACATAATCTTGCAACATGTCTAAATTTATTGCAATTGTAGCATACTACATTCCTCTATCCTTGATTCCTTATGTTGATTGGATTCATTCTTGTTTTGCATTGGTTAGCCATATGCCCAAATCTATTGCATGCAAAACATTTTCCATTCAAGAATTGAGTATTCCTTGCATTATTAAAACCATTCCTTACCAGACTTCTGCATTCATTTGATCTATGACAAATTTTCTTGCAATTGAAACATTGACCAGAGAATGATGGAATATTTTGAGTCATTCTATTCCTACACTAAGTAGTCTTATGTCCAAACTTATTGCAATTAAAATAATAGCCATTGAAATATGGGTACCTTTGAGCATTTGATTGTTTGACCAGAGATCTTCTATGTCTTCTTCTTTGATTATGGAACTGGTTGCCTTTGTTTTTCTTCATCTCGATGTTTTCTTAAACTGATTTAGAACTTCTCCTTTTTCAAATCCCAAGCGCTTATTGTCATCTAAACTTTTATGACCTTCAATTAACTCCTCAAGCTTTGTAGAGCTTTTTTTGAATTTTTCTTTATAGCTATTTGATGCTTCCATATCATATTTTAGAAGTAAAACATCTTTAGCCAATTTTTCAAATTTCTTTAGACTTATCTTTTACAACTTGATTCAAATGCTTTTAAATTTCCTCTTTCTCTTCAATTTCCAATGTTATGTTGTTTAGGGTTTCATTTTCTTCAGTTAATTGTTCACTTAATTCCTTGCTCTTTTCTTTGAACCTTTTGACTTGCTCCATTAGCTTCAAAATGCATTCATCAGATTCTTAGACATTTGCCTTTAGATCCCTAACTTCTACTTCAGACTTTTCAAGATCTTCAAGAGAAGCTTCCAGTTGATGATCAATTGTGACACTGCCTAGAGTAGGGTACCTTATGGCTACCATGAGTATTCTTTCCCAGATCTTCCTCAAGCTATTAGACTTCTTCCAAGGAACCTTGTTCTGATACCAATTGTTGACCACAAAGAATACTAAGAGGGGGGGTGAATCAGTATTCTGTAAAACTTCTCCTTCACACATTTATTAATCCATTTACCACAATCCATAACTTAAAAGCAAAACAAACATAAGAACAGAAACCATAAAGACAAAACACATAGACAGTAGGATTTTTATGTGGAAAACCCAAAAAGGGAAAAACCATGGTGAGTGTTAGCTCACAATAAATTATGATAACAATACCGAATTACATGAAGGCTCACTACCTTAGGGCTCACTTCCCAAGGACTCACTGTCTAAAGAAGTGCTCACTGCAATAGGCTCATTGCTAAGAAAATGGAAGAGAAGATAGAAGAAGGATTGGCTCACTGCCAAGAGATGACTACTCCAAATGTATCTACAAAATGCTGAAGTACAATTCCATTAATAGCTCAGTATATAGACTCAAATGTCTTGATAATATTTTCCCTACTTTTCTTCTCTGCTTCACATATGCTCTGCCTTTCTGCTTTTACTATCCTTTTCTGATCACAAAATTGGCTTAGATTGCACACAAATTTTATTTGTGCTTTATTCACATTTTCCATACTTCCAACACTCAAATCCATCTAGTATATATATCTGCAACAAGATTCCTCTCACAATTAGGTCGGTAAGCCAAGCATGAAACATGCATATAGACGTTATTCCTTGTTGGCTTGATCTTGTGTACAAATAGAAATGCAGACCCAAACAAACATATGATAGTCTTCATATAGGTTAGGACCAATCATTCAACCACTTATATTGATTATTCAAACAATATACCTTCACCGCATATAGATCTGACATGTCTGGTAGCTTATCCCTTGAGTACACACTTGACTGGTTCATCTGTCACAACATAACTCCCACTGCAGACCATATGAGACTCTAAAATTCATATCCAACATTCACCATTGATCTCTTAACATGCCTTAAGAACTGTAAGACAAAATATGTAATAGTGAAGGAATATGAGCCCTTTTACTTTGGTACTGTGCACTGTTCATGTCTTAACTCTAGTCACCCAGACTTAGCCATTTCATATTATGACTTTTAGAGGAAGTGAAGAGTTGAACATTGGAACATATCATCACCAAATAGCTATGATTAACATATCTAAACCACATGTAATGATATTTACCTATGGAGGCATACTGACCCAATCTCTATCACTTACTCTATATACTACCCATACTTAGTTATTTTAGGCTTCCAGGCCAAAATCATTTTATGCCTTGTTAAACTAAATTGATCTACCAGAGTAAAGTCTCTTTGCATTGTTTATGGAATCTCTTTACCTTGTTCCCATCAATGACAACATTCAATCATTCATCAGAGTAGTGTCTCTTGCTAATAGATACAAGGTAAAATGAAAATACACACAAACAAGTAAGAAAGCATGCACAAAACAATACAAAGATAAACAAGATGCTGCCCCTGGTCAAGACGGAAAGCCAAAGATTGATAGATTGATGATGATGGATAATGTTGTTGATGTGAGAATGATATATCCTAGAAAAAACACAAGGATTTGGAAGGATGAATCTTGATGATGATGATGATTGAAGAGGATTAAGGCTTGTGGCAAGGCTATGAGGAAGACTGGTGGATGAGACTGGATGAATTTATTTAGATTGACTATCTCATTATGCATGTGTTAGGATTTACTTTTGATGTTTGGATCACTAGGAGTATTAGATTGATGGGAGGGATTGCATTGGGTTGTATTTAGATGGACTTTTGCTTGACACAAATGATAAGGGAAAACCAAGTCTAATGGATAAGGCATTGTGGGATGATTGGATGAGGTGATGGAGGGAGTGTTGATAGAAGATGGAATATATGGAGGATTCATGATGTGTGGATGGAGGGGTTCCAAATATAATCTCCAAGGACTACGTCATATAAGAGTAACATGAACCACTCTAGATATGAGTATGCACTACAATGCATGGGTTGGATAGACATTTTAGGATATGTTTAATATGGGTATACCAAGAGATGTCCAAAGCATTTTTCAACATTGATGCCCCTATCCTTATCAAGATCAAAGGTAGGCAGGGATGATGGATTCGAGAGATGATAAGATAGATATGCATATATAGTGGATGGGATGGATGAGACTGGTAAGATAGGTTGGTTTAATCATGGCATGGAGGGTCCTAACAAGGGACTATCCAAACCATGTAGCTAGAGTAAACACAACGAAAATTACACAAACATAGAATGTAATGGGAGATGCAAATACTTAATATATCAGATAATAAAAAATGCTTATATTCTAGCACCATGTGGGCTACAATCAAAGGCCTCATAGGTGTGCTTCTGGGTTACAACATATATGCAAGGTATGGCATTGCAGTGCCTTCCTAAAAAGAATCTATCTTCTAAAACTACATAACTAGAGAAGTGACTTCCTAATGCTTCTAAGAGATGTATATATATCATCTTCAAGCTCATAAAATCCTCCGTGTCGGTCACAAGAGGTTGTAAATTTCAATGAAATGATGAAGCATGTAGAAACATGTAGGTCGGCCTACAACATCTATTACTGCTTTGTAAATGAATGAAACTTAGTGTGGACCTCAAGGAAGGTCTATCTAGTCCTTATGTGTCATGTATTATGTTCCATTAGGCTCCACAAGTCACAAAAGTTCTCTGCAAACCTTCTCCTTCAACAGACTTCCTGAATGCTCTCTTCTCTGAAAGTTGATGATCTTCTAAGAGTGATAACTTTCAAGAAACAAATCCAAATCACTTGAAATCTAAATATGATGTAGCTAAAATTATGTAGATGCTAAGTCCTCTGCAAGATTTGATATGAAGATGTGAAAAAATGTAGTAGAAAATAATAAACTATAAATTACTGAACTGCAATTGAACTGAAAGAAAAGAAAAGAATGAAAATATTTTGGTTGATGCAAGATTGTTCTGCAACCTGAGATGCTCCTACATCAGATACCTCAGGTTGTTGAAAAAGTGAGTCCCTAAAACCAATGAGGTATACCTTAGCCTAAGATATCCATAATAAATCTTCTTCTAATCTTCCTTTCTATTTGAATAAATAGTCTTCGTACTTCTTGCCTCTGGTATTGCCTCCAACTTTGCTATCCAAGATCTTCTCTATTTTCTCTAGTTGTTGTTGTGGTAACCGGTCCTTCAATCTATCTTCAATGTTGTCACTTGATTCTCCCTCATAATACTTATAGAAGTCTGTAATGTTGAATATAGGTGATATACTAAATGTCTCTTGTAGCTCCACTTCATATGCATTTCCTAAATCAAACTTCTTAAGAATCTTACATGGTCCAAACTTATTCATCTTCAGCTTGTTGTATGTCCCCACCAGAAATCTCTCCTTTCTTAGATATACCATAAATTCATCTCCAACTCAAAATTCTTTGTGTCTCCTCTTCTCATTTGATAGCTCCTTATACTTGATATTCATCTCCACCAAATAATTCCTAACTTGATTATGTAGTGTCTTGATGTATCCTACAAATTCTTCTACCTCTACACCTTTCTTGTTCTCCATAATAATGCCTCTCAACTCCTCTAGGTTGTACTCCTGTCCTAATCTCAAATGGTGTCTTCCCTATACTTCTATTCATTAAATTATTATATGCAAACTCTTCTTGTGGTAGAATTAGATCCCAATTTATTGCCTTGTCTCCTACTAAACATCTCACCAAGTTACCCAAACTCCTATTTACCACTTCTATTTGTCCATTTGTCTATGGGTGAAATGTTGAACTAAATTTTAGATTTGTCTTCATCTTCTTCCACAATGTCCTCCAAAAGTATCCAATGAATCTTGTATCCCTGTCTAAAACTATACTCTTAGGTAATCCATGCAATCTCAGAATCTCTTTGAAAAATAGGTCAGCAACATGTATTGCGTCATTTATCTTCTTACAAGGAATGAAAAGTGCCATCTTTGAAAATATATCCACTACTACAAATATAGAATCATGTCCCCACTATGTTCTTGGCAAACCTAATATGAAATCCATACTTATGTCTTCCCAAGGTCTCTTTGGTACTATCAAAGATTTGTATAATCTAGTATTTTGACTACTCCCTTTTGCAGCTTGACAAACTCTACAACTCTACACAAATTTCCTTACATCCTTATATATCTAAGGCCAAAAGTATTGTTCACTTGCCAAAGTTACTATCTTGTCAATCCCAAAATGTCCTTCCAATCCCCCACTATGTCTCTCCTTGATCAAATTATTTCTCATTAAACTTCTATTTATACACAACTAATTTGGACTTTGATCAACATATCCTCTTGAATCAAATAATCTAACCACTTACTTCTATCTATCACAATAGGTTCCTTACATGCTTTCCATGGTTCTGCAAAATCAAGATTTTCTTCATACATATGCTTAAGTCCCTCGAAACCGAATAACTCTACCCTCAACTCTGTCAACAAATTCCTTCTTCTACTCAATGCATCTGCATCTTTGTTTGAATTTCCACTCCGATGCTCAATACAAATGTGTAACTCTACATGAACTCTACCCATCTCATATGTCTTTAATTCAACTTTCATTGACTATTCAAATATTGCAAAGCTTGATGATCAGTGTACAACACAAATTCCTTAGGCAACAAGTAATATCTTTACTTCTTCAAAGCTTGAATTATCGCATAGAACTCCTAATCATAAACTAAATATCTTCTCCTTGCATCATTAAAATTCTCACTGAAATATGTTATTGGTGTCCCTTCTTGACTTAATACTACTCCTATTGCATTTCCACTGGCATCAAAATCAACTTGAAATACTTTGTTAAATTCTGGTAATGCTAATACTTGTTGTTCTATCACTTTATGCTTCAACAATTCAAAACTCTTATATGCTCTTGATGTCCACTTGAAATTCTTTCTGTCACCTTTCACTGTCTCTGTCATAGGTGTGCATATAGTACTAAATTTTTTTATCAACATCCGGTAGAAACTTGCTAGTCCATGAAATGATCTTACCTCTCCAATGTTCACAGGTGTTAGCTACTCAAGAATTGCTCTAACTTTCTCAGGGTCCATGTTCAATCCTTCCACAGAAATCACAAATCCCAAATATACCAATTCTTTCTTCATGAAACTACATTTTTTAATGTTTATCAACAATTTCTCTTCTCTCAACCTCTGTAATACTTGTCTAATATGCCACAAATGTTCTTCTTTTGTCTTACTAAAAATTAGAATATCATCCAAGTATACAATAACAAACATACCCAAGAATTTCTTCAAAACCTCATTCATCAATCTCACGAAAGTACTTGGTCCATTAGTTAATCCAAAAGGAATCACTAACCACTCATACAATCCTTCATTTGTCTTAAATGTAGTCTTCCACTCATCTCCTTCTCTAATCCTGATCTGATGGTATCCACTCTTCAAGTCTATCTTTGTCAAATACTTCACTACACTCAAACTATCCATAATGTCATCCATCCTTTGCAATGGAAATCTATACTTAATTATGATCCTATTGATTTCTATAGAGTCTATACAAATCCTCCATTCTCTATCTTTCTTTGGTGCTAGTATTGTAGGTACCACACATGGGCTTAGACTTTCTCTAATCAATCCTTTCCTCAATAGCTCCTATATCTATCTATTCATCTCCACATTTTCTGCTAGTGTCATCCGGTCTATTTCTTTGTTAGGAAAACTAGCTCTAGGTATAAGGTCCATATGATGATTGATACTCTGGATTAATGGCAATCCTTTAGGCACATTATCTAATATGATATCTCAATACACTATCAACAATTCAGCTATCTCCTCTGGCAGTAGTTCTTCTTTTGTAGTGTTCTCCATACTTAGGTCTCTGCACTTCTTTGGAATTAAAGAAAAATACATATTCTCATGTCTCAATCCTTCCAAAAATTTCCTTCCATCAACGAAACAGATTCTAGCATTCCCACATCACTTTTAGGCTCATCTTCCAAAGGTATCAAGATATGTTTCTTCCCATTTGATGTTATAGTATATGTATTCTTTCTCCCATCATGTATAGCCTTTGTATCATACTTGCACGGTCTCCCCAACAATATATGGCATACATCCATCGGCATAATATCACACAATACCTCATCAACATAACATCCTATATGAAATTTCACCAAACATTGTTCACTCACTAGTACCTTGTGTTCATCTTGAATCCATGCTATCTTGTAGGGCTTAGGGGGTTTCAACCTCTCTAGGTTCAGCTTAGTCACCATCTCCTCTGAAAAAAATTATCAGTACTACCACTATCAATGATAACTTTACAACATTTACCTCCTTATTTGCATATGGTCTAGAACAAACTTTTCCTTTGCGATAGTTTCTCCATTGTCTCTGCTTGAAATAATGCTCTCCTAATGACTAATGATTGTCCTTTCCATGGTTTTCCCACTGAATTAGGTGATCCAATAGGTTCTTCCTCCACATAAGCTACTTTTGCATTATTCTCTATTCTCTTGCATGTACTTCCCTAATGACATTCAAATGCCATGTGTCCTTCACCTCCAAACTTAAAACAAGTTCCTCTAAATGATCATTTGTCAAACCCTCTTTCATCTCTCTAGTATCCTTCATTCTAGCAAGAATTATGATTCCCTCTACTATTGCGGTAGAAACTCCTATCATCCCTCCGCTATGCATTATTATCTGTCTTCCTTCTTGTATGGACTACTTTCCTTTCTTTTCTCCGCATAAGATCTTTCTCCTCGGGAATATGATCTACCTCTTTGAAATTTACCTCCTCTTCCTCTCAATCTCTACTCATGTCAAATTTAATAGAAGAATATAGGAAAACATATATGACAAGATCTAATATAGGGAGAAAAGAAGATATAATAGAGAATAGGATATATGATACATTATATATGATGTAATCAGAGACATAACATGAATGTATGAAAAAAAAATTAATTATAATTGTGCATGATGAATATAATATACCTCAAGTTGGTTTGACTATTGTGTAATATTTTTTGATATATCTTGTTCATGTTATTGGGTTTATATTGTCAATTTCATATGTTCTTTCTTGCTACAACCTTCTATAGCTTAGTGCATAAGCTCTAATACACTTCTTATCCCTAAGATTGGGTTATAAATATAAACTTCAGGTAACTTAGGCTTAAATCTTTGATCTACACCCATTCTTTCCATAAATCATAATCATTATGAATGAAAACCTTCCAATTTGACAATTCCATTATAAGTAATACTTTCTAAGACTTAGGAAAGGGAAATTTTAAACAATCTATCAACTAGCGAAGGATAAGGCCATCCTTGTAAATGTATCTAGGTGTAATCCTTGGAATTTAGTGGCCTCCCATTTCATAGAGATAATGACATAGCACAATTTAGATATTGTATATAGCTTAAAACTAGGAAGTCATTCCATATAAGTCATCCCAAAATAATACAGAGGCACCATTACAACTTATCAATAATAAAATGCTCACAACATAGGTTGAAATTCCATATATGTGAACTAGTATGGACTTCCATTAATTAATATTCTCAATGAAGAATTATAATTTAAGTATTTTTTCTATAGTAATTTACACTATCTAGAAGTAGATTGAGAGAATAGGCCCTAAACAATATTATCACGCAAAGATAAATTCTAAATTTTTAGATTTCTCAAAGCACCACTAACATAATTTATTTTTATCTCTAATTCCTTTCCATAGAAACTGCTCAAAATCTTTCAAAAAGAGGCTATAATAGATCTCATAATATTAAGAACAAATGTATAAACAAGAATTGCAACCATAACAAATTTAATTAGATGAATTCTTCTAGCTAAGGATAACCATTACTCTTTATAGATATAGAGGAAATATAAAAGAGTAAATCCCAAATGCTTCCATAATATGACTTTCCCTATGCTAGGAAAGAAGGGGATACCAAGACATTTTTTAGGTAAATTATCAATATTAAAATCTAGCAATGAAACAATCCATTTTTTAAGTCCGAATAGGAGTGCTAAAAAATAATAAGTTAGATTTATACTTATCAATCACTTGGATAGACACATTTTAATATAATTCAAGTGTATCTTTAATTGATTGAGCCTCATTCCAATTTGATAAGACAAAAGTAAAGTTTCATTAGCAAACTACTAATGTGTCAAAGCATCCATATTATCCACCACCTTAATCCCATTCCATATTCTTGATGAATGAGTAACACTAATAGCCCTACCCAAGGCTTCCACCATTATAATAAAGAGAAAAGGAGATATAGGGTCCCCTTTCCTTAGACCATGTGAGAGGATTAAGTTACTAAAACTAGAAACAAGTGATGGAACATTGTTTCCTACTACCTTAGTTGTAGTACAAGAAACATATTTTCAAGAAAAAGTCAAAATACATTAAAATGGGGTATTATTCTATTGATTATGGTTGTCATAACATGATGTATCATCATATCCACCTAGTAATTACAACAAGTGTGTCTCTTCATCTCATTCCACTTTACATGGAAAATATAAGTGGAGACTGGATAGAGATGAATGTGAGAAAATATTATATGTTATTAAAGAGGGAGTTGAACCAACTGATGTGATATGTTAAATACATAGAAGAACCCTTATTTAATTCCATGGAAATCTTATATGATGTGATTTGATCAAAACTATGATTAACTATTTACATGATATAATTATTATTCATTCCACTGATAAGCTATGTATTCAATGTCATTTGATTAGATATATTATGTGATGTGGTTTCATATAAATGATTCTATATGATGATTTGATTCCATATTATGTGCTTTCATTTTATTGGACCAAGATTCTATATGATGCATAATTTTATTAAATATGATGTGATTTTATTTCATTATTACACCAGTGATGATCATAATATGAAATTAAAACACAAAAATATTGCAATATATGAATAAAATAGTATTTAGGTGGACAAAGGAGATTAAGTTATTCATAGCTAAACCCAATAATTGCATAGTTGATTAAACTTTAATTTATAATTTGGATTGAAACCAATTATAGAATTTATGTTACTCCTTATCTAATTTAAAATTACATGACATTTAAACCTCAAGTGATTGTTACATCGTTAACTTTTAGTTATTTTATTCATTTAAAAATTAGAGTATTAGATCTTGAATCTAATTATTTAATTAATCATTTTTTGTAGTATTATATGGTGGTATACAACTAGAAGTGTATATCATAAATTTCTTCATTTAAGTTCAACAAAACTAATTTAAGGTAGACTTGTAGGTCATATTTTCATATTCACATTGTTTCATATAGTTGGTCTAGATATGATTCAAGTGCTCAAGTTTGAAGTTAAGGGACTTTATGTGTAATCATTAGCATATGTTAAAGTTAAATTAGTGATAGTTGGAGGTATTTGTATCATCTATAGAAGGAAGATAAGGTCTTTGGCATATTCTCCTACATGTTTGTTATGATCAATAAATATTATAATTTCATGTGTAAAACACTATAAGATCTTATTTGGATCATATAACATATAAAAATTAGCTAAGTTAGTTTTAAAATCTATAATTTAGCATATCCAAATTGATTCCTTTTTTAAAAAATTACAAAGTCACTATAAAATTCAAAAATTATGATCATAATTGAGTTCAAATTATGACTCATGTTAGTGAATTAGTTATGAATTAAGATATTTTAGGAGGTCCTTTTTTCAAGGATTTGTTGTTAATGGAGGTAATTATTTATATTTTGATTATAGCATGATATGTTGTTTAGTCATGAAAATTATTTACTTGAACCAAAAATAATAATAACAATGTAAAATAAATAATTAATTATGGTATACCTTAGATATGTAAACGTCACAATGGGTTAGACATTCTTGGGTCCACTTACATGTTGTATGTGACATAGGGATAAATATTTAATGTGCATGTCACATTAGGAAAATATTTAATACTGGGAAAACTTAGTACCAAATATCTAATATTGGGGTCATGGTTTATTGAGCTCATGGTTTTGAGGCATATGGTTTATGTACTACCACTTAGTGGTTTTGTGCAAGCTTATTTCAATAATAGTAAGCACATGAGTAGTTATTGAGGTTGGCTTGTTTAACCTTTGGCTTCTTGGATAAGGTTGGTTTCATGGGCAATAATTTAGTTCTAGATGTATGTTTGGGAAGTTAGTGTGTATAATCAACTGAAGTGGTTCATGGTTTAGAGTTCCGCAAGCAATCTTTCTAGTGTGACAGTCATGGCAGACAGTGTTCTTGAGGTTCTGAGAGAAGATGCAAGTGATTTTGATGATTTGGAGGAGTGCAGATGTTTTTTGTTAAATTCAATGTTCTTGTAGAGGTCTCTGGATCATGCGCCTGCTGTGTTGGAGGTCCACATTGAAGATCAAGCTCGTTGTTGAAGATTTCTTCTTTAGTGTTGCTATTCTTCCTAGTCTTGGCCGACCAGATGATTTTAGCATGTTGTGGATGATCTAAGAGAAATTCTATGGAGCGTGGCTTGTTGATCAAGGAAGATTTGAGTCCCAATTATGTTTGGTCGATAGCTTAGTGATTCGTATTAAGTCAGATACTTGTAGTGCTGACCTTGATGTTTATTCCAAGTTTGATGAAGCATATAAAGGCATGTAGTTGAGTTGTTGAAAATCATCCTTGTGCAAAATAATCAAATCCCAAGAAAGGATCAGAAGCAGAGCAGAGAAGATGAGGAGTAGAGGAACAAGAATAGTAAAGGATGAAGTGATAGTGAAGATGTATTTGGGAGAAGAGAAAAAGTTTTATGAGCATTCAATGAGACTGAACCAAGCATGAAGAAGATGCTATTTCTTAGTTAATTCCTTCTGTATTAAACATAAAATTTGTAGGTAGTGAGCCTCTTTTGAGAAGTGAGCTTTGGGTAGTGCGCCCGAAGGCAAGTGCCTTCCCATTTTCAAGTACTTTTAACAGGGTATGAATCTTGGGGGTTAAACCCCACTGTGGTTTTCCCTTAACCAGGTTTCCACATTAAAAATATTGGTGTCAAGTGTGTTAGTTATGTTTCTGGTCATGTGTTATTGTTTCATGATTTTATGTTTACATCATTAATATGTTTGTAAGTTGTGAAAGAAGATTAAAAGAGAAAAGGTTAAGTTTGTGGGACAACTGATTCACCCCCCCTCTTAGTTGTCTAGCCTAATTCCAACATTAATATCTCCTCTTAGAAAGGGGAGGCTCCCTTCTTATTGCTAACTAATAACAACTAGTGGCTAACTAGACTTATGTACACTAAAAACTATCCTTAGGGTGGTTCAATATCATCCTATTCTCTTTTTTCAAAATAGATGTTTACAATTCAAGATAATAATCCCACAAAGCTTATAATATGCAAAGAACTACAAATTACTACTTTGGAGCAATAATAACCAATATCCACTTAACTTACACAAAAGAATAACTAAATGATACCAGTGTGTGTTAATCACCAAGAAACACACGAAAACACAAAGCTTCCTATTGCTTCTTATGCCTATTGGAAATGGAAGATTTTGGAATAGAGTGCAGCCCAAAGCCTTCCCTATATGTCAATATAAGATAACACAATCATGAACAATAACTTGCAGCCCAAAGTCTTCATGTTCCTTCTCATTCACCAACATAAACACAAATCTCAAAGATGATATCGCAGCACAAAGTCTACAAGATCATATTTGAATCACCTTCGAAACACTTGATTTCCACGTTCACAATTCAACCATACATACAAGATAATGTGATAGAAAGGACATAAGAACAATTCTATAACATTACAAATTTGATCCAAGACAAAATCTGATATCGCTGCCACAAAATGGGTTACACTTTCTGGGACATCCTGATTTTTGCTAAAATCACATATTTTTTAAAAAATAATGAGTTAAGCCTTGAAAGGTTCCATTTAAAGGATTTTAATTGAAGAAGGTTTGATCAAACCCCCTAAGATTAAAACCCCCTTGGATAGAACCCCGCAAGTTTTAAACCATACCTATAATGGAGTCTCCTCTACACCTATCAAAATGCTAACAAAAAACTAATTTTGATTTATCTTTTGAGGAATCAAATGAATTCATTTAAAATCAATGCTTTGTAAGTATGTAGTCCTTATTATAAGCTTCCCAAAAAATATAATTTTAAATATATTTAATTTGATTATTATATTTATTTTTTATTTCTTATGAATGTATGTTTTTCACTGAACATCAAGTTCTCTATTCTACACACATGGAAAATTAGTCAATTACTGAAATAAAATTCTAAAAAATATCTATGCACTAGGTATTGATGTCCTTGTTTCAACAAATGAAAAAAAAAAAATTTTTGATGCATACAGAAAAAGTTATGTTTTACGGAATACAACTATGTCTAAATTATAATTGATTTGACTTCAAAAATTAATTAAAAAATATATATTCAAGAAAACATTATGAAACCAATTGCATACACTATATATTGGTGTTACCAATCTAAATTAAAAAGAATTAGAATTTTATCCTTAGCAGAAAAAAATGTTATGTGCTACGGAATACACATTACTTCAAAAAAATGTTGCTTACTATTAAAAACTAGTTATCAAAGGAGATGTAAAACAATTTACAATTTAACTCCAAATTTTTTTAAAAATATATATTTAGAATCTATAAACAAAATCTCACAAATCACTAGTTCACATCATCTTCAAATTCCTAATGGTTTAGTGGCTATAGGTGTCAGAATGTGAAGATTTAGTTCAAAATATTGATTTCAATGTCAAGTTTGGCCAAAAAGTGTAACCCATTATTGTGGGGATGCAAACAATTTGCTTTCTTTATATTGATTGAAAATTGATTTACAAAATAATCTCAAAGTCTCAAATTGCTCTTCAAATTGACAACACTTTGCTTCCATAGACAAAAGATAAAATTTACCAAAGAGGCTATCTTTATTTATAGGAAGAGGCTAAGAGCAAAAATAGGAAAACTATAACTACTTTGACTTATTCAACACAAAAATCTAGATTGATTTAGGACTTCTACATTTTTACATGTAATTACATATTTGAAAAATACATGTAAATATGTTCAGAACAAAATACAAAAAGCATGAAAATATTGAAAAATAAACTAAGGCATGTTCAACTTTGTCCACCATCTTTCTCCATGAAATCTACATACTTCTTTATGACTGCTTGCATTTCCTCAGTATCTAGTCTTGAAGTATGTTGAGAGATAGCAAGGATACTTGTTATGGAATCCTTTACAGTGTTGCAAGCTTTCTCATGCCTTCCCAAGAATACTTTAAGGTTGTCCAAAGTCAACTGCATATCCAACAACTTATCCATGGAAACCACTGAAAAGGATTTATCTTCAAATTCCCTTTAGATCATGTTGTTGAATTCTTGTATCATTTCATCTAAAGAAAGAAACTTTTGGTTGTCATCAAGAAACTTGCAAGGAAACTCTTCAATCTTGTTAATCAGATTCACATCATTATCTTCACTAACTTCATGAGCACTATGCAAATCTTTGATCAACTCTTTGATGACATGTACTTTGTGTATTATAGAATCTTTGACTTCCACATTCATTTCTCTATTGGAATGATCCCAATATCAACCAATGTAACCAATTTCAGTTTCTTCATTTTCACACAATCTTGCAAATGGTCTTCGAGGTCCTGCTGCTCCTAAGAGAAAGTATCAATAAATTTATCTAACTCTTCTCTTATATTTTCCATCTTTTCCATTCTTTCTACAGAAGTTTTCAAAAGTTGCAGACCTTGTGCCATCATCCTTTCCAAGAACTCACCAACCTATCGACCTCTTGTATGAAGTTTTTCAGCCTTTTGAATAACTAGATCCTTAATAATTGCAGCCATAGGTTCAACTAATTCAGAAGATAAAGTAATCTTTTAGAGCACTGAAGCCAACTATTCTGCTTTAGCTTTATATTGATCCTTCATCTTCTTCAACTCATCAAATTTTACAATAAGAGAATTCAATGTTGATTGAGCATCAGCCTTGGCACTTTCATGGGTTATGTTTCCCAATTCAATCCTTGAAATGGAGTAATCATTGATATCAAAATCTTCAATAGATACATTAGGGAGAGGATGAGTAACTTTTGCATACCTATATCCCTTGTCCTTAGACAACCTAGAGAGAGTCTTTGGCTTTTTCTTAATCTTGGTCTTTGTAGGTGCCAATTGCTCAAATTCAAAGTCATCTGGAGAGATGACTTATTTCTTTCTCTTTGGTGTATGAGATGAGAGCCTAGGGGGAAGTGTAGACAAACTTGCATCTAAACTAGTAGTCATTGCTTGTGTTAGAGAAACTGCACTCACAAAAGTCCTGTTAGATCTAGGGCACACAAGTGAGAGGGGGGGTGAATCAGTTGTACAAAAACTTGCTTCCAATTCAAACACTTAAATCCTCTTTGTTATTTAATAGCATATCTATTAATCACTCATGAAAGCATAAAGAATAAACACCAGAGCAGATACACATCAACACATGAGACACCAAGATTTTGACGTGGAAAACCAGGTCAAGGGAAAAACCACAGGGTGATTAACCCAAGGATTATTCTCTGTTAGAAGAATAAGAAAAATAGATGGCACATGCCAATTAGGGCTCACTGCCTGAGCACACTGCTCACAAGAGGCACACTACCTACAAGAGACACACTGTCTACAAAGTAACAAGTATTACAAACTTGAACTGGAGATTGACATCTTTACCATGTCTAGATTAGTTCCGTTTAAGCCCGAAAACTCCTGCTCTGCCTTTTGCTCTTCTTCTTCACTATGCCACACTCATCCACACCAAGACACACTTCAAAATGAATTCACAATCCCTTATTTATACAAGGCATTGACTTAGGAACAATCATCTAAGTTAGCAAACACCTATAAGATCATTCACAAGACATGTAATACATCCGGTTGGCCTGTCTTAGGAAGAACATCAATATCTGTGGTTATTCTTCAAATGCAAACTCAAACTTTAATGTGGACTACCAATAAGAATTGTACATGATCCAAAGATCACCAAAACCTTTCCAAGTCATCAAGAACATATGTACTTTATCAGCTTATTGGAATTCTTCTCTTCTTCATCTAAAACTTCAAGAACATAGTCTATCATCACTGTCATAATGAAAAAGGTGCTTCTGGACCTCCAAACCATGAACAAATCTAGTTGTCACTTCACACAAACTTCTTCAACACTCCCTCCAATCTGCAGAGTGAGATAATGCAATTCCAGATCTCACTGGACCTTTCTGTGACCCTCTGTCACCTCTGAATACCTACCAGAACGGGTTCTACTTGAACAACCATAACTTCTTCAGATCTTCATGCGGACCTCCGAAATATTGACTGGAGCATCTCAAGACTCATATCTACAAACCCTTTAAACTACATCCTTTGATCCTCAACCTATTGAGGACTTTTACCTTCTTGTCATCACTGTTCTTCACTGTTCCTGATTGAGACTTATTCTCTCAATATCCTTAGCACACAGCTCATCCAATCCTTCTCATTAATGCAATATGAGTATGTTGACATCAATGACAACACTAGTTATCCTCATACCTGCAACAATCTCCCCCTTTGTCATTGATGGCAACATATGATGTGAAAAACCATCAAGACAAGAACTTCTCCTTTCTATCATAGCTCCCCCTATCAGCAACAACCCTTTGCATGTCTTCTCTTCATTTACTGCTCCCCCTTTGATCATCAACCACTTGTTTTTCACATGTCTTCTCTCCCCCTTTGACATCAATGGCAAAGGGCTCATACTTGTAACTTGAACACATCAGAATCATACAACTACTCCCCCTGGGTAGCAACTCCCCATCATAAATCCGGATCACAAGATATGACTATGATATCCACCGAACTAACGCACATCAATTCATCCTAGTTCATCACTGGAGGGGCAATGACCCCTAACTTCTCCTTGAGATACTCAAAAGATTCCTTGGGAAGAGGTTTAGTAAAAATATTTGCAAGCTGATCCTTGGAGGGCACATACTCCAATCTGACTTCACCCTTGTTCACTTGCTCTCTCAGAAAGTGAAACTTGATAGATATATGCTTAGTCTTAGAATGCAACATTGAATTCTTAGAAATATTTATTGCACTTGAATTATCACAAAAAATTGTGATAGGCTCCTCATATTCTACTTGAATATCTCTTAGCATTTGCTTCATCCACAAAAGTTGAGTGCAACTTCCTGCTGCTGTAATGTATTCTGCTTTAGTTGTAGACAGGGATATTGCCTCTTGTTTCTTGCTTAGCCAAGAAACCAACCTTTTTCCCAAAAAGAATGCTCCTCCACTTGTACTCTTCCTATCATCCATAGCTCCTGCCCAATCTGCATCTGTATATGCATGAAGAGAAAAATTATGATCTCTAGGATACCATAGACCATACTCAACTATTCCTTTTAAGTACCTAAAAACTCTTTTGATTTCCATGACATGAGATTCTCTGGGATCAGCCTGGAATCTCACCACAAGACCAACAACCTGCATTATATCTAGTCTAGTCTGAGTAAGATACAATAATCCTCCAATCATTGATCTATACTTGGTCTGATCTGTCTTAGGAGAGTCATCATCTTTGCTCAACTTACATCCGGTTGCCATGGGAGTATTCATTGGCTTTGAATCTTCCATCCCAAATTTTCTCAACAATTCTTTCACATATTTGGTCTGAGAAATAAAGATTCCTTTCTTTGATTAAGAAATTTGCAGACCCAAGAAGAAATTCATTTCACTGAGCATTGACATTTCAAAATCACTTTTCATTTGATTTGCAAAGGTTTTACACATACTATCTCTTCCTCCAAAGATGATATCATCAACAAATACTTCAACAATCAAGATGTTTTCATGATCAATTTTGAAATATAGGTTACTATTAGTAGTACCTTTGTTGAAACCAATCTTCAAAAGATGTTTGTCCAGCCTTTCATACCATGCTCTTGGAGCTTGCTTTAGACCATATAGTGCCTTTTTTAATTTGTAGACCATATCACCATGCTCAGATAACTGAAATCCATCTGATTGTTCAATGTACACTTCTTCCTCTAAGTCACCATTTAGGAAAATTAACTGAGAAATAGCATCTTCTTCATGCCTAGTTTAGTCTCATTGAATGCTCATGAAAGGACGAGTAGTGAAGAATGTAGTTGTATATTGAATCAGGGTATTCCAATCATTGATCTATACCTTTTCTAATTTGCCTTAAGGGAGTCATCATGTTTACTCAACTTACATCTAGTTAGCATGGGTGTACCCACTGGCTTTGAATCTTCCATTCCAAACTTTGTCAATAATTCTCTCACATACTTAGATTGAGATATGAAAATACCTTTATCTGACTAAATGATTTGCAACCTAAGAAGAAATTCATTTCACCAAGCATGGACATCTCAAATTCACTCTGCATCTGATCAGCAAATGTTTTGCACATACTCTCATTTCCACCAAAAATGATATCATCAATAAATACCTCAACAATCAAAATGTTCTTATGATCAATCTTGAAGTAAAAATTACTATTAGTGGTGTTTACTATATCCTAGCTTTAACAGATACTGATCTAATCTTGCATACCAAGCTTTTGGGCTTGTTTGAGTCCATACAATGCTTTCCTCAACCTACATACCATATATCTCTGATTAGACAATTGAAATCCTTCTAGTTGCTCAATCTAGACTTCTTCTAATTCTCCGTTTAGGAGTGCTAACTTGACATCCATCTAATAGACCTTGAAATCTTTATAAGTAGCAAATGAAAGAAATAATCTAATTGATTTTGAAGAATCTTTTTCTCTGGTGGCAAGAATAGAGGTAGTCATCACTTTTGATTGATTTCTTTTTTTGATTTCTAAGAAAAACTAAATTCTCAAGTCGTGGCTATGTCATATTTGTCTAATACATTCCTTTGTTTATTCTCTATTGTTACTCTCCTCTGTATGGGCCACCATTGAGGCACTACTGAAGCTTCATATCAAGGATATTTAAGTATACTCCTCTGCAAAAATGATGGTAAGGCTTTTTCTTCTTCAAGCTCTATATTGTTCTGCCACTAGAGGTCATGCCCATGTCTATTATTTCTAAGCATGAAAATATTTTGAAAGTCTTTACTTTCTCTTATATCTACACAATTCTTCAAAATAGAGACCTTATCTATACCTAGCCGCAACTTCATATGTATGTCTTCATCATGAAACAAAACAAAGGTAAGCTCTACCTTTTGAGCTCTACATTATATCTTTGATTTCTTATCTATATGAGCTCATTGTGATCTTAGGAAGTCGTGAAATGAAGGCATCTATCTTTATGTTTTTGTTAAGAACTTCATAGAACTCCCTATATATCTTGAAGGCCGTGGTATATTTATGTTTCTATGCATTTTGCTTCATCCCAAGTCACATCCATGTATGGCATTTCTAAGTTTAAACCCTCCATGTTGGGGCAACTCCATGCTACAGGTACCAACTTCAAGCCATGACAAAACTCTTTCCTTCTGTATCTGTATTTTGAAACTAAGACCCTAGGTGAGTTTGAGAAAAATATACAAAAATGAATTTTATTCTTATCTTTTCCTATCTTAAATGAGTTCAAAAATTCATTTTCATTTTATATCTTTCATTTGATCTGGCATTGTACAGCGAGGGTTTTGATATTTTCTTAAGAAGACTTTCCCTTTGGCTACGACTTGAGATTCTCCTCTTGTAGATGCATGTGATACTGAAACTCCATTACAAAATACTTTCTCTTGCTACTCTAGACTGATGTATGCATTCTTTCTGTAGTCACTTGTATCTTTATCACACATTTGTAAGTACTTGATGAGATACTTCCTGTAGCTATTCATGTCATTGAAGTTCCATTATTTGGCTATGATGAAATGTAACAGATGGAATACATGCTGTCTTCTTGTATTATTTCTCCTAGATATTTGGCTTCATTATTAATTTTGTTGCTCCATTCACATTGTATAATGGTTACATGTTGTCCATGTCACTTCTATATCAATGTAGATGCCATAATGAAGTTGAGACTCATTTCTACCATCATGTTGGGTGAAATGCATCTGATGTCTTGAGTTTGAGTAGCCATGTACTTATGTGTTCCATTGATGATTGGTATTACTATTTACATTTGATATGCATACATTTTGAATATTTCAATTAGAGCTATCCCATCTCACACATGCTTGGAATCTAGTCTACTGTATCATATCAAATATAGATATATACATACCACATTGAATTTTTCCAATTCCTCCTCTTAACTGGCATGAATATTTATCTGATCATGAATTCTGTATATCACTTGCAACTGTATCTTCATAGTTGTATTAGATATCCCATATATGCATCTATGATGTTCATGATAAATAGAGATAAACATACACTTACCTCCTATATCTAACTCTTGAAAAATATGAGGTGAGATGGCAAAACTATTCACTTGATTCTTTTCACGTCACTCTTGAGACAAGAGAAACAAAGTGGTCTTCTTTAAAATGGCAAAAGCATTTGATGTGAGTTGTGCTCCATCTGTACACATGTTGTATATGCTCTTATCATACATTTGAATGGTGCATAGAATACCTTTCACATGCTAGTTCCTATAGTAGTAGCTATACATATGATTCTTTCAATTATCCTGTATTGATCATGGTTTTTCTGTACTCAGTTTTAGACATAATTGAGCTGTCTCAATGCTCATTTATAATGAGCTTACTTCTTCGTGTTGAACTAATATTCATAAATGGGTAATGAGACTAAGATTCATACACTTGGTTAATACAATAGCATAATATATCTAGATTTCTATGTGTATACTTGCATTCCATCCCCTCCTAAGAATTAGGGGCAGCATGCTAGGCTTAACCCTTATGGGAGCCCACTTTATACCACATGTTGAATTGGTCTTCAAAATAGAAACATGATTTCACCTATACCTTCACATGAAACAAACATGTAAGATAAAATTAGTGAAGTATAATGATTGTTTCTTTTCTATCTCTCTTGCATGTGAATGATATGTATCTATCTTAATGCACTATAGGCAATGTATTATGCCTCTATTCATAGGCACATATAGGGAACTCATATCCAGAGATCTTACAAATTTGTTTCAATCTTGCAGACTATTATGAATATTGGGAGTAGGGATAGAAGGCAATCTCAAAAATTGAAAACATTGAATAGGCAATGATGGCTATGATCCTTCCCCTTCCTATTTCTAGATGCATAGTATAATTCTTATATCTGTACTAGTTTAGCTATTCCTATGGATTGTGTGGGACATTTGATCTATCATGTTTTCATTCAATTCAATGTTTATTTCTTTTATGTATCTCATTTGTAAAATGAATAATCATTGTAGTGAAATGAAATAATTTATCTCTCAAACAACCTCCTATTATGCAAATGAATGATTAGATGAATCTCTTGCATTTTCAGCAGCTGAGGCGAACTGGAGTTTAAAGATACATCCAGTGTATGCTGTGGTGCCATTGAATTGTAACTGATCCGCCTGAGGATAAGGACCAGAAAACATCTTTCTAATGGTGGTGACACCAAACTCATTATGTAACCATTGGAAAGGATTTCCAATTTCTGGATTCAAGAATCTTACCGGGAGAACAAAGTCTCCACACCAGTTCTGAAGGGCATGACCTACATCTGGATCAATAGGCTCAGCTTCTGCAGAGAACTCAAAGAATGGGAGATCAGTCCATAAACCTGGAGTAGTAAGCTGCTACTTAGAAACAAGCATTTGAAAACGATCATACAAGAAATCGGCAGCCATCTGGTGATTATGCAAATCCCTATGAGGAAAGGGGTTGCAACTCCATTGTTCGCAACTAGGCTCACTCCAGCGTTGTTCTCTGATTTGAATTACTCGAACAATGCCAGACAAGCATCTAACAGGCTTTGACTGTTGGACCTCTTTCAGTTTATTGGCTTCAAGCTTGGATTTGATCTGGAAACCTTCTCTTGATTCAAAGTCTGCAAATATATTCTCAACACCTGGTAAATGTATGAAATCAAATTCATAGGTACTGAGAAGTTGTGCCCACCTTAGAAGACGGCCTCTAGTTACCTTGTTCTTGGATTCCTTCTTGAAGAATCCCCTTAAGTGCTGCAAATCACTTTTCAACAAAAACCTTTTATCTCCAATAAACATTTGAAAAGCTTGAAAGGTGTTTACAACAACAAGTATTTCCTTATGAGTACTATGGTAACTGAGTTCAGAATTATGAAATGCACCCGAAGCAGTTCTAACAATCTCACCTTTATCTTTCGGGTTATATATAGTAGTCTTCTGTTCTCTGAGAATACCTGACCATGCATATTCACTTGCATCAGTTTCCACTATTTTGTATCTTGGTCCAGGTAATTTTAATGGAGGCAACTTGGCACATTTATCCTTAATCTTTTGAATCAACTTATCATGGTAAGAAGTCCATGGTGGTGGTTTACTACTGAGAAGCTTATTTAGATCAAGACGATCCTCCGCAAGCTTATAATAGAAACCAGCAATGTAATTGACCAAGCCTAAGAAGCGTTGAAGCTCTTTCACATTTGTCACAGGGAGATGGGTAATTTTATTGAGAATATGTTGTTGGGCTTCCATCATTCCCCCCGGGAGAAGTTTGATGCCAATAAACACAATAGACTGCTGAGCAAAGACAGACTTAGAAGGATTAATGGCTAATCCATGGTGTTGGCAGATGGACAAAAACTGACGGAGATGTGCAAGATGTGTATTCAATTCAGGACTGAAAACAAGTATATCATCAATATACGGCTGAATGAATTTAGCATAGGGTCGGAAAAGAGCATCCATTCTTTGCTAAAAGATGGAGGGAGCAGTTTTAATGCCAAATGGAAGGACTTTCCATTCATACAGACCCTGAGGCACAGAAAATGCAGTTTTGTAGTAATCCTGGGGCTTAAGCTTAATTTGCCAATAGCCTTTAGTGAGATCAAACTTAGAATACACATGGCTACCCTGGATAGACTGCCAAATATGGTCTTTGCTAGGCAAGGGATGACGATGATCCACTAAGCATTCATTAAGAGGTTTATAATTAACCACTAACCTCTTTTCAGGCAATTCACAACCATTTTCATCAACTTTTGGAACATACATTGCATGACAAGAAAAAGGTGATTCAGATACCTGAATGAGCTGTTGTTCCAGAAGAGAAGCAATTTCCTTAGCACACATTTCAGATTCTGCTGAGCTCATTAGGAAATAGTTAGCTTTACCTTTTGGGAGCATCTCTTGACCAGCAGCATCTTTCTTCAAAGGAAGATCACAGGTGATCCTTCGGGCATGCTTTGACAAATCTTTTGTCATGACTGATGCTTCATATTCTGCCTTGAGTGTCTGGATTTCATCTTGATTTTCTTGAAATTGCCTGATGAGATATGCATGACTGAGTTTTTTCTTTTCAGTCTTTTCAGGACGAAGCATATGAGTGAATGACAAAGGTTGATACACTCGGGGAAGCTGGAATGCATTACTAAAAGTAATGAATTCTTTGTCAATTGTAAATGGTTCCCATTCACGAATAGCATTGCTACCCAATATGCCGTCATAATCTTCTACTTCATATTGCACAAACAGAATATTAGTGGTCTTGTCTTCTGTACTTAGACGCACAGGAGCAACACAGTATGCTTTGCTACCTTCTTGATTCTGATTGGCAAAAGTAATACTAGTATTCCCTGTTCTCCAAGCATCTTCAGGGAATGCATTCTTACGGGCTAGATTTATATCTGCACCGGTATCAATGAGGAAGGAAAGAGGATATACTTGAATTCCTCGGAAATGGATAGTCACAATAGCAGCAGGACAGATAGATGCAATCTTTGCACTGCGTACATATTTATGATATGGGTAATATCTGACACCATTCACATGACTAGTTCCAGGACTAATTTCTCTAGGAGGAGATCCCTCAAATGCTTCATTTATCAAATATCTACTGGGATCTTTTTACCCCGATCATATAATTCCTTTGAAATCTGACCACAACAGAGCGACACGAACACACCTTATCCGAAGAGCATCCCAAGAAGGTGGGACCCAATTGCTCGTGAACAAGATAAGGTCGGCGACCGACTTCCTTTTACAAACGAGTGGAATAACTCGTAGACACATTAAGGTGACATGTTCACCCCTTTAGAACATGGTAGGGTCCATGTCTTTCATTTCATAACGAGGCGAAAGATATTCCTCGATGAGTGACATGCCCACTCATTAGCCTTATCTCGAGCCCGTACTGTGGGTGGAAGTACTTGATTCCCATGGAGCCCACCTGATACAACCTTCACATAATTCACCTTCTGGGTGTGTACAGTCTGGAGCTCGGTAGAAACCTCTAGAATCATATTGCGGGACCCTTGGATCATCCTCTAAGAAGTCATGACAGTTGGCGCACACTTGTGTTGAAGCATGTGGTATACAGCCTGGGAGATTATCATCTTCACGCCACATGATGCTCATCACTTTAATCTTATGTGGGTGTGCGAGGATAGCATTACTGGCATATGGAATACCACGACCAATTCTGTACGTCTTGGTGTGTAACCAAATTGGGGTTTGATGCTGAGTGAAAAAATTCAAACGGTTCCCAATGGTCCAATTGCTGAATCTGGACGTTGGTCTGCTCGGCCCATACATTTGACACATATGCCGACTTATGGCATTTTTAGCAGCTGAGGTGAACTGGAGTTTAAAGATACATCCAGTGTATGCTGTGGTGCCATTGAACTATAACTGATCCGCCTGAGGATAAGGACCAGAAAACATCTTTCTAATGGTGGTGACACCAAACTCATTATGTAGCCATTGGAAAGGATTTCCAATTTCTGGATTCAAGAATCTTACCGGGAGAACAAAGTCTCCACACCAGTTCTGAAGGGCATGACCTACATCTGGATGAATAGGCTCAGCTTCTGCAGAGAACTCAAAGAATGGGAGATCAGTCCATAAACTTGGAGTAGTAAGCTACTGCTTAGAAACAAGCATTTGAAAACGATCATACAAGAAATCGGCAGCCATCTGGTGATTATGCAAATCCCTATGAGGAAAGGGGTTGCAACTCCATTGTTCGCAACTAGGCTCACTCCAGCATTGTTCTTTGATTCAAATTACACAAACAATGCCAGACAAGCGTCTAACAGGCTTTGACTGTTGGACCTCTTTCAGTTTATTGGCTTCAAGCTTGGATTTGATCTGGAAACCTTCTCTTGATTCAAAGTCTGCAAATATATTCTCAACACCTGGTAAATGTATGAAATCAAATTCATAGGTACTGAGAAGTTGTGCCCACCTTAGAAGACAGCCTCTAGTTACCTTGTTCTTGGATTCCTTCTTGAAGAATCCCCTTAAGTGCTGCAAATCACTTTTCAACAAAAACCTTTTATCTCCAATAAACATTTGAAAAGCTTGAAAGGTGTTTACAACAGCAAGTATTTCCTTATGAGTACTATGGTAACTGAGTTCAGAATTATGAAATGCACCTGAAGCAGTTCTAACAATCTCACCTTTATCTTTCGGGTTATATACAGTAGTCTTCTATTCTCTGAGAATACCTGACCATGCATATTCACTTGCATCGGTTTCCACTATTTTGTATCTTGGTCCAGGTAATTTTAATGGAGGCAACTTGGCACATTTATCCTTAATCTTTTGAATCAACTTATCATGGTAAGAAGTCCATGGTGGTGGTTTACTACTGAGAAGCTTATTTAGATCAAGACGATCCTCTGCAAGCTTATAATAGAAACCAGCAATGTAATTGACCAAGCCTAAGAAGCGTTGAAGCTCTTTCACATTTGTCACAGGGAGATGGGTAATTTTATTGAGAATATGTTGTTGGGCTTCCATCATTCCCCCCGGGAGAAGTTTGATGCCAATAAACACAATAGACTGCTGAGCAAAGACAGACTTAGAAGGATTAATGGCTAATCCATGGTGTTGGCAGATGGACAAAAACTGACGGAGATGTGCAAGATGCGTATTCAATTCAGGACTGAAAACAAGTATATCATCAATATACGGCTGAATGAATTTAGCATAGGGTCAGAAAAGAGCATCCATTCTTTGCTGAAAGATGGAGGGAGCAGTTTTAATGCCAAATGGAAGGACTTTCCATTCATATAGACCCTGAGGCACAGAAAATGCAGCTTTGTAGTAATCCTGGGGCTTTAATTTGCCAATAGCCTTTAGTGAGATCAAACTTAGAATATACATGGCTACCCTGGATAGACTGCCAGATATGGTCTTTGCTATGCAAGGGATGACGATGATCCACTAAGCATTCATTAAGAGGTTTATAATTAACCACTAACCTCTTTTCAGGCAATTCACAACCATTTTCATCAACTTTTGGAACATACATTGCATGACAAGAAAAAGGTGATTCAGATACCTGAATGAGCTGTTGTTCCAGAAGAGAAGCAATTTCCTTAGCACACATTTCAGATTCTGCTGAGCTCATTAGGAAATAGTTAGCTTTACCTTTTGGGAGCATCTCTTGACCAGCAGCATCTTTCTTCAAAGGAAGATCACAGGTGATCCTTCGGGCATGCTTTGACAAATCTTTTGTCATGACTGATGCTTCATATTCTACCTTGAGTGTCTGGATTTCATTTTGATTTTCTTGAAATTGCCTGATGAGATATGCATGACTGAGTTTTTTCTTTTCAGTCTTTTCAGGACGAAGCATATGAGTGAATGACAAAGGTTGATACACTCGGGGAAGCTGGAATGCATTACTGAAAGTAATGAATTCTTTGTCAATTGTAAATGGTTCCCATTCATGAATAGCATTGCTACCCAATATGCCGTCATAATCTTCTACTTCATATTGCACAAACAGAATATTAGTGGTCTTGTCTTCTGTACTTAGACGCACAGGAGCAACACAGTATGCTTTGCTACCTTCTTGATTCTGATTGGCAAAAGTAATACTAGTATTCCCTGTTCTCCAAGCATCTTCAGGGAATGCATTCTTACGGGCTAGATTTATATTTGCACCGGTATCAATGAGGAAGGAAAGAGGATATGCTTGAATTCCTTGGAAATGGATAGTCACAATAGCAGCAGGACAGATAGATGCAATCTTTGCACTGCGTACATATTTATGATATGGGTAATATCTGACACCATTCACATGACTAGTTTCAGGACTAATTTCTCTAGGAGGAGATCTGTCAAATGCTTCATTTATCAAGTATCTACTGGGATCTTCATCAGCAAGGAATTCTTCTTTTATCATGGGAGGACTCTGAGCTGGCTTTGAAGCTGGGGCTCGGTGAGGCCTTAAGGACAAAGGTTGCTCAGATGATGCTTGCTGTACTAGAGGTGAATGTGCTTCATAGATAGATTGACTAACAATAGGACTATAGTGCTTTTCTTCACAGTAAAGCTGGGCTTCTCTAGGACTGCTAGACCTAGATAATTGTATGACAGAAGATGCATTGATCCTATTGATATATCTATCTAACTCAGGTGCTTTTTCCATTTCTTCAGCTAAATTAAAATTTTCTTCTTCATCAAGTTCAAGAATTTCTGCTTGGGCTTGAGATATTACCTTGAGAAGAAAATCCTTCCTTTGACGACGCCAAAGGCGCCGCGCCATACTTCCAGGTGCTGGTGCTTCCAGCAGACCTCGTTGAGGCAAAGGCAAAGTTGATGCAAAACTTTGCTGCGATGAACTTGGCTGGAATACAGGAGTCTGAGGCGGAGAAGACCGACGTTGCCAAGGCACTGGATGATATCCATGCGATTCATGAAGACTCTGTCCCGAGAATGGTTTCCTCGGTTCCTTGGGCTGCAGCAAATATAACTTTCTAGCTTTGAGCTGTTCCAACTGGGCCTTCAACTTTTCCCATGTCTCTGGACCCATATTCATTTCTGCAAGACGTCCTTCAATCTCCATGATCTTATCAACTATTCTGTTCAGCTCATTCTGAATAGGACCACTCCTGATCATTCGACAGTAAAAAGAGACTTCACTGCTTGAAGAACTTGCAGTATGAGCCATATCCATATCTTTTACTAGAGCAGACTCTTTGGAAAGAGAAAGCTGATTCAACTTGGCATTCAATTCTTCTGAAGCTGATTGATAGTCTTCCTCAGACTCTGATTCTTCTTCTGAAGTCAGGATTATGTCTTCAGAGTCTGACGGGTAATCATCTATATAGATGTAGTCAGGTTCAGTGATGCCATTTGCTTGCATAGCACGCATCTTTCGATGTCCTTTCTTTTTCTTTCTTTCGGGACACTTGTTGGCAAAGTGATCCCCTTTACAGATGTAGCAGGTTGGCTTCCACTTGCGATTCTTCTTTTGTTTATCCTTCCTTCGGAAGAAACCTTTCTTTTCTTTCTGCCTTTTCTTTTTAATGTTTTTATCTCTGACATCAAAATATTTGGATTTTTAACGGAACCTTTTGTCAGACCTTTCTTGTAAGCAGCCTGCACACGCATCTCCTTTATCATCTTCTATGCGGTGGCAGATAGTGGTCGACAAAATTGGTTGGACCTTCTTTATCTCCTTTTTGGCTTTAGCTTCATCACAGATGTCAGCATTAATCTATTCTAAAAATTGAACCAACTGCGGAAAAGTGACTTCTTTCATGTCAATTCCTTCAGCAACCATATTTTCTAACACTTTCTTATGATAGAATTCTCCTATGGGGTTACCAAAACTTTTAAGAAAAGTAGTGTACATTAAATCATGTTGTTGTTCATGACCTGACAAATAAAAATGCTCATACTGCTTTTTACAGTATGTTTTGAAGTCACGCAAATCTTTACATTTGCCTTTTATGAATTTCTGATATTCCAACTTCTCCATTACATCTCTCTTTCCAACAAACAATCTGAGAAGTTGAGCACATACCTGATCGGTTCCTCTGTCTAGAAGATTGTCTTTGTAGTCATCTGGCAATCTTTCCCATACATGCTTAGCTGTACCAGTCATAGCATTCAGTGCTTGCTTAATGACTTCCTTCTCATCTGCATCAGGATTAGTAGATATATAATTTGTAATCGATGAACGCATTGCATCAATGCCTCTTGTATTTTCTAAGACCTCAAGCTTATCAAAATTGACCAGAGGAGGAGTATCAGCTTTGTATGACTATATATTTTTGAATGGATCTTCTTTTGGGGAAGTTCCATTTCCACCTCGAGCCATTTGAACTTTTCCTTCAGAAGGTGGCTCCTCATACTGACCAGTATTGGGATTATAGACCTTTTCTCTAGATGCCAGACTAGGACCTTCATATTGTGCTTTAAGATATCCTTTAGCATTGTCAGGAAAATGCTTAACCTTGGTTTTTCTAGTGGACTGCAAAACCACTGTTTCATTTCTAACAGTAGACTGGATCTGTCCAGACTCTTTTTTTATCAAATCTGTTAACTCAACATTTTGAGTTCTTAACAGATTAAACTCATCTTGAATCTCTGTGATTCTCTGACCATTATGCTTCACATGCATATCCACAGTATTTAACTGTGTTCCTAGCACATCAGTTTCTAGCTTAATGGCATTTCAAGCTTGAGTTGTAGCAGCAATCTGCTCTTGTCTCCAGACATCTACTTGTTGTCTGAAAGCTTCATATTGAGTTTTAAGCTCGAATATCTCTTTTCTAACAATCTGAGTCCATTCATCAGAGAGTCTCTTTTCTAACTTTTCTAACAACTGAACAACAGTATGAAAGTTCTCCTGATGACTGAGATGAGCCTTTTGGCTCTTTACTGCCTCAATTTCTGCCCACTTTCTCCTGTCCTCCAGAAGAAGCATTGTTTTCCGCATGCACAGATTTGTCCAGTTTAATAGATTACTCTGGCTAGATGCACTAGCTCCTATAGGGAAAACATGCACTGGCCAACATTGAACTTTATAATGACCTTTAGTATCAATGACCATGAAATCTTTAAATGGGGGCAGACGACCTGGTATTGTGCTAGTACCACCAGGGGTATCCACAATTTTGGACTCATCAGTCTCTATGTTCTGTTCTGGAAAATCAAACACTGTTTGAGACATCATCATTCTTACATGACCAGAAAGAACTCGGACATTTCCAGATTTTGGAGGGAAAACACAGGAACAATCATCACATTTTAATAAACCATTGTCTAGTTCAGAATACTTCTGGTGATGACAAGTGATTACACATTGAGATGAAATAGTCTCATGGGGTTTCGACTGAATAGGTGGTTTAGGTATTTTGAATAAACTTTCAAATCCTTTATGAGGTTGTAATCTCACAGACTGGGATCTAGGCAATACAGAAGGTATTGGATCATTAAAGGAAGTTTCTCTACTGAGAGCAGGAGAGTGACTCGTGCTTCTATTTCGACTACTTCCTGAGGACTGACTACCTTGGGTAGTACCAAACCTTATAATAGCTTGATCCTGATCCTCCAATTCTTCAATTGAAATACCTCTCAACCTAGGTGTAGATCCAATGTCTGACTCTTGTGATTCTGAGTCCCAGAGTTCCATAGCCCATTCTTCCGGCATTTTAATATCCTTATGACGTACTATTTTCGGGGCTGTTAATTGGGTACTATCACTACTAGAAGTCCATATGGTAGACAAACCTTCTAATCCTCTACTCTTTCTCGGATTTATCATCAAAGGCATAACCTTATTATACAGACGGTAGTGGACAAGAAATACTAGAGAGTGATCAACTGAATCCTTTTTCATGAAGAGATTCATAGTTCTAAACTTATACTCCAACACATCTCTAAGATTTTCATCTTTAAGACTTACTGGAAAATCTAACAGACAGTCTACAAATATGGGACCTTTCGCCATGGAATCACATCCGGCACCAAGCAGTGAATGTGATAGTTTCAGAAACCTTGCATCCTTTAACATCATTAAAACAACAATTGGAAAACCTTTTCTATAATGACCACACACGCCAATCCTAACATATGAAAGGTGCATAAAATGAGGATTATTTTTATTCTCATAGGCTTTCTTCCTGAATTTCTTAATTAATTCATCTGAGAATATATTTAATCTTCCTTGATTACCTCCTTTAACAACGTGTTGCAATTTGGCAACATGACAATTCTGAGATGACTTATAACCAAACCAATCACGCAAACCAACATCCTTATTATTTATCAAATCTATGATACCTTTAGGAACATCCTTATAAATCTCATGAGCTGGGATCCTAGGTACCTTAAAAGGCTTTTCTGGTTCTGACCCTACTGTAGTTAACTCATCTAAGACATTACTATGACGTTCACCATCAGTAAACAAAGACTCATTATTGGCAAAGAAATCTGTAAATCTGACCTCTGAATTTCGATCTGCTGTAAGATCGATGTTGCCAGCCGACTGAGAATTTGAAGAAGATGAAGATGCCATCTGCGCTCGAATCTACGCTCGGAACCTGCACTCGGAAAGACCTGATAACCGCCCAAACTGCCCTTCAACGCCTCACCACGGCTTCACACGGGACTTACTCCTGGGACTTACGACACAAAGTGACGACCTGAGACAATACAGGGAGCAGATACAGAGAGCGATACAGATGTTAAGAGATTAGATGGGAGTTATCGTTTGGCAACAACGATGACATACAACTAGAATATCGTCTCCAGAGGCTCTGATACCAAATGAAAGCTGCCATAGATAAACAAACGGAGCACCATAATGTGGTATAACAATATTGCGCACACGAATATGTAATCTTTCATTATCAACAAACAGGAAGCTTACATGATAGTTCATCTAATACAAGGCTCGCTATATCAGTCAGCTTAAGGCTTAGACTGAGCTTATACTACTAGAACAGTTACAGACAGAAGCTTGGGACTGCAAGCTTTTACAACACTTTAAAACCGTTAAGGCCTTATAACTCTTAGACTCAACTGAGGACAAACAAGACTAACTCAGACAATCTCAGAACTTTACTTGGACTTGGACTTCGCCCGGAATTGCTTATGAAATGCAGGCGGCCCGGGGCCCTTATATAGGGAAACGCGGGCAGATCTTTTTACCCCGATCATATAATTCCTTTGAAATCCGACCACAATAGAGCAACACGAACACACCTTATCCGAAGAGCATCCCAAGAAGGTGGGACCCAATTGCTCGTGAACAAGATAAGGTCGGCGACCGACTTCCTTTTACAAACGAGTGGAATAACTCGTACACGCATTAAGGTGACGTGTTCACCCCTTTAGAACATGGTAGGGTCCATGTCTTTCATTTCATAACAAGGCGAAAGATATTCCTCGATGAGTGACATGCCCACTCATTAGCCTTATCTCGAGCCCGTACTGTGGGTGGAAGTACTTGATTCCCAATACCAAATGAAAGCTGCCATAGACAAACAAACGGAGCACCATAATGTGGTATAACAATATTGCGCACACGAATATGTAATCTTTCATTATCAACAAACAGGAAGCTTACATGATAGTTCATCTAATACAAGGCTCGCTATATCAGTCAGCTTAAGGCTTAGACTGAGCTTATACTACTAGAACAGTTACAGACAGAAGCTTGGGACTGCAAGCTTTTACAACACTTTAAAGCCGTTAAGGCCTTATAACTCTTAGACTCAACTGAGGACAAACAGGACTAACTCAGACAATCTCAGAACTTTACTTGGACTTGGACTTCGCCCGGAATTGCTTATGAAATGCAGGCGGCCCGGGGCCCTTATATAGGGAAACGCGGGCAGATCTTTTTACCCTGATCATATAATTCCTTTGAAATCCGACCACAACAGAGCGACACGAACACACCTTATCCGAAGAGCATCCCAAGAAGGTGGGACCCAATTGCTCGTGAACAAGATAAGGTCGGCGACCGACTTCCTTTTACAAACGAGTGGAATAACTCGTACACGCATTAAGGCGATGTGTTCACCCCTTTAGAACATGGTAGGGTCCATGTCTTTCATTTCATAACGAGGCGAAAGATATTCCTCGATGAGTGACATGCCCACTCATTAGCCTTATCTCGAGCCCATACTGTGGGTGGAAGTACTTGATTCCCATGGAGCCCACCCGATACAACCTTCACATAATTCACCTTCTGGGTGTGTACAGTCTGGAGCTCGGTAGAAACCTCTAGAATCATATTGCGGGACCCTTGGATCATCCTCTGAGAAGTCATGATAGCTGGCACACACTTGTGTTGAAGCATGTGGTATACAGCCTGGGAGATTATCATCTTCACGCCACATGATGCTCATCACTTTAATCTTATGCGGGTGTACGAGGACAGCATTACTGGCATATGGAATACCGCGACCAATTCTGTACGTCTTGGTGTGTAACCAAATTGGGGTTTGATGCTGAGTGAAAAAATTCAAACGGTTCCCAATGGTCCAATTGCTGAATCTAGACGTTGGTCCGCTCGGCCCATACATTTGACACATATGCCGACTTATGGCATTTTCAGCAGCTGAGGCGAACTGGAGTTTAAAGATACATCCAGTGTATGCTGTGGTGCCATTGAACTGTAACTGATCCGCCTGAGGATAAGGACCAGAAAACATCTTTCTAATGGTGGTGACACCAAACTCATTATGTAGCCATTGGAAAGGATTTCCAATTTCTAGATTCAAGAATCTTACCGGGAGAACAAAGTCTCCACACCAGTTCTGAAGGGCATGACCTACATCTGGATGAATAGGCTCAGCTTCTGCAGAGAACTCAAAGAATGGGAGATCAGTCCATAAACCTGGAGTAGTAAGCTGCTGCTTAGAAACAAGCATTTGAAAACGATCATACAAGAAATCGGCAGCCATCTGGTGATTATGCAAATCCCTATGAGGAAAGGGGTTGCAACTCCATTGTTCGCAACTAGGCTCACTCCAGCGTTGTTCTCTGATTCGAATTACTCGAACAATGCCAGACAAGCGTCTAACAGGCTTTGACTGTTGGACCTCTTTCAGTTTATTGGCTTCAAGCTTGGATTTGATCTGGAAACCTTCTCTTGATTCAAAGTCTGCAAATATATTCTCAACACCTGGTAAATGTATGAAATCAAATTCATAGGTACTGAGAAGTTGTGCCCACCTTAGAAGACGGCCTCTAGTTACCTTGTTCTTGGATTCCTTCTTGAAGAATCCCCTTAAGTGCTGCAAATCACTTTTCAACAAAAACCTTTTATCTCCAATAAACATTTGAAAAGCTTGAAAGGTATTTACAACAGCAAGTATTTCCTTATGAGTACTATGGTAACTGAGTTCAGAATTATGAAATGCACCCGAAGCAGTTCTAACAATCTCACCTTTATCTTTCGGGTTATATACAGTAGTCTTCTGTTCTCTGAGAATACCTGACCATGCATATTCACTTGCATCGGTTTCCACTATTTTGTATCCTGGTCCAGGTAATTTTAATGGAGGCAACTTGGCACATTTATCCTTAATCTTTTGAATCAACTTATCATGGTAAGAAGTCCATGGTGGTGGTTTACTACTGAGAAGCTTATTTAGATCAAGACGATCCTCCGCAAGCTTATAATAGAAACCAGCAATGTAATTGACCAAGCCTAAGAAGCGTTGAAGCTCTTTCACATTTGTCACAGGGAGATGGGTAATTTTATTGAGAATATGTTGTTGGGCTTCCATCATTCCCCCCGGGAGAAGTTTGATGCCAATAAACACAATAGACTGCTGAGCAAAGACAGACTTAGAAGGATTAATGGCTAATCCATGGTGTTGGCAGATGGACAAAAACTGACGGAGATGTGCAAGATGCGTATTCAATTTAGGACTGAAAACAAGTATATCATCAATATATGGCTGAATGAATTTAGCATAGGGTCGGAAAAGAGCATCCATTCTTTGCTGAAAGATGAAGGGAGCAGTTTTAATGCCAAATGGAAGGACTTTCCATTCATACAGACCCTGAGGCACAGAAAATGCAGTTTTGTAGTAATCCTGGGGCTTAAGCTTAATTTGCCAATAGCCTTTAGTGAGATCAAACTTAGAATACACATAACTACCCTAGATAGACTGCCAAATATGGTCTTTGCTAGGCAAGGGATGACGATGATCCATTAAGCATTCATTAAGAGGTTTATAATTAACCACTAACCTCTTTTCAGGCAATTCACAACCATTTTCATCAACTTTTGGAACATACATTGCATGACAAGAAAAAGGTGATTCAGATACCTGAATGAGCTGTTGTTCCAGAAGAGAAGCAATTTCCTTAGCACACATTTCAGATTCTGCTGAGCTCATTAGGAAATAGTTAGCTTTACCTTTTGGGAGCATCTCTTGACCAGCAGCATCTTTCTTCAAAGGAAGATCACAAGTGATCCTTCGGGCATGCTTTGACAAATCTTTTGTCATGACTGATGCTTCATATTCTGCCTTGAGTGTCTGGATTTCATCTTGATTTTCTTGAAATTGCCTGATGAGATATGCATGACTGAGTTTTTTCTTTTCAGTCTTTTCAGGACGAAGCATATGAGTGAATGACAAAGGTTGATACACTCGGGGAAGCTAGAATGCATTATTGAAAGTAATGAATTCTTTGTCAATTGTAAATGGTTCCCATTCACGAATAGCATTGCTACCCAATATGCCGTCATAATCTTCTACTTCATATTGCACAAACAGAATATTAGTGGTCTTGTCTTCTGTACTTAGACGCACAGGAGCAACACAGTATGCTTTGCTACCTTCTTGATTCTGATTGGCAAAAGTAATACTAGTATTCCCTGTTCTCCAAGCATCTTCAGGGAATGCATTCTTACAGGCGAGATTTATATCTGCACCGGTATCAATGAGGAAGGAAAGAGGATATGCTTGAATTCCTCGGAAATGGATAGTCACAATAGCAGCAGGACAGATAGATGCAATCTTTGCACTGCGTACATATTTATGATATGGGTAATATCTGACACCATTCACATGACTAGTTTCAGGACTAATTTCTCTAGGAGGAGATCCCTCAAATGCTTCATTTATCAAGTATCTACTGGGATCTTCATCAGCAAGGAATTCTTCTTTTATCATGGGAGGACTCTGAGCTGGTTTTGAAGCTAGGGCTCGGTGAGGCCTTAAGGACAAAGGTTGCTCAGATGATGCTTGCTGTACTAGAGGTGAATGTGCTTCATAGATAGATTGACTAACAATAGGACTATAGGGCTTTTCTTCACAGTAAAGCCGGGCTTCTCTAGGACTGCTAGACCTAGATAATTGTATGACAGAAGATGCATTGATCCTATTGATATATCTATCTAACTCAGGTGCTTTTTCCATTTCTTCAGCTAAATTAAAATTTTCTTCTTCATCAAGTTCAAGAATTTCTGCTTGGGCTTGAGATATTACCTTGAGAAGAAAATCCTTCCTTTGACGACGCCATAGGCGCCGCGCCATACTTCCAGGTGCTGGTGCTTCTAGCAGACCACGTTGGGGCAAAGGTAAAGTTGATGCAAAACTTTGCTGTGATGAACTTGGCTGGAATACAGGAGTCTGAGGCAGAGAAGACTGACGTTGCCAAGGCGCTGGATGATATCCATGCGATTCATGAAGGCTCTGTCCCGAGAATGGTTTCCTCGGTTCCTTGGGCTGCAGCAAATATAACTTTCTAGCGTTGAGCTGTTCCAACTGTGCCTTCAGCTTTTCCCATGTCTCTGGACCCATATTCATTTCTGCAAGACGTCCTTCAATCTCCATGATCTTATCAACTATTCTGTTCAGCTCATTCTGAACAGGACCACTCCTAATCATTCGACAGTAAAAAGAGACTTCACTGCCTGATGAACTTGCAGTATCAGCCATATCCATATCTTTTACTAGAGCAGACTCTTTGGAAAGTGAAAGTTGATTCAACTTGGCATTCAACTCTTCTGAAGCTGATTGATAGTCTTCCTCGGACTCTGATTCTTCTTCTGAAGTCAGGATTATGTCTTCAGAGTCTGACGGATAGTCATCTATATAGATGTAGTCAGGTTCAGTGATGTTGTTTGCTTGCATAGCATGCATCTTTCCACGTCCTTTCTTTTTCTTTCTTTCGGGACACTTGTTGGCAAAGTGATCCCCTTTATAGATGTAGCAGGTTGGCTTCCACTTGCGATTCTTCTTTTGTTTATCCTTCCTTCGGAAGAAACCTTTCTTTTCTTTCCACCTTTTCTTTTTAATCTTTTTATCTCTGACATCAAAATATTTGGATTTTTTACGGAACCTTTGTCAGACCTTTCTTGTAAGCAGCCTGCACACGCATCTCCTTTATCATCTTCTATGCGGTGGCAGATAGTGGTCGACAAAATTGGTTGGACCTTCTTTATCTCCTTTTTGGCTTTAGCTTCATCACAGATGTCAGCATTAATCTGTTCTAAAAATTGAACCAACTGCGGAAAAGTGACTTCTTTCATGTCAATTCCTTCAGCAACCATATTTTCTAACACTTTCTTATGATAGAATTCTCCTATGGGGTTACCAAAACTTTTAAGAAAAGTAGTGTACATTAAATCATGTTGATGTTCATGACCTGACAAATAAAAATGCTCATACTGCTTTTTACAGTATGTTTTGAAGTCACGCAAATCTTTACATTTGCCTTTTATGAATTTCTGATATTCCAACTTCTCCATTACATCTCTCTTTCCAACAAACAATCTGAGAAGTTGAGCACATACCTGATCGGTTCCTCTGTCTAGAAGATTTTCTTTGTAGTCATCTGGCAATCTTTCCCATACATGCTTAGCTGTACCAGTCATAGCATTCAGTGCTTGCTTAATTACTTCCTTCTCATCTGCATCAGGATTAGTAGATATATAATTTGTAATCCATGAACGCATTGCATCAATGCCTCTTGTATTTTCTAAGACCTCAAGCTTATCAAAATTGACCAGAGGAGGAGTATCAGCTTTGTATGACTGTATATTTTTGAATGGATCTTCTTTTGGGGAAGTTCCATTTCCACCTCGAGCCATTTGAACTTTTCCTTCAGAAGGTGGCTCCTCATACTGACCAGTATTGGGATTATAGACCTTTTCTCTAGATGCCAGACTAGGACCTTCATATTGTGCTTTAAGATATCCTTTAGCATTGTCAGGAAAATGCTTAACCTTGGTTTTTCCAGTGGACTGCAAAACCACTGTTTCATTTCTAACAGTAGACTGGATCTGTCCAAACTCTATTTTTATCAAATCTGTTAACTCAACATTTTGAGTTCTTAACAGATTAAACTCATCTTGAATCTCTGTGATTCTCTGACCATTATGCTTCACATGCATATCCACAGTATTTAACTGTGTTCCTAGCACATCAGTTTCTAGCTTAATGGCATTTCGAGCTTGAGTTGTAGCAGCAATCTGCTCTTGTCTCCAGACATCTACTTGTTGTCTGAAGGCTTCATATTGAGTTTTAAGCTCGAATATCTCTTTTCTAACAATCTGAGTCCATTCATCAGAGAGTCTCTTTTCTAACTTTTCTAACAACTGAACAACAGTATGAAAGTTCTCCAAAAAAAACTAAAGTCTTCATGTACCTTAAACTATGCAAAATAATCATAGCAGAAAAATGTTAAAACTTTCAACCTAAATTGAACTTGTTGCACCAACTCTACCCATTTGAGCTGAAGGTGAAAAATGGTAATAGTAAGCTCCTATATTTGCATTAGGCAATCCTTTCAGGGGTTCATCAATTTTAATGTAGCCATGATCCACAAGGTCTTGGATACAATTCTTTAGCCACAAGCAATTAGGTGTCTTATGCACTTTGACATAGTGACATTCACAATAGGCATTCTCATCAAACCATGAATGTTTAAATTGATTGTCATCATAGGGGCAAACGATGGGTAGTGGGATTAAGCCCATGTTAACAAAATTATTCAAGATGTTTTCGATTGGTTCACCTAGAGGTGTGAATTTCCTCTTAGGTGGGTTGTTTTGCTTTGGTTGTCCCCTAGGAATATTTACGTTGTTGTTGCTTATGGATGGATTGGATGCTGTGGGATTTTATACATTTTGGACATTCTTAACATTGGTGGCACCATCAGTAAGGGTGTTTCTGTTCTTGCCCCAAAAGTGGGTGTTCTCCTACGTGTTGTTCTTTTCGCTCATGTTGGTGTTGTTATTGTTATTGTTGTTGTTGTTATTGTTGCTATTGACTTTGTTGTTGGTGTTTTTGTTCTCATTTTCTTGGTAAGTTTTGATAGCTCCCTTGGCTATGAGAGCTCTTTCAATTGTGGTTCCTTTGTCAATAACCTCTTCAAAGGTAGATGTGTATTGTATTTGGAGGTGGAATCCCATATCTTGATTAAGGTTAGTCACAAACATAGTAACCAATTGTTCTTTTAGGGATGGGCTAGGGGAGCTTGCTTGCTAAGCTTCTCCACCATCACAAGAAGGCAATGAAAGATTCCCCATTTTGTTGTTTGGTGCTACAAAGGTCTATCATAGATACTTAATGTCCAAAGTTGTATGAGAATTGATTGACAAACTTTTCTACAAGTTTGTGGAATGTTTTGATACCAGGAGGAAGGTGGGAAAACCATTTGGTTTGGCCTCCAAATCTTTGGGGGAAGAGTCTCATAAGATATGTGTCTTCATAGGAGCCTTCCAAGAAAGCTATGTAAAATTATGTAAGGTGTTCCCTAGGGTCCCTTTCCCGTTGTATTTGTCAAATTTTGGTGTTTCAAAATTCTTAGGGAAAGGAGGCATGGGGATGGTGCAATCAAATGGATATGGGCAAATGTCTTCAAATGAATATTGTTTTCTCTTATGTCCATGTTGTATGTCCTCAACTTTTTGGATTAAAGTTTGAACAATGCTTGATAAATCTTGGTTGGGTGGTTGTGGTACATTGGATTGTTGTTGTTGGATTAAATGTTGGAGAAAGTTGGATGTTTTTTGTTGATGTGTGGTTTGATTTTGTTGACATTGTTGGTAGGCTATGAGTTGTTGTAGGGTATGCGGCAGAATTTCTTGTTGGGGATTTTGATTTTGTTGGAATGTTTGGTTGGTATTTTGTTTGAAAGATGTTACGAGTGGTTGTGAGATAGGAGGTTTTGAAATAGGGGGTTGCGTGTACGTGAACTTAGATGTTTGTTGACTGTGTTATGTGGTGATTGAGAGAAACATTGTGTCATGAAGGTGATTGTGTTGGTATCAAATTGAGGTACACATATGGAAGCACTTGTGTACGTTGTGTTGTTAGGTATGTTGAGGGTAATTTGAGGGGTAGATGTAGATATGGTTGATGTTGATATGGAGGTAGGAATTGATGTTAATGTGGAGGTGTTAGATGATGAAGTTTGTGATGTATTAGGGACATTATTTGAGGAAGATGGTTGTGATGTGGAAGATGGGTTAGGTACCTTAGCACCATTTTGTATCATGAATTATAGATACTTATTAGGGTCTGACTTTAGGATGTAGTCTAATAATTCCATGGAATCAACATCTTGCATAAATCTATGACATCTTCATCAGCGTTGTTAGTATTAGATGGTGGTTGTGGCATGTTTCCCTGAGGGTTTATCATATCATTGTTGTCAAAGGATGTTTTTTGTTGGATTATTGGGACATTGTTTTGATCGGTAGGGAGCATTCCCCATGGCCTATTTGAGTCCATTTACTTGTTCATCCTAGCTTGAGACCTTGTTTGTGGCATGCAATGAAAAGGTATGGATTGATTTGATTTGGTGTTGATAAGGTGGGTGAAGGTTATGACCTTAGAATTTGATTTTCAAAAAATTTTGGACCAAAGGTGGATGAATAAATGGATGATTTAGTGATAGGATATGAGGATGATTATGGATGAGGGGTCAAATGATTGGATGCTTTGGATGATGATTTGATTAAGGGATATATTAGATGGTGATTTTGATGAATGATTAAGGATACTTTGGATAGAACTGGATGATGGTTTCAGACAGATGATCAAAAGAAATTTTAGATACTTTGAATAATGATTTTTTGATGGGTGATATAAGGGACAGTTTGGATAAGTTTGGATGATGTTTGATAAGGATAAATCAAATCAAAAGAAGGATAAACATAAATCTAGATCTTATGGATATCAAAGAGATTTTCTTCTCTTTACTTAAGGAAAACTAAGACACTTAAGCAAAAAGGGGAAGGCAATTATTTTTCTTGGGGTAGACAAGACCTCCAAAAAAAATGGGATCCTTAGAATTCACTAACTTAGGAGTAATCTAGGCTCCTAAGCCAATTTATTGTAAGGTTGATAAGTCTAATTTATAAAATAACTTAATGTAGACAAATGCTTAAGATTTTTATAAATTAGAGGATGGAGGATGAGATCTATATTTAGGTTTGTACAAATTTGATTTGACAGATGATTTTGGAAATTGATTTGATTTGATTTGGATAGGATAATGGTTATCTGGATAAGGTTGATTAATGTTGGGTGATGTTGATTTGGTTTGGATAGGATTTGGATGATCAAAGTAAGGTTGGGATGATTTGGATTTGGGTTATACTAAAGGCTTGGATAATTTTAGAAATTTTGATTTGGGTAGATTTGGGATGAAAGGTTTGAATGATGTTGGTTGGAATGGGAATGGATGGAATGAGGTCAAAGGTCTAGAATGAAAATCAAAATATTTTCTAAGGTCAAATAGGATGATTTGGGATGATGGAATTTTGACAAAGGATGGACTTTGATTGATAGATGATTTTGGGATGTTTGTCAAGGATTGCCACATCACAAGGAAGATCAAATTTTTCTAGGAAGATCAATTATAGGCAAATTAATGAAGTTTAGTCACAGAGGCAAATGGTGCTGAAAGATGACCCAAAGGCACTAACAGAGGAACTGTATGCACTAAAAGAGGCTAATTTGGTGCTAAGCATCAAATAGAAGGCACTGACAGGAATTCCAATGGCACCAAATAGAGGACTGATGGCATTATTTACCTATTCAAAGGTTGAAATGGATTGATTTTGGTGAAAATTTTGGATTTTTTTGGATTCAAAGGTGTGTGGCTAGCATTTAATCAAGCAAGAATACACAATGGCTTGACTCCAAAGGGTGGACTTGGATTGTTGGCTTGTACAAGTTTTGACAGAGAAGACACACCATTCACATGAACATCCTAGAAATTATTCAGGTAGGAGTGTCACATCGAATGAACCCACTGGTGTAGTTTCAATCTCCAGTTTTAAAAAATGGTGACTTCCAGCGCCTTGATACCATCTACCATTGATTGGATTGGCTACAGAATGCAAGGTCATGGACCACCTTACACCTCTTACCTTAGAGACGAAATGTCTTGCCTAAGGTTTATCCCAACTGAACAGAATGGAGGTAATAGCATGGGCTCTTCTCATCCTACTACAACAATGTACTAAGGATGTGAAGGCTGAAAGGTCTTATGCTAGGATTGTACAAGCTTCTAGGGAGTCCTCCATATATGTAAGGTACATGAGGCCCAAATTGTGAAGACTAGTCCATTGAAGGGATGTGGCATAAGTGTAAGCAAACAACACATCACCTTGTGTCCAGAATTACCTCAGGCCCCAAGGCTATCTCAATGACAATGTAACTAGATTTGAATACAAGATTTCTTCCCCCCTTTTGATACACTCCACTAGTACATGTGGTTGAGGTCAACACTTGGGGTGATGAAATCACCAAGGAGGCCTCCTAAGAAGAAGTTACCCCTTTCTTTTGATCACCCAAGATTGCACTAGGCATGAGGGGAGAGAATATGCAAAAAAGGTAACCCTTCAGGATACACTTAAAAGAAATAAAAGTTTGCATGTAGACTTTTGATCCCCAAGATCACCTTAAGGTGCAAGGGCAGAGCATACATCTATAAGCAAACAAGACAAAGAAAACAAGATATATTTCCCACTACTCTTACTTTAGTGCAATTACAACTAGTGATAAAAACACACTTTGACAAGAAAACCTACACCAAATAAGTTAGTAGTTTGATAAATCAGTCTTGGACAAACATTCTTAATACCCACACAAATAATTTAGAACCCTGTATAGACCTGTAAACTTTGTCAGAAAAATGGGACTAAAATAGAAATAGAAAGTGCTAATAGATAAACAGACTATGCTAAATAGATTGCAAATGGTACTAAAATAGACAAAAATTATGCTAAACCAAAGATTAAAAGTGTTGAAACAGACACAAATTGTGCTAGAATAGACACAAATCATGTTGAAACAGACACAAATTGTGTAAAAATAGAGGAAAAGTAGTCTTATACATGTTTATTGTCTGTCACAAAAACTGATGGCAATGACCTGGGTGTTGAAGGTGCTAATCTAGCAAAATATGAGTGACCTACACAAAAATAGAGATTATTTGCACCAAATGATCAAATAAGAAGTTAGATGGCCTACAAAGTTAGCTCCAAAGGGGTACACAACAATTTGCCACTTCAAAAATAGAGTTACTAGTGTGAGATAAGTAAAATAAAAACTGAGCTTAGGTACTTTCCCAAAATGTGTTAGATATGGTGATATTATTGTACTCTAAGACATAGAAAATCTAGTAAAATAGGAAACCAGAACTTGGACATAGTGGTCAATGCCAAAAACTAGACATAAAACATGTTTAAGACAAAAAAAATTGATACTACCATGTGAAAAGGCATTGAACAAGATACAGATGGCACTGAAACATGTGTAGATGGTACTGACAAAGTAGCAAATGGGTAACAAAGCTTTTGATGGCACTGAAACAATCTCTAAAGGTGGTAAACTAAGAACAGAAGGTGCAACTGCAAGAAAAGACTATGCTAATGTTGGGATAAGTTGCCATTAACTTGCAATCCTAACCAATTCATGTATCTCCAAAGTTCTTTGAATGTGTTTCCCAACACATAAGGACTTTGAGAGATTAATTATTATTAATTATATAACTTTAAATTTTGCAATCAATTCCTAATAGATAAGGTCAAACTTGGGCATCCATTTTTAGAGTGGGGGCCATGAAGACTTTGTTGACTTCTCTTAAGTATATTTTGAGAGTTTGATAACTCCTAGTAAGTGGGAGTTAAATTTGGGTGTCCCCTTTTGATTGGGACTTATATTTAGACTTGGAGTTGTGCTTTTTTATGTACATGAGTGGATAATGTTGAGACACCTTGCATGGATATAATGTTGGAGTTAACTAAAGTGTTAGAGATGCATGAATTAGATATTGCTTGCACTAGTTCAAAAAAGATTTCATGGACTTGCATATTTTTGCATTTCACTTGCATGTACTTGCATGTTGTTGCATGTTGTTGCATGTACTTGCATGTTGCATGCTTTGTTTCATGTACTTGCATGTTGTTGTATGTTGTTGCATGTCATTGGAATGTGCTTGCATGTTGTTGTATGTCACTTCTATTAACATGTATGGCCTTGCATGTTGTTGCATGTCACTTGCATGTGTTTGCATGTCACTAATATGGACTTGCATGTACTTGCATGTTGTTGCATGTCACTTGCATGTTGTTTAATGTCACTCCCATGGACTTGTATGACATTGCATGTTTTTTTATGTCAGTTATATGATCTTATATGTTGCATGTCAATTTTGTGAAATTGCTTACAGAACACTCCAAGTATGGAAACTTATAGGATGGTACATATCAATGTTTCAGGTGATGGGTATTAGTTGCATGTCAATTTTAAGATATTACTTACAGAACACTCCAACTCTAGAAACTTGCAGGATGGTACATCTCAGTGTTTCAGATAATGGGTATTAGTTTCATGTTGAATCTAGTGTTTGCATGTCACTTGCATGTATAGAACAAGGTACTTTAGAATAACATTGGGGACATCAATTGTGCAAGTTGTTGCATGAGAATTGGCGTATGTTGATCACTTCAGTTGACTGAAATAGATTAGGCTAACTTGGGTGCCCAATCTTGGAATTTTTAGTTGTTGCTTTTATTTGGAGATATGTTTGATGTTGGCTAAGTTCACTTGGGTAAACTTGGGTGCCCACATTCAGAACAGGAAGTTAACATGAAGCTTTGGACTGTTTGACTTCAGTCTTCTCTATGTGGAGCGCTTGGTTTTTGCACTAGCATTGGTTTCTATGTTATCAATTACAATTTATTGTAATTTGAGTTTCAGGATTTTGAATTAAGAAGCTCTTGAATTAAAGAATCTTTTGAATTAATTAAAAGCCCATATATTTTCCAAAGAGTTAAATTGTGAAAAAGACTTAGAAGAAAAAAAACAAGAAGTTTTTTGTAAAAAGAATTAGCACAAAAAAGCCAGAAGCTTTTGAGAAAAAAAGAAAGAAGCTTTTTTGAAGTTTTTAACAGGTTTAAAGATTGAAGAAGCTTTTGAAGTGCATCAAGGAATCAAAGGATTTCAGTATTGAATGTAATATTTCACAAGAGATTTAATACAAGCATAAACACCTTTAGTGTGGAGTTTTGTCCCTTAGGGGTTTCTCCACGTAAATACTTGTCTTCTTCTTGCAACCTATTTTTTTCTGCTACACTGATTAAATTGGAGAAATACTCTAACATCTGAATTGAAATTAATTTTTGGATTTACACGTGCTATTAATTTTAGATTTGAAACCATTTTAAAGCTATAGAGCTACAACTTTACCCTATTCTCTCTGCTTTTTTCCAACATGTGGTATCAGAGAGATTGGTTGTAGTGAGAGAGGGATGTTTTTTTCTAAAGTATTGAAGGAATTTTGGTTGCACGAGAAGTTATGTGTTAACATTGTTTTGCAAATCTGTGAGTTTAGAATCCATGGTATTTACCTCTCAACTAGATATTGTCAAAAGAATCTTTGTTGGGCACTTAAGGTTCAAGGTTATGGATCTTTATGGATTTGATCCTATGATAGTGATTTGGAGCTCTATTTTGACAATATGTGTATATTCTCTTGTTTAGTGGTTTTATTCCTTTACCTTGTGCTCATGTGTAGTGAAAGGGTGCTTATGTTGGATGTTTACTTCTAGTACCTTAATCACATGGAAAAACACATATTTCTTGGACTACAATTTGGAGTGCTTATGTTGGGTTCATGGTTTTAGTCTATGATTAGATGAAAGCACTGGATGATTTATCACTGGTTGTATTGAGGTTGTGGAGTTGGTATTTTTATGATATGGACACTCCTGAATGACCTAGTTTCTCCTTTCTCATATTCATGTTTTTTTGAATATGTAGGTTTTCATACTTTTCCTATTTCAAAAGATTGTGGGTTTGTAGATATGTGATATTCCATTATTTCAAATGACATATTTGATGGTGTTCATTGGTGTGAATGTTTGGATGTTTAAGTGGTTTCAAATTTACAGAGATATGGTTTTGCAGGTTTTACATGTTAACCAAAATTTGTGGTTTGTAGATCTGTGGAAAATTGTGGTCAGACACTTTATGGTAGAAACAATCTTACATTTGCAAGGCTACTTGTTGGGTCCTTATGATCTATGGTTTCTCCTATGTGGATTTATTTGGCAAATAAATCTATAGTTGATTCTGGTGTTTGAGTCTTGGAAATCTACATGTTATACTTGGTTACATTTGTTCTATATGTTACTGATGTGGGGTGGAATCTATTTTTTAGTTATTAAAGGTTGAAGCACTAATCATTTTTTTTCCTATGAGATTTTGCATGTTTGCAGATTCTGTGAATAAGATGATGAGGGTTCTATTTGGTAGGCCTTTTCTTAGTCACCTTAATTACATTGGTATTTTTTGTATTGACACAAAAGGGTAGTTTGGACTACCTAATTTAGTTATTCATTGGAATCTATAGCAGTAAAGTTATGTTTCATAAGAAGCTTTTTTCAGTTTCAGTGGAGTTTTGGTAATGATGTTGATCATGATACCATGCATAACTTGGTATCACTTTCAATGGGAGTTTTGTGCAGTTACATAATGTGTTCTATCTTCTTTGATTAGAAGATGGATGATCTTTCATAATGGTTCTTGGTGTCATAAGAAGCTGTTGGATTATGCGTTTATTTTGTAGTAAGGGTTCATTCACATTTTTCATTTTATTGACAGAGGATGCTAGATCTTCACATTTTTTGAAGAGGTGTTGACATCTTGGTTTTCCATGGAGGACTCTTGGAGTTTTTGTGAGGTGTTGAGTTTATAATTTATCAGTTTTTGATATATGATCCTTGGTTTAGAGGATGTATAGTATTATGTCATGATTCACTCTTGATCATGAGTTAGAGTTTTTGGCATAATACAGGTGCTTTTGGGAACAAGATATGTTCATTGGAGTATATGATCTTTTTTTGAGAAGATGTTAGATCATGATGTCTTGATATGTTCCTGATTCTATAGTTGGAACTTTGACAATGGTTTGGTTAGTTCTCTTTGGTTTTTGAAGTATTAATCATTTTCTTGGAGCTTCATGATTGTATAGATTGCATTTGAAGTTGGGTTGGGTGAGGCTTGATATCTCTTGAACTTAGAGATATGTGTTGGAAATATTTCTCATTATGAGATGTCAACAAAAGGACCGAGAAGCCTACACTTGGAAATGAATGTGAGTCCATTATAGACCTTATGAGAAGGTTGTCTTTATTATAAACTTTTATTGCTTGGTGTTATATGCAAGGACAATCTTGTATCCCACTCTTGCTCTACTTGGTAGCTAAATGATCTAATAGGTGTTGCCCACTTGATTATTAGATGAATTCTTTATATGTATCTTGTCTTCTATTTTACACTAGTCTTGAAAAGGATTGTTGAGAAGTAGATGCATGGGTTTATGGATTTCTATTGTTCTCATTATTATTTGATCTTGAGCTATGGAACTAGTTTTGATTCTTTGTTTTAGAGATGTACATAAATGGTTTGTGGTTTTTGGGCTTATTTTCTTTGTTGTGGGAATGTTTGGCTAGTTTGGTCTACTTTTAGTGAGAGGTTAACATCTATTGTTGCCATGTTTTCATCATAATTTGGATGTTAGATGTTGATACCTTTTTAGTTTGGGAATGTTGAATGATGCAAGGGTAGGAGGACCAAAACTATCCTCAATAACATTAAAAAATCAAATAAATAATCCAATTGCTTTGGTCAGGTTGAATAGAATATTAATACATATTTTTCCTCCAATTTTCATGAAGATCCAATGGTAGGAGAGAAGGTTATGATTTTTTTTCCAAAACTGCAAACCCTAGGTAGCGTTCAGACCTGCCCTCACCAAAATTACAATATCTCTGACAAAACTTAATGAAATTATACCAAACTAAAATAATTGTAAACTAGAAACACATATCATTCCATCTATCTATTATATGCATCAATGTGAGGTAGTACTAGGCCATACCATGCATATTTTCAAACTACATTTTTAGAAAATTAAACTCTGTAGACCTACCCTCAATAAAAATGCCATAACTTATTCAAATCTGAATGAAATTTGATGCAACAAAAAGAAATGGAAAGTAGAATCAATACGCTTTCCATCCATACCACATTATAGCCATATAAAATCCATACAAATTTGTACCAATCTCTGAAACAACAGTTTAACATTCAAAAATGTAGAAACAAGGGTATCTTTTATTTATATCACATCAAAATGTAACAACCCACATTCTCCAACCTTCTCCCCTCTACCTTCACAAATGGATACAAGGCCTTTTAAAGGTATTACATGATGACTCCTCACATTCCAACTGATTTTTAACTGCCTATCAATGCTTAGAAGCAAAATGACCTTTCATATTCCAAGTTTGCATCATTTGCAACTTTACAATTTTGCATCATTTACACAAATTTGAACTTAGACCTCTCTTAGTGACTTTAATAAAAGGAAAAATGAGATAATTTATCTCATTACATTATTGAATCATCAAAGTTTAATCAAATTCCTATGAAAGCATCAATTTGTCAAGGTGCTCCCGCACCATACATCTAACCAACAAAGATTTCTAAGTCCCTTAGAAATGTATCTGCAAAACAAAACTATTTTTTCCTACATCTCTGTCTGTCTCTTCATCTTTAGCTTTAGGCTTCAAATCTTCACATCAATGGCTAGTGACCAAAATCAAACTACCATCAATTTTAGAGCTTCTTTAGGTTCCTTCTACTCCCATCAGTGGAGTACTCTTCAGGCTGCAACATCAAGTGCTTCTTGAGTTAGGTATCCATCTCTCTCACTGCTTCAAAACAAACCAACTCACCAAACCATTCATCTCACCCAATAGCAGATCCTGGTGATGCACCTACCAATCTCTCCTTAGTGGTTTCTCTCTATACCCTTATCCAACCTAATCTCCATTGAAGAATGGTCATGACAGACCTCATCTTATCTGCCCACACACAACCTCAAAAACATCCTTCTGCAGCTAGATGGACAAGCACCTACAACCAAACAACTTAGCAAATAACATAATGGTCACCAACACAACTCTTCAACTTTCCTTTAGTTCTTCACCTACCTTCTCACTGACAGGAACCAAATACACACCACCCAAATCTTTCGCCAGCTGTGATACCAATTTCATGCAGAGGTAGGAGGACCAAAACTATCCTCAATAACATTAAAAAATCAAAGAAATAATCTAATTTATTTGGTCAGGTTGAATAGAACATTATTATATATTTTTCCTCCAATTTTTGTGAAGATCCAATGGTAGGGGAGAAGGTTATGATTTTTTTTCCAAAACTGCAAACCCTAGGCAGCGTTCAGACCTTCCCTCACCAAAATTGCAATATCTCTCACAAAACTTAATGAAATTATACCAAACCAAACTAATTGTAAACTAAAATCACATATATTTCCATCCATCTATAATATACATCAATGTGAGGTTGTACTAGGCCATACCATACATATTTTCAGACTACATTTTCAGAAAATTAAACTCTGCAGACCTACCCTCAATAAAAATGCCATAACTTATTCAAATCTTAATGAACTTTAATGCAACAAAAAGAAATGGAAAGTAGACTCAATACTCTTTCCATACATACCACATTATGGTCATATAAAATCTATACAAATTTGTACCAATATTTGAAACAGTAGTTTAACATTCAGAAATGTAGAAACAAGGGTATCTTTTATTGATATCACATCAAAATGTAACAACCCACATTCTCCAAACTTCTCCCCTATGCCTTCACAAATTGATTCAAGGAATTTTAAAGGAATTACATCATGACTCCTCACATTCCAACTGATTTCTAACTGCCTATTAATGCTAAAACCAAAATGACCTTTCATATTCCAAGTTTGCATCATTTGTAACTTTACAATTTTGCATCATTTACACAAATTTGAACTTAGACCTCTCTTAGTGACTTTAATAAAAGGAAAAATGAGTTAATTTATCTCATTACATTGTTGAATCATCAAACTTCAATCAAATTCCTATGAAAGCATCAATTTGTCAAGGTGCTCCTGCACTAGATTAGTATCAGAGCTAACAAAAGCTCTGGGAGGAGATGTTATGTATTTAATTTCTGAGATGAAGAGTTGAAACAATATGTTTGGTTGGTGATGATTATTTGGTGTTACTAAGTTGTTTTGGTGTGTTTAAATTGATGCCCTAGGTGACTGTAGCGGCATTTTCCTTGTTATCTTTGCATTTGAAGTGGGAAAACAAGCATAGAATGAATTTGTCTTGCATCCTAACCACAAAACCCTTGAAATACATTGTTTTACCATCCATGTGAAGTGTCCAAGGGGTCCATAGAGTTTTTTGTTCCATCCAAGGGTACTTGCTTCACAAACTAGGCCTAATTAGGGCTTAAAACCACTAGGAGGGTTATTGGTTAGTGCATACTTTCCAAAATAACCTAAACCCATTCTAGAGTATGTTGTGGGGAGGCATAATGGGTATCTATTTCATGACTAAGAGTTGCATTTAGATGTCTGTATAAAAAATTATTGGGATTGTTCTCTATTTGTAGAGCTACTTGTCTTTCTTGAGGTTTGTGAAAGAACTAGTAGTTCAAAGTTTGATGCACCTTTGCCAATGGATGGGATGGGTTCTAGTACATGCCCAAACATCATTTCCAAGAAGAATTTAAGAACTTTAACTGTTGTTCCCACTTTTCCATGAAGATTCTTGTTTTTGGGCTCATTTGTGTAGTTGAACCCTATCTTATTTGTCCTCTCCAAAGGTAATATAACAAGATCAAAAGATTCAAATAACTTGTGGCTTCAACCAATAAGACTTCACTAGTCTTCGCTTTGCCTTAAACTCCTCCAAAGGGCTCAACTTAGGGTTCCAAATTCTCAAATGAAATATTGCATCTTCTAGGGTCTCAACCTATCCCAACCAACAAAATTCAATAGGTTTCACAAACCAATTTGATTGGTTCTTGACAATTTCACTTGACTAGGCCTAATCCTAGTAGCCCTGTTCAGCGACTAACTTGCACTTTTCTCCAAAATTTCTCAAAGTACGTCCCAAACTATTGACTGATCTAAGTACCCTCTATTGAGTTCTTTAACATACTTCAAAATCATATACTATTGTTTTGGACAGAATCTAACTATCCTAACACCCTGCTGTCTTTCTACTAGGCCTAATTTGGCCACTTTACAAAGGAACCCTATCAAATACTTGCACCACTCACTTAAAACCTTGAAACAGTCTTAGGAAAGGATCTAAAATAAAGGATTTTTTAGGTCTCATGCAATTATTTGCTCATTCAAGTGTTTAAACACCAAACCCCCATTTTTAGGCCCCAAAACCTAGTTAACAGAGTAGTTTTAGAAAAAAACATGATATCTTCCTCTAGGAATCAAGTTAAGATGTCCTACCAAATGTATTTGAAAGGAAACTCAATCCTCTTTCCAACCATATATGGGTTTCCCCTATATCTATCCGTATAGAACCGTACCAAATGCTGCAATAGGACTATTATAGGAGAATTCTGAAAATTGCAGTCACTAAAACGGTCATAACTTCCTCATTATTGCACCAAATTTGATGAGACAAAAAGGAAAGGGAGGGTGATTAAATATACTTTCATTTTAAATAAAAAATAAATGTCCTCCTACCTGTACTAGGCCATACCATACAAGAAAATAGCAAATTTCTGAAGTAGAATATAGAAAACAGTGTTTTTTATCATTTCATGTTCAAATCTCCAATCACCCACGAGTTTTCAAAGGTATACAAGGCCTTTTTAAAGGTATTACAATGACCTTTCAGTTTACAACTACTTAGAATGAACCAAGAGCCAAATGACTCTTCACCTTCCCTCATTCTACATCTTTTTTCCAACTTTACATTGACAACCTTTACATGGTTTGCAATATTTTGCATATTTGAAACTCCTATTGACCTAAACATATAAAAATGACTTGATAAACCTCATTACAATGTTGAAGCATAAAAATTTAATCAAACTCAAAGATTTGTCTAGGGCAACATTAATTTGTCAAGGTGCTCCTACACCATTGAAAGAGATCTTACTTTACACAGTTTGGCACAAGGTTAGTGTGGTATAAAGACATGGTATGTTTTTGTAGTTTCTCTCTTTCTTGGTATATTGTGATCTTCTTAAAAGTTATCATGTTTATGGAGTTGAGGTTTGTATTTGAGTCAAGTGTTATTGTTGTTAACAATAATTTGGTAACTCATTGATCTCTTTCTTCATTAGTTAAGAGGACTTGGGAGAGTTATTCATATATTGGTAGTGAGTGATGTCTTATGCATATAATTATATGTTTTGACACTATATGGTGGAGGAGTTAGACACTTCCTCTAAGACAAGTTCTATAGGAGGATTTGTTAATGCCTTAAAATGTATTTTCAAATTTGACATTACCCATGCAGTGGGAGTTCCTAGATATGTATGCTCTTTATTGTCACGATATCTTCTTGGTTGTCTCAGTTTTTAGGTTATTGATGTGAGGATGGTTTTTCATCTTTTACTATTGGGATCTATGAGTTGTGTAGTTTAGTGGGCTATCTTTACCCATTGGTTGCATTGAAGACTTGGATGTGGACTGTCAATATCCACATATTCGTTTAGTGTTATTGCAGATTTTGTTTGTTGGCCTTGTCTCTGGTCATTTGTACATTGCTATGTTACTTTGAGATGGGAGGGTAAATGATTAGTAGGTTTATTTTACAGGGACTTGATTGCAGTTTTGGGTTGGTATGTTGATGGCATGGATTTCTACTTATGATTGTTTGTTTACCCTAGTTTTGAGGTATGGATATTTTGGATGAGCTAGCAACTTGTTGTGGTTACTTTTCCATTTGGTATGAGTGTGGTAGACACTTAGATGCTTGTGTTCATGTTGAGATTAGTGCAGGAATCAATGATAGTTGATATGTTTCACCTTGACCTGTTTCTCGGTTATCATGGGTGACAAAATGTGAGGAGTTCTTGTTTGAGATGATGATTATCATGGTTTCTTTTGTAGGTATCTTGTTGGAGCACACAAGCATGTTGAAGAATCAATGGTACATTGATGTCTAGGGATATTTTTCCCTATGATTTAAAGTTTGATTATGTCATTTAGAGTTATTGCAGTGTATAATGTCAAGTGCAAGAATGTTGGGATAAGTTGCCATTAATTTGCAATCCTAACCAATTCATGTGTCTCTAAAGTGATTGGAATGTGTTCCTAAACACATAAGGCCTTTGAGAGATTAATTATTTATTAATTATATCAATTTGAATTTTGCAATCAATTCCTAATTGATAAGGTGAAACTTGGGCATCCATTTTAGAGTGGGGGCCATGAAGACTTTGTTGACTTCTCTTAAGCCTATTTTGAGAATTTGAAAACTCCTAGTAAGTGGGAGTTAAACTTGGGGTGTTCCTTTTTTATGGGGACTTATATTTAGACACGAAGTTGTGCTTTTTTATGTACATGAGTGGATAATGTTGAGACACCTTGCATGGATATAATGTTGGAGTTAACTAAAGTGTGAGAGATACATGAATTGGATATTGCTTGCATGAGTTCATAAAAGCTTGCATGGACTTGCATATTTTTACATGTCACTTGCATGTTGTTGCATGTTGTTGCATGTTACTTGGATGTACTTGCATGTTATTACATGTTGTTGCATGTTGCTTGCATGCACTTGCATGTTGTTGCATGTTGTTGCATGTCACTTGCATATGTTTGCATGTTGTTTCATGTCACTTCTATGTGTTTAGGGTAAAATTGGATTTTGTTAATCTTTTGTTGTTTAGATGTTAAAACCCTTGTTTCCACTAAACATTGAAGGATCTAGGGTCGAGTGGCAAGCACTATCATACCCTAGGTCACATACAAATGAAGGGAATCTTGGATTAGGGAATTAATTATCAATTTTTCCTTTTCTTATGTCCAATTAACCATTAAAACCTTAATTATGCAAATACGACAACAAATTGATGAATAACAGAAAAAGCTCTTGCAGAGAAGAGTAAAATAACAAATCATAGAATACCTATTTTCAGGGTTCTGAGGCAGAACAGTTGGGGACTAAGGTGTGGGCCTCCAAGTCCAAGGTACCTACTTTTTCAGGGAATCTGGACCTCCTTTTGACACTGATCAGCCCTGTAACTTTTGTTTCCTAAAATTTGTCTATGGAGGACACTGTTGTGGATGCCCAAGTCCTAGAAGTGCTCCTGTGTCTTACTTCTCTTCAAATCTTGAATCCCTAATGCCTTCCAAGCCTTCCTACAACTCCACTTTTTTGAGATACGACACTTGTAACCTACAATCACAAGACTTGGTTTGGGGGTTGTAGTGTTTAGAGGCTTGCCTTAGTCAAGCCCCAGAGGACACTTAAGTCTCTAAACACTGTTGTCAGATAAAAAGTGTGTGCCCTTGTGAGGCAGAGGCAAAAACCAATGGAATCAATGATGAAAACACAATGATATGTCACCTTGTAGTGAAGCTCTCATGGAGGAAGATGCTCTTCATGCCATGAGGAGATTGATGCTCAAATCAGAAAATATCAACACACAAAACATACAAGTCTACTCTTGTAACATATTAGAAGGGCTTGAATCACCTTGAGAACACCATAGCTTGCTAGTAATCCTCTAGTTCATAAATGAATGGCTACACATGCTTATAAATGTACCTACAAGCATTCCCAACTAGATTTTAAAAATCAAACTTTACCATATCAGCAAAAGAACCAACTAATGGTCGTAAAATGACACCCAAAAGTTAGGGCTGCCCCAAAATAGGGTAGGACTATGGCATGGGCACCCAAGTCTTCCCCCTATTTTGGGCAGGGTACAGCTCAAGGGGTCCACCTAGGTCTAATTTGCCATGGAACCTAGGTCCCATTCCATCAGGATGTCAAAATATGAACTACGATGCCCTAAATGCATGCTAAAGACTCGAGAGCTAAACCTTATGAGGGAAAAGCCCACAAGGGAATATTTTCCAACATTACATTTAGCCCCCACTTTAATGTATGTATAAATGTGAGGCCAATACATGCATTAATGTAAGGTCGTAAGCACAACAAACACATCAAGCATGGAGAAGACATACCAATCACATAGAAGATAGTAACAAGCACCCAAAACATAGAGAAATGCATAGAAGACACATTAATGCATGGAAGACAAAAATGATATCTTTTCTTTTCTCTTTCTCATATATATGAGATGCAAATGCAAGTACTGGAAAGTAAACAAACCCCCATAATACAAGATACACTACCTTAGGGCACAGGTCTCTGTATGTATGGGGCAACACACATGCAAGACATGCAAAACCTCCCAAAATGTAGGAAGCACATGGGGCAACAGACATGCCAAACAAAGCAAGCACACCAAACCCACACACTTTGAAGACACAGAGGAAACATGACAGAAAAGAGATGGAGTGTACCTATCTTTAGGTCCAACACATTCTTAAGCACATTACAGGCACACACTAACGATTGGGCTTCACCACAATAATCATTGAAGGCACGCTTAAGGGGTGAGTTAGTAACAGAACCGCTTCTCACCTCTGCAGAGGACTTTTGAGAATGATAGGATGATGCAATCTTCTCTAAGAAATACACCATCCCCACCTCCATAGAGGGCTTAAGATAAAAAGAATATACATGATATCTTGCCTTTGTAGAGGGCTTACATGATTGATTTATTGATTGCAAACAAACTCAGGATGCATGATGCACTCCTCTGGGGTGCAAGTCTTTGCATCTGAGGTCAAACACATTGCTAACATCTATAACAGATAGCTTACCTTATATATGCCCCCACCTTAAGGTGGTTGATACCAATCATCGATATCAAGCAGATTAAGGTGGGAAGAAAACACACAAGGAAACACTAACTTTTGCAAAGCCCATGCCTCCCAGAGGTGACACATACTTTACGATCACCAAATGTTCCCACAAACACATCCCTACAAGAAACATGTTAGTGTCTACAACATCATGATAAACAACAACATCAATGTATATGATTAACCATGCAAAGAGCCAAGGTTATACAATGAATTTGGAGTTTGAGGATAACTGTAGGGCTATATCATGAAGCTCTCTAATCGAGTACCGTCAAGGCTAGATTCAAAGGCAAACAAAGGTGCATGGAGTAGTGATATTGATAAGGTTTGTAAATGCGATAGAAACATCATCAAATTCACTACGTAGAAAGCATGAGTGCTTCCACTAGCCAAGTGTTGGATAAAATATACAACCCCATCATCATATTAGGAACTAAGTCCATTTTTTGATTGCTCTCGAAAGGGACACTAGGTCCACATTAGTATAAATGTTTGTCATCATCAACCTACTAGATGGAAATACTAGAGGAAGGGAAACAATAAATAAGAGAGGAGAAACAAGTGTCTTAGGGATAGTCATGTAGGAGGGTGCCCCCAAGTCACCAACCACAATGCTATGTCTGTAAGACAATGCACAATAATGAAATCAGAGAGAGGCAATTTAGAAGAATGATGATACAAATAGAAGGTCACAACAAATGTGGTCTCCTGGTATCCTGAACCTTACAGGAGAATCTGAGGTCATCCCAGGAGGCCTAAACAACACATAACACTTCATGGGGGAAGCACATTACAAGAGAGATAAAGGGTTAGAGATACATACCTATAGGGGCGCTTTCAGGCTAGAAGTTGTCTATAAGTGAATCATCATCGTCATCTTCCTACTCCCTAATGTTGGAGGATAGTGGGACACATAGTACCATAGCCATATTCATATCATGTTCATCATGTTGTTCATCATTATGATCATTATTGTTTACATTTGAATGTTGGGATCAATGTTTTCTTGTTGAGAGGCAAGGTTTATGGCATAAGCTTGTCTTCTTTTTCTTCTTTCTCTTGCTTTTCTATTTCGTTTTATTTTACCACTTATCTCTTGTAAGATAGGGCTATCCTCTTTCATAGGCTTGTACAAATGAGAAGATGAAGCACCAAGATCAAACCTCATTTGTCACAATGGAACACTTTGTTGTTGACAACAATCTCCCGATCCCTGTAAGGATTTTAGGGGAGGAACCTCAACATAGGGACCTTGTCCTTTTGGTCTAAAGTTCTCTTCACATGTTGGTTGTTTATCTTTTGTCATTTCTTGTGTAGGAGGACTAGGTACTGGATGTAACAATTTTGCTTTTTAATTTCTATAGCTCAAAAATGTAAAATCTGTTTGTAGCTCTAATTTGTCACTAGTATTTTTGTTGCAAAAGTAATCCAATGTGAAGTGTTGTTGTGTAATTGAAGGTTTGTATGTATTGTGATAAATGACATGCACTTGTCCTTTCAAAGGAAATTTAACACATTTATAAATAGTTGAAGGAACTGCTTTCATAAATTTTAACCAAGGGATTCCAAGTTTTATGTCAAAGGTATCAGAGTCAAGAGTAATATCAAACCATTGTTCAACATGTTTCTCAAATATAGTTACTATCAATGATATCTTACCCAGAGGTTTCTTAAAAGCTCCCTCAACTACTTTCATAAATTTTAACCAAGGGATTCCAATTTTTATGTTAAAGGTATCAGAGTCAAGAGTAATATCAAACCATTATTCAACATGTTTCTCAAATATAGTTACTATCAATGATATCTTACCCAGAGGTTTCTTTAAAGCTCTCGTATGTGTCTTAATCATCAAGCTCGAAGGGCTATAAGGACCTTGTATTAATTGATTCAAAAAGAGGAATTTTTAAGTGGCATCATTAGTCATGCAATTAAGATCAATTAGAGTTCCCTCCAAATTATTTCCCATTATCTGTATGGTGATGTAAAGAGATCGTTTGAAATCACTGATTGTTCTATCATGAGGAGTGAAGATAATTTTAGGTTCAGGAGCCTTTCTTTTAATGTAAGGTCTAGGAGGGAACCTATTGTTGCTATTGTGATTTGAGGCTGTGTTTTTATGCTCAAACCAATGCCAAATCATATTTTGAAATCTTTCCAAAATTGATGCAAGACAAGAGCAAAAAATAGCCTAAAATGCTTGATTTTTTGATACTTTTCAATGCAAATGATTGAAACAAAGGATGTTGTAATGATTTTGATCGAGGGTAGAAAGTTATATGTCTGATATCAGTCCAAAATAACAATATAATCACTCTCAACACACTATTGATGCAAATCCAAGATAATGCCAAGTCAAAATATAGTGAAAATATGTCAAAATAGGAACTTTTTTCACTAAAATTCAATGCAAAAGAGCATAACAAAGTGTGTTGTGATAAAAATGATGATGGAAAACAAATAATATCAGTAATAACAACCACTTTGTTCCAAAATATCCAACACAACATGCTTTTAGTGCCATTTAAGGTCAAACCCTAGTGAAAATATAGCAAAAATAAGCTATTTTTCACAGTTTTTCAACCCCAAGACCTAGAAAAAGGGGTTTTGTAAGAAATTTTAGGAGGTATATAAAATAATATCAATACTATTTGTCACCTAAATCCATAAAATTGATCACAACACACTTGGAGTGCAAACTAGGTCAAACCCTAGGGCCAAAATAGTCAAAATGTGTAGTTTTTCACCAAAATTTCAATACAAGAGCTCGTTAAAAGGGTGTTGTGGATATTTTTAGGAGGGTTAGAAAATTATTACCCTAATAATAGCTAATTAATTCAAAAATACCCTTCACAACACACCTATGGTGCAAGTTTATAAAGTCAATAAGGCTAATTTTAGTGAAAATTATTTTTTTTGAAGCCTTAGGTTTGAAATCTTGTGATAAAATTCTATGTGAATGATTTGAAGTCTAATTTATGATGAAATTTTCTTACTCTCATATCTAAAAATTATTTTCAAGCTTGAACATGCAAAATGCCCATGCAAATTTAAAGAAAATGCATCAAAATTGCTAGTTTTTGTTAAAATTTTCTATGTAAAAATGCAAAAATTTTGAATCTAAATACAAATTCACACTAAAATGCAAGACTAAAACCAAATGAAAATTTGAATGAACCTCTAAAATAAGTAGAAAAATATGATAAAATATTTTGCCTACCTAGATTTTGGAATTACTAGGTTATATAAAATTGTCAAAATTTCCACAAAACCCTAGCAATTAAATGATGAAAATGTAATGTAAATTTCTAGTTTTTTTTTTTTTTTTTTGTAGTTTATACCATATCTAATGCAAAAATTATTTATTAGGAAAATTTAGAAAGAATTGATATAATTTAGAAAGCCAAACAATGTAATTTCTTTTTATTTTTCTAATTTTTCAAAAAAAATTGATTTTTTCTCAATGCAATAAAATGAATAATCAAATGAATGAATGAAATCACACCAAATCTGAAGAAAAAAACTCATCAAGTTGTAATTTAAGTCTAAAAACATGGGTTCACCAAAATGTTTAGGAAAAATTAGATTTTGTTAATCTTTTGTTGTTTAGATGTTAAAACCCTCCTTTCCACTAAACATTGAAGGATCTAGGGTCAAGTGGCAAGAACTATCATACCCTAGGTCACTTACACATGAAGGGAATCTTGGATTAGGCTATTAATTATCAATGTTTCCTTCTATTATGTCCAATTAACCATTAAAACCCTAATTATGCAAATACGACAACAAATAGATGAATAACAGAAAAAGCTCTTAAAAATAGGAGCAAAATAACAAATCACAAAATACCTATTTTCGAGGTTCCAAGGTGAAATAGTTAGGGACTAAGGTGTGGACACCCATGTCCAAGGTACTTGCTTTTTTAGGGAATCTGGACCTCCTTTCGACACTTATCAACCTTGTAACTTCTATTTCCTGAAATCTGTCTATAAAGGACACTGTTGTGGGTGCCCAAGTCCTGGAAGTACTCCTATGTCTAACTTGTCTTCAGATCCTTAATCCCTAATGCCTACCAAACCTTCCTACAACTCAACTTTTTATAGATACGACAACTATAACCTGGAATCACAAAACTTTATTTAGGTGTTGTGGTTTTTAGAGGCTTGCCTCAGTCAAGCCCTTGAGGACACTTAATTCTCTGAACACTATTGGTAGATAAAGAGTGTGTGCCCTTGTGAGGCAGAGGCAAAAACCAAAGGATTCAATGATGAAAACACAATGATATGTCACCTTGTAGTGAAGCTCTCATGGAGGAAGATGCTCTTCATGCTATGAGGAGATTGATGCTCAAATCTGTAAATATCAACACACAAAACATACAAGTCTACTCTTGCAACACAATAGAAGGTCTTGAATCACCTTGAGAACACAATAGCTTTCTAGTAATCCTCTAGTTCATAAATGAATGCTTACACATGCTTATATATGCACCTTCAATCATTCCTGCCAAGATATTAAAAATCAAACTTTACCGTGTTAGAGAAAGAACCAACTAATGGTCATAAACTGACATCTAAAAATTGGGGATACCCCAAAATAGGGTGAGACTATGGCTTGGGTGCCCAAGTCCTCCCCCTATTTTGGGCAGGGTATAGCTCAAGGGGTCCACCTGGGTCTAATTTTCCATGGAACCTAGGTCTCATTCCATTGGGATGTCATAACATGAACTAAGATGTCCTAAATGCATGCTAAAAACCCCAGAAGTGTTATCTTCAGAGAGCTAACACCTTCTTCCACTATTTTATAGCCAGAACTACCCGTAAGAAGACTGAACAGAAAGACAATGTTGGACCTAATCATGAGGAGAGCTCTTGCAGCTCTGAAAGCTCAAATGAAGAAGTTGAATCTCAACCTCAGCTCTTGAGGAGGTCTACATGAATAAGAAAGCAACCTGAGAGGTTTGGTTATACATTGCTTGATTCTAGTTGTGCCTTTTCTTTGCTTACTAACTATGATGAGCCTAGAACTATGTCAGAGGCTTTGGATATGAAAGATGCAAGTTCCTAGAAGGAGGCCATGGAGGATGAGATGGCTTCTTTGGAAAAGAATCAAACTTGGGACTTGGTGCCTTTTCCTGCTGGATGGAAACCTGTTGGGTGCAAATGGGTGTTCAAGAATAAATTTGGTGCAGATGGTAGTGTTGAGAAGTATAAGGCCAGATTGATTGCGAAGGAGCATTCACAAGTTGAGGGTATAGATTATGGTGGGATCTTCTCTCCCATTGCAAAGCTGACATCCATTCAATTCATGTTATCTCTTGCAATAGCTTATGACTTAGAGGTAGAGTAGATGGATGTGAAGATAGCTTATGACTTAGAGGTAGAGTATTTATTTTTGGTACCACACAAGATATGTATGTTAGTTAATGAAAAGTTGTATATCCTTTTTCCCTAGACTCCAGTATACCTTACTCTAACTTTTGTTTTTCTCTAGAAGTGATAGATGAGGATGTGTGGATCTAGGAGTAAGCATGTGATGATGTTTAAGTTCATCTCTAAAGGTTTCAGGGTTTTTGATGTACTGTAATGCCATATCTTGAATAGTGGAGTATCATAGTTAGTCCAGAATACTCTGTTTCTAGCAGTTCATCATATCTCTTGTCTTGCAAATGTATAGATTGATCTGATACTTCTGTTATGCAAATGAATAATTAGTTGAATCTTTTCCTTCTATTATAACAATAAAAACTGAAGTCTTCATGTTTTTTAAACTATGCTAAATAATTATAGCAGAAAAATGTTAAAACTTTCAACCTAAAATGAATTTACTGCACTAGCTCTGCCAATTTGAGTTGTAGGTGAAAAAATGGTAACAATTCTGGCGACTTCTGCTATTTGCTTTCTTTCTAAGCATTAGGATCAGTTGCCTTAATTTATCCATTGGGCATAGAGTCATACTCCACTCATCTCAAACTTAGAAAACATTGGAATTCAACTGCAAACTACTCCAAATAGCAACATAAAAAAAAACCAAACCAAACTGAAAGCAAACTAGAAGGCCCTGGTGGCCAGAAAACATGTGCAGCAGTACTTAGGGAAACAAAAATAACTAAAATTAAATGTGCATGAAGAACTTATTAACTAAGAACACTAACTTTAACCTACTCTAACTAGCTAAAGAAGCTGGTCAAACAAACCCATTCACCGATTGGGTGAAATAACTCCCCATCCTAACCAACTGAGGATGCTTCTCATGCTTACAAACTAACAATAAAGAGTGAAAAACAAGAACACACCTTATAAATTGTTGTACCGCAACCTAAGAATTACAATCAAAGTTTTGAATCTCTTGATTCTATTCAGACATACCTCTGATTGGCCATGAATGGACAAGTTGGATCTATTTCTCCTCGACTACAATCTCATTCTTAGGGGTACTAAAAACCCTTTGAATTTTGTTGTTAATTTCATCGGCTAAATCCCTAATGGGGAATCCTCTTACAAGGATGTAGCCTAAACTTTTATTACTGGTTTCACTCTTATCAGCTACCTCCTCAACCACAACCAAGATTTCCTCACTTATTTGCACATGAATTAGTCCTTTGCCCAAATGGATTTCATTATTTAGCTCTTCATCCTGTTGTTTTGGCTGCCCCAAGTAATCCTCTTCTATAGGCTGCTCCTGTTGATCAACACTTTCCTCCTCCAAAGGTGTTGGTATAACATCCAAGCATGAGCAGAAAAGCTCAATTTTAGATTGAAATAGATCCTCATCAGTCAAAATAGGGTTGCTTTTATATACCTGTTCATGAATCAACACCTTATCTGAATATTCTACAACACTTTGATGGTCAAAACTTGGCATATGCATGCTATTTTCTTCTCCAACATCAAAGCTAGGAAGCTCATTAAACAAGCTAACTGAAACCTTATCTATATTGTCTAAATTTGCAACAAAATCATCAAGGTTGTTCCAAAATGAAATTTCATCACATTCCTCTTGAATTTCTAGTAAAAAAGGGTTGTTTTTTTTACCTCATAGCAGCTCTTAGTCAACTATGTAAGTTCCATGGTAGGCTTATCTTCACACTTTTCCACTTGATCCAAGACCTCCTTATCAGATTGCTCAGCTTCAATTAGTAACTCACCAGATTGTTGAGGATCCTCATGCTGCTCTAAAACTACTAACTTTGGTATGAGCATGCTTTTCTCATCTAGCTCAACAAAACTAGGTAACTGATCAAACAAAGAAATTGAATCCTCCTCCTTCTATGGTGCTTTCTCTAATTAAACCTGGACATTGTGTCTTTGTAATTGAAGGCTTTCACCTTCCAATCTCTATATCTTTCTTTGATTCATCTTATAAAAGGAATTGAAGTGCAAAGGATTCAGGGTCAAGCCTGAATCAACTTCCTCTACACATGCACTATGCTCATATTCTGCTAGGGATGCAGCACACACATCAACAACCTCTTTCTGCACATCTAGTTTGTCTGATTCAGTGGCATATAAAGGATTGCAAGAAACTTTAGCTATGAGACTAAAACTTGGAATTGTGATTAGTTTGGGCTCTACAATCTTTTTCTCTCATTCACCACACCAACTTAGAATCTTGATGGGTTTAGATTTTTCTACTTCCTCTACTTCATGATTTTGGATTGGTTTGGGAGGAGTAGACTTAACAAGATTTGACATTTTATAACCAGGATACCTAGTCCAAGAAGGCTGGTATGATTGTTCAAATTTTTTATGACTTGGCTTAGGTTCTTGATATGGCTAAAACTAAGGATTAATGGACTGGTCTTGAGTGCAAACAGGCTCCTGAGCAAAATTAGAACTTCTGAAACTTAGGATTTTGATTTTTTGGGGAGTTCATTTGCATTCAAAGCCAATCTCTTGGAGGGAAAATGATTCTTCAAGTGGCTAGTTTTGAAGTATAACAAGTTCAAACTGTACCAACCTAGGTTCTTGCAAGGGTAAAAGATTTCTAAAATTGGGAATCTTGACCTTGGAAGGAACAAGAGGTTCATTTTGTTTGAAACTTGGAAGAATATACTTACAAACCTCCTCCTAGATAGACTGATTTCGAATGACAGGAGCTACTTGGGCTTCATGCCATTGTGTTTGAGCGAGGAAAAGTCTCATTTGTTCCTCCTTTATAGCTAGCTATTGAGAAAGATTCTCCTCAAATTACCTCTTTTGAGTCTTCAGCTCCTGCTCATGAAGATAGGATTAATAAGCCATCTCTTCCTAGTGCTAATTATACTTAAGTTGCATGTTAATCTCCTCTATTTACTACATAAAGTCTATCAAAGTGTCCTTAATCATGTCTTTAAGCTTTGTCATTTCAGACTATTTTGGCTGATTGGGAGGTTGAGTAGGAATGGTTATGCAGTAAGCATCCTGAGTGTTTGGACTAAAACTAGCATTATGGCTACTTGTGTATAGCTAGTACGAAGACTGAGTAAGGGTGGGTGGGTGGTAATTATGTTGGGCATGCTGATTTTGAAAATCCATCGAATTAGAAATAACAGCATGATTGGTCTAATATGGAGATGGACAAGTGGCATTTTCATAGTATGGTGGTGGATATTCATACTATCTATGAAAATCTAACATTTTTACTCATATGAAAGATCAAAAATAGAGTGAATTGATGATCTTTGTAACATACCAACACTTGATTGTACCAAAACTAGTAAATTTGAGCTCATAGTCACCAGATGTGTTTGATTTTTTTGCCTCCAAAGGCTAAGTTCACTGACACACAAACCAAATATTAGTGATATATGAACATGCTATTGGACTAGAACTATCTAATCTATCCCACTGAGCATGCCAAAAACTGTTATCAATCAGATATGTACCCTATGCTAAGTTATTCAACTTAACTATCAGGGCCATTCTAAGACTCCTAGAAAGAAGAACAGAGTCAAGTGTTGGAACTACGGAAAGAGAGAACATGTGAAAAAGGAATGTAGAAACTCAAAGAAACAATTGGATTCTACTACAAATAAGTCTTGAAATGTAGGCAATGAGGTTTTACTTTCTGCAAGTGATGTTATTTCTCATGATAATTGGTTGGTTAACTTAGGATGCTCGTACCACATGACTCCACATAAAGAATGGTTTTCCACATACGAAGAGGATGATGGACAAAATGTGTACCTTTGGGACAACTCTACATATCCTATTATTAGACGAGGGAAGGTAATGTCTTTTAGTGATGGGAGAAATAAAACTCTCCCTAGTGTTTTGCATGTTCCTGAATTGGCTAGAAATTTCATTTATGTTTCAAAGTTTAATGATTTAGAAATTCATGTGACATTTGATAAGCATGGTTGCAGATTGGTGAGAGGAAGCTTTGTGGTAGTGAAGGGGAAAAGATTGGGAACTTTGTTTAATCTAGAAGCCACTACTGTTTGTAATGCCTCTTATGCATTTGAGGATAATACTAAAAGTACATGTATGTTGTGGTACCGTAGATTGGGCCACATAAGTTAGTCTTATTCAAAAACTATTTTAAATAAAAAATTGTTAGATGGCTTATCCTATTCTGATGAGAATTTCAAATTTGTGAACACTATGTGTTTGGAAAATAGAATAGATCTCCCTTTCCTTTTGGCAGTAATAAATCGAATGATAAATTGGAACTTATTCATTCAGATGTCTTTGGTTCAGTGGATGTTGAATCAATTGTAAAATCTAGATATTTTGTTTCCTTCATTGTTGATGCCTCAAGGTTTATGTGGATTTATTTTATGCATCACACATCTAACGTTTTCACTAAATTTAAGTAATTTAAAGTTTTAGTTGAAAAGCAATCAGATTATAAGATAAAAGTTTTGAGATTTGACAATGGAGGGGAATATTGTTCTAAGGGATTTGATGAATTTTGTAAGCATGCAGGTATTGTTAGATAGAAGACAACTCCATATACACCACAATAGAATGGAGTGGCAGAAAGGATGAATTGGACAACAATGGAAAGAGATAGAAGTATGTTGAGTGAATCACAGTTGAATAAATGATTTTGGGTAGAATCTATGTGTACTGCGAACTAGTTGGTTAATAGATCATTATGTAAGGCTCTTGTTTCAACTCATGAAATGTGGATAGGTAAGAAATCTTTTGTTTCACATTTAAGGGTATTTGGCTACGAGGCTTAAGTTCATGTGCCTAAAAAAATAAACTAAGTTGGATTCAAAAGATGAAAAGTGTACTTTCATTGGATATGGTGATAATGTAAAAGGTTATAAGCTTCGGAATCCACTAACCTGAAAGATTATCTATTCTAGAGATGTTATTTTCATGGAACTTAGTGTTATTTCAGAACCTAAATAGCCAAAGGAAAAAGAAGAAAAGGTGAAGAGAATGCACTTTGAATTAGAGCATGAAGATGCACCTTAGGAAGACCAAAATGATGGATTGGGGGGTCAAGAAGTAGAAGAAGACTCAAGTGAAAGTTCTGATGATGAAGAATCTATTGTGATAGAAGAAGTTGGCACAAAAGAACATGCACAAGAACCTGAAGAGTCTCTTACTCCACCTCTAAGAAGATCCACAAGACAAGGGAACCTAGTTGACAGGTATAGCCCACCAGATTTCTATTGTGTATTTTCTTTATTGAGTATTGATGATGAGCCTAGATCCTATAGGGAAGTTATTCATGTAGATGATAGTGAGTCTTGGCAGTTAGCAATCTAGGAGGAGATGATGGCTTTAGACTCTTGCAACACTTGGGATCTAGTTAATTTTCCCAAAGGAAGAAAGGCCATAGGATGCAAGTGGGTCTTCAAGAAGAAGTTTGGAGCAGACAATTCATTGGAGAAGTGCAAGGCTAGATTGGTATTCAAGGGCTACTCCCAGAGAGAGGGAGTTGATTTTCTTGAAATTTTCTCTCCTGTTACTAAATTATGTTCCATTAGATTTCTTTTATCTATTGTTGTAGCATATGATTTTGAGGTTGAGCAAATGGATGTTAAGATTGCATTTTTACATGGAAAGCATGAGGAAGAAATTTACATGCAACAACTATAGGTTTTGAGGTAAAAGGGAAAGAACATTGGGTTTGCAGATTAAAGAAGTCTCTTTATGGTTTGAAACAGTCCCTTAGAATGTGGTACTAGAAATTGGGTTTTGTTAGAAGTGAGGAGGATCATTGTGTTTACATTCATTGTATTGATGATTCTATTATGATCATTACATTATATGTTGATGACATATTATTTTTAGCAATGCTAAGGGTATGATCAGTAAGTTGAAAGCTCAACTTTTAGGTGCATTGGAAATGAAGGATATTGGAGATACCAAGTATATTTTGCGCTTAGAGATCAAAAGGGATAGAAGTAACAGAAAGATTTGGTTATCACAAATTAAGTATGTGAATACCATTTTGCAGAGATTTAGTATGCATGATTGTAACCCAGTTTGAGTTCATTTACCCATTGGTACTAATCTTTCATTAGATATGTGTCCAAAGAATGAGGATGATTCAGAGGATATTTCTAATGTACCATATTCTAGTGTTATAGGGAGTCTAATGTATGCAATAGTTTGCACTAGACCAGATATTACCCAGCCAGTGGGAGTTTTGAGCAGATTTATGTCTAAGCCTGGTAGACAACGTTGGAATTATGTGAAGAGGGTATTTAGATATTTGGTTAGTAATTCTCATTGCTGTTTGGTTTATTCTGGTACTAAAATTATGGAAAAGACATTGGACATACATGGTTATGTTTATGTAGATTGGGTAGGAGACTTAGACAGTCAAAGGTCCACCAGTGGGTATGTATTTACTTTGTTTAGAGGAGAAGTGAGTTGGATGAGTAAGAGGCAACACATAGTTGCATTATCAACCATTGAAGCAGAGTACATGGCAGCTACCCATGTCTCTAAGGAGGCAATTTGGTTACAAAGGTTGTGTGTAGATATTGGTTTTCATTATAGGACTATTCAGATTAGCTGTGATAGCTAGAGCGTAATATGTTTGGCCAAGAATCCTATGTATCATGCATCAATGAAGCATGTGGATGTTCAGTACCACTTTGTGAGTTGGTTACTAATGGATAGATCAATCTAAAGAAAATTGACACTTAGAATAATGTTGTAGATTCTCTTACTAAACATGTGAGTATAGAAAATGGTGGAGGGAGGCCATGGGCCTTGTTCCTATTGCTTAGTTGACTTATGTGTTTCTATGAATGTATTTACAATGTATGATGTTAAGTGGGAGAATGTTTGGATTAAGGTGCCATCAACCTTGTAAATTCCATGTATTTAATTACTCCTAATATTTTTTGCGAATCATTCATAAGGGATGATGAATTCACCATCAATAGTAAATATTTTTTAACATTAGGATTTACCGCTACGGTAATTAATTTTTTACTAGGGGTTGGTAACTAATTTTTTACCGGCATGGAGTTACTATTTATTGGGAAGAAATCTAAGAGATGAAAGTTGTTATGGCTGTTCAATGTCCCATTGGGTTGTTTTGGACAATTGTGATGATGTTTTTGTTAATTATAACACCTCCACATGAAGATGGTAATCACCTTAAATGATAGGATAAAATTAGGTGTCCATAAGGACAAATTAGTTGTCTATGTGTAAGAGGTAAGTTATGGAGTTGCAACAAATATTTTTTTATGCATTAAATGATTTAATTTATCCTAGGGAAGCATTTGGATATGATAACCAACTACTATAAAACATTTAGAAGGTGAAAATACTATATAAACAGGGGTTATGGTGGTAGAAATGAAACATTATGAGTGAGAGAAAAAACTCTATTTATGGGTGTTGAAGGAGTAAATATTAAGGAGGAGAAAGGAAGGATTGTATGTAATATCTATTGTTGAAGATAATACAAGCTTGGGCCTCTCTTCTTGGTGGAGTTTTTTCCCTAAAGGGTTTCTCCACGTAAACACTGTGTTATGTGTTTATTTCTTTTGTTCCATATTTCATTGTGTTGTTGATTTATTTTCCTGCAATCTCCATTTGGTTATACACTGATTAAGATGATATTTACAATTGATTTCAGGTTTCCATATATAGTAGTTACCTTCATTTCTAACACTGATTAGGTACCCATGTACAATGCAATGTAATGTAATCTCTCATAAAGTGGAGAGAGGAAGAAAACATCATGGGAAAAAACTCTAACCCAAAAGAGAGATAAAAGAAAGTGGAGAAGCTAGAAATCCCCCTAAGGATGATGTTGCAGATGAAGTGGATTGTACCCCAAGAAGAGCTCGCAAATGAATGATCTTTCTCTTAGTGAAGGGTTTGCTGAAGATGTGAGCAACCTACTCTGATGATTGGAAAAGACTATGTCAATGATCTCTGCATTAATACGCCCTCAAATGAAATGCATATGAATCCCAATGTGCTTGATCAACTGATGCTAGAATTGATTCTTGCATATATGAATGGTTCTTTGGTTATCACAATAGATGACTATGGGTTGTTGGAATGTAATGCCAAACTCAGTGAGAATGCCTTGAAGCCAAAGCATCTCAATAGCTATGTTAACATCTCCCCTGTACTTTGCTTCCGTGGATGATAAAGCAATAACATTCAAATTTTTGCTAGACAAACTGATAGGACCAAAACCAAGTTAGAAACTGTAACTAGAAGTGGACTTGTGATTTTGATTATCACCAACCCAATATAAATCTATGTATGCAACTAAGTTAACCTTAATGCCATATGTGTAATGAATCCCAAAGTTGAGAGTCTCTTGAAGGTAGTGAAGGATCCTCTTAGCTACATTCTAGTGCAGCTCATGAAGCTCCTGCATGAATATCAAAACCATGCCAATTGCATATGAAATATCTAGCCTGGTATGGGTCAAATAGATGAGACTGCTAACTAGTTGTCAATACAAGGTAGCATCGACCAATGGTGTAGCACAATCAGCCTCAAGCTTAACTCTAAATATTTAAATAGGAGTAACAGATGGATTATAGTTACTTATGTGAAATCGAGCAAGAAGTTCAAAAGTGTACTTAGGTTGTTCTAAAGTGATCCCTGATCTATCTGTGAAATCTTAATTCCAAGGAAGTAATGTAGTAAGCCTAAGTTTGTCATGTCAAACCTATCATGAAGAGCTACCCTCACTACTTCAATAGATGTTGTAGAGCTCCCAGTGATCAAAACATCATCAACATAAAGTACCAGTATCGATAATGAAACATTCTATCATAGAAGATAAATGTGAGGATCTGAGTGGGACCTAGTAAAACCCAAAGAAAGGAGGAAGAAATTTGTCTTGGCATACCAAGCTTGAGGGGTCTATTTAAGGCCATAGAGAGATTTCCTAAGTCTGCATACTAAGGAGGAATCTTGAAGAAATCCTGGTGGTTGTTCCATGTAGATCTCCTCCTCAAGGTCTCTATGAAAAAACACTCTTCACATCCATTTGGTAAACGTCCCAACCATGTGCTATGGTAATAGCAAGTTTGAGTCATATGGTACTCATCTTGGCCATAGGTACAAAGGTCTCCTTGTAGTCAATACCAGCAACTTGTGAAAACCCCTTAGCTACCAAACATGCCTTGTACTTATCAACTGACCCATCAATTGCATGCCTAGTTCGATAGATCCATTTGCATCAAACCATCTTCCTTCCCTTAAGAAGAGGTGTCTGTGATTTCTCATTAAGGAATCATATTCCTCATTCATAGCAGCATCCCACCCAAGTATGCCTAGAGCCTCTCTAAAGGTCCATGGATTAGAGTTTAAAGAAACATAAGCATGTAGCCCACTTTCATAATTTGAACATGTATGTCTCCCATCTTTTGGATTCCCTACCCATGTCATAGCACTCTGAAGTGACTACCTCACCCAAAGGGGATGTGATGTGGGTGAATCAAGTGCCAAGAGATCAACCTCCAAAGCAAGCCCATAAGAGGATGAGGATGAAACCCAATCATGGTCCTCACTGTCAGAACTGGAAGAGGGAATCTCTATCTCAAAAAATAGCCATGGATGGTCTAAGTCATCAAAAGATGTATCATCAAAGTTGAATGAGTCCATGAAGGAAGGAGGAATGTCAAGAGAAGGGTCAATGGGACTTTCCTAGAACTTAACACTCCGCTCAATGAATAGCTCATGTGTGGTTGGATGAAGGAGATGATAACCTTTCACATCTTCTAGATACTCTACAATGATGCAAGGTTTAGGCTAAGGTTCCATTGCCTTGCAGTTTTGAGAAAGTATTCATCCCATAGCTAGGGATTTAAAGATCTTGAAGTGCTCAATTAAAGGATTCCTTCCTTTCCAAGCTTCAAACGGTGTGATACCCTTCAAGGCTTTGTGAGGAACTTTGTTTTGAATGTAACATGGGCAGTTGATTACTTCTTCCTAGTACTATGGTGTATGGTTCTTGGAGTGTATCATACAATTTTCCATCTATTTTAAGGTTTTATTCTTACATTCTACAACCCCATTATGCTGAGGAGTATAAGGAACTATATGTTTCAAGTTTATTCCCTCTATTATGCAAAACTTCTCAATCCTATTATTAACATACTCTCCTCCATTATCTATTCAAAGAACATTGATGACCTTCCCTGATTGTCTCTCAACAAGAGCCTTGAAATCTTGAAAGTGGTTGAAGACTTCAGACTTCTGTCGAAGGAAGTAGATGCATGTGTACCTAGAGAAGTCATCTATGAAGGTGAGGACATATCTATCCTTGGTGAAAGATAGATGAGGAAAAGCCCCAGATACATCACTATGAACAAGATCCAAGATTTGTGTCACTCTCCATGATTTGCCTTTGTCAAATCTTTTTTCAAGATGCTTCCCAAGAGCACATCCCTCATAATGACCCTTAGAGAATCTAACTCTAGGAATCCTGTAACCATATCATGTTGTCTAAGCTGCTCAAGATAGTGATAGTTGAGATGGTCAAACTGCTCATGCCATATTTTGCTAACACCATCTGAATAAGTAAACAATGTGATAGGAAAAGCATCAGTGGAAAAATGTGAGAAGGTATACAACCTGACTTTGTGATCTATCCTCCCTAATGCTACTAAGTTGTTGTCCAACTCTCTGATCTCAATTGAATCTAGTGTAAATTGTACTCTCATGCCCTTGCCTATGTGAGTGATCTGGTACATAGATAGGAGATTAGCTGAAAGTGAAGGTACACTAAGAACATTAGTGAATGCCCCCCCCCTCAACTTCAACAAACCCTCTCCTAACAACTACTATTGGAGTTTCATCACCTAAGGTAATGGTAGACATGCTATGGGGTTCTAAGGAAGTGAACTCAACCTATGAAGAACCCATATGGTACAAGGCACCAGAGTTAATGATTGACGCAGATGCTAAAGATGCAACAACAATAAGATCCATGCCATTGAATTTCTCTTTACATTCTGAGTTAGAAGTGTTTTGGATTAATGAGGACTCTTCTAAATATTTAGGTACACCTATGTTGTTCTTCTCTAAGAGATTAGTGAGGTGATTAACCTTCTTCTTTGTACACTTGTGCTCATCATGCCCTATCTTCTTACAGTAGGTACAATTTACTTTGTCCTTTTTAAGTTTCCCTTGTTTGGATGAAGCTTCTATGTGACTTTTAGATGTCTCAGGTTTCTATTCTTTCTTTGTCTCTTGATCCTTTTAAGTGCTTTGTTTCTTTCCTTTGATGCTTGAAGCCTACTTTTGTTTACCATTTCCAGCTACTAGGGCTTGAGGTTTTGAGGACTTCACAATGCTAATATGTATTAATTTGTCTTTCTCTCTAGTTAAGTCAACAATAAAGTGATCTAGAGATGGAATTTTCCATGTGGCTCCAAGAGCTCTTGTTGATGATGATGTTAGTCATATACAAACATAGAATAAAAGTTACACAACAACCTTTACTCATCTTGAAAGATACGATTAATTCAGAGAATTCATGATCCCAAGTCTCTGTTGATTAGGTCTTAATCTACTGACGTTACTCAGTGGTTGATGTGTGTTGCTGTTTTCCATTCAGGGGCCTTACGTATTTCTGCAAAGTTCATCATTATTTCTCCAAATATCTTGCTCTATATGTCTACTCTGCATAAATCTCCAATAATTCTACCTCTACACTGTGAATTTAGTCAAATAATGTGCTTACAGGCTGATATTTGCATGATTTCTATCATTATTTGCAATTCTTTGCATGATATTTTCAATACTACATGCATTTAACTCAAATATGCTAATGATTTTCAGTTACCTACGGGATTTCAGCATACCTCTCTATTTCTGCTTATTATTTGTCATGACTTGCAGTTATGGTGATGAATTTATGAAATTAAAAAAAGGAAAAGGGTTAAAGAATGAGATTCCCAAAACTACTTGACTGAGATCACTAATCCACATACAAGCTCCCATACATGCAATGAAAAGAAGGAAACTAGAATCATACTTCACTAGGACATTCCACAAATCTGCATGATCCAGTGCAAATCTTCAAAGGAAAAGTTGACAACAACATGTAATGAAATGAAAGTGATTCCAGTTGAACACAGCATTCCTCAGTACATATACAGAAATCAATAGGAAGATTACGTAAAATTTACAATCAGGATGTAATCTAAAACTTCATATCCATTCAATATGCTCAAGAACAGGTACATTTACAGTGATCTGAAGAAAAAACCTTGACATTTCAACAATTCAGTCTTCATTAGTCTCAGTAATCCGATCTCGTATTTGATTCTACAGTAATTGGCCTTAATGTGCTAGATGTTCCAATGTATCTCCCTCCTATTGGCCTTATTGCCAAATATATCTATCTATCTCCCCTATTTTTTGACAAGCTCTGGCTCTTATATAGAGCAAATGCCAGAAAACAGTTACAATGATCCAAGGATCAGGATCCTCCCAGAACAATCAAAGGTCCAGATGAATAGCACGTGCTTTGCCAGTTGGCAAATGTATAGCTGGCACAGAATATTCTAGCATCTTTGATTTGATTCGGTCTCCAGCTGGCAAACAACATATTTGACAATATCCTCCTCACTTCTGGTTCATGTTGCCTCCTTGTGCAACCATACAATGCTCAGCAACAGCTCTAACAGCATCATGACTTCTTGCAAATAAACAGACAAACATTAAGTTCATCATCATGTGGTAAACAACAGGAATTTAAACGTTTTATTAGCTAGGCCTCAAAATGTGCAGCTACAGGCAATCGGGCTTCAAATCAGTGAAAATTATGCACTAAATGCATAAACAGCATCAAAACACTTGGGTCAACCATCGTTGACTAGAAAAATACACCCGGGCCTTCAAATTTCCATCGCTCTATTTTCCCGCCTATTTCCTTGTATATCGGGCTTCAAATTTGCATATACATCGCAACATATACGAGGAACCAATCGCTTTTAACAAATTATTTCAAATCCGGCTTTGCATGCTATCGGCTTGTATATAAAAATATACAAACCCAAATATACAACAAATTTTCAATATTTGATAAGGATTTTGGGTCCGCTATGTATATGAGTGTTGTATGTATCGGCGAGACCACTACTGTTGGGAAGAAAATTCAAAGTGCGGCCGATGGTTAAAATTATGCCGATGGACTTCATTCATCGGTGAGACAACACCCATCGGGAAAATAAAACATGGCACTCCCGATAGCAAAAGCTATGCCGATGGACTCATCCATCGGGGAGACTACCCCTGTCGGTGAGAGAATTCAGGACTCAGCCGATAGCAAAGGTCAGGCCGAAGACCTTATCTGTATATCTGGTGATATATATATATATATCGGTGGGACTACAACATCAGGGAGACCATATAAGACTTGGCCGACAGATAAAACCGTGCCGATGGAAATTTTCCATCGGGGTGACTACTCCCATCGGGGAGAAATTTCAAGACAGGGCCGACATCACATGCTATGCCGATGGACTTTTCCATCGGTGAGACAACCATTGTCGGCGAAAGAAAATAAAGCTCGGCCGATAAACACTTCTACGCCGATGGGGAAACTTAGGGCTTTCCCTCTATCTGCAGGATATTGTGAAATATGATGCTCCCCCTCCTCGAATGTCCTGATGATGTCATCAGGATATCTGGGGCTTTTGTTAAACTTAGAGCATGACGTCATCATCATATTCGCGAACTGGATCATGTTTTGGAAAATATCCTGCCGAAGGGAAATGTGATGATGATGTCCTCCTAATATTTGCTTCTTCGTTTATCAGACTGGGATGACGTCATAAGGATATTTGCAAAAGGTCATATTTCTTGGCAGGAGGACATTACGAAATGTCGGGTGATATTCGGAATATGATGCTTGCAAAAAGCATAAGGCCATTTGACGGGTAAAACACACTATCACCCAAAATTAACGTCTGGATATTGTAACTGCATGATTTTTATCGGGTGATAGACCAAGATCATGATGATCTTGACAACATGACTGAGGATAAAAATATGATGATCCTCTTCATCGAATATCATGATGACGTAACCATCATATTCTGTCTTCGGAGCATGAGGATGAGTTGAGGTCATCATTCGGTTAGCGCTAGGGTGATATTTAAAATATGATCATGCTGAGGAATGGAATATCACCCTCCTAAAACATGTTTGACCAGACCTTTGACCTGCCACAACTCCCACATATGGACGAATTTTCAGGTGATGCAAAAGGCAAACCTGCCTAGAATTTCACGCTCTTTCACATGGTAAGCTTTCTGAGGATAGATTCAGACTTTCAAATTTGAGCTCAGACTTCAAGATCACAAATATGCTTGAGACTAGGCATATGCATACTGACTGATACTGTTTTACCATTACCGCCCAGGACACAAAAGCAAGGGAACAAGCCAGCAAAGTTGGGTCCCTGTTTTGATAATGCAAAATGGGGCGTGTTGTGTAACCACACAACAACTTGCCACCAAAGAAAACAAAAAAATTCAAATAATTCAAAAGGTGAGGATAAATTAAAACATAAATTTCCAACTCCTATTAAGCATGAGCATCCTAATCCTTTCTAACTGGTATCATGTTCATCAATGTAACAATGAATTGATAAGGGATCAATTGTGTGCATGTGATTCATATACTCATCTTGAAAGTGAGTTGAATAAGTCAGTGACTGGTGTTAAGCTACGTAGTTTGGTTCATCCCTCATAGCCAACCGGATAGAGCCTTGCTGCCAGCAGGCGTCCATAGCCCCAGCAAGGTTATCATTGCAATTCCCCTAAGTAGAGCCCCACTGCCAGCAGGCGTCTATAGCCCCGGTAGAGTTACTTAGATGACTTAATCTGGATTTCAGAAAATCCATTTTATTATTTTATTTATTTTATATTTTGAATTTAATTCTTAAGATATAACAGTTGTAGCCTCATGATACGAGGAATGGTCACTTGTTGAAATTAAGTTGAGAATTGCAATGGTAGCAAGGGCAACTTTAGATTTTTCACTTAACACCTACACTAATATGTTCAATAAACCCAAGGCTGTTAGGTGTGTCATTGTGAGGATCACCTTGACTCAAGAAAAGTAGTACTGATGAATATGATACCACAGACCTGATCAAGAATACCTATACTGACATGAGTTACAACCTATGTAAAAACTTATATCCAACTTTTGAATTCTAACAATTAATGTAGTGTTCTTAAGTAACAAGGTGCACTAGTTTTGCCCAACCAAAACAAAGACTCAACAACGTAAAACACAAAGCAACCTGTACAAACAACTAACCTACGAAAAGGAAACAACAGAAACAGAACAAGAAAGCAAGACAAACAAACTGTACAAACAACTAACCTACAAAATTATATACAAACCACTACTAGGCAAACAAAAACTAGAAGACGACCCAAATACACCTGTATTTGCATACTTCTTTTGATTGTGCAGGAGTCTTAGGGTATCAGTTATGGTTCTCAACCTAGCAAATTTATCTTTATATTCTGAAAAATATTCTGATATTCTGAATTCACTGTATTCAACAGAATAACTCTTGATGATCAACAACTGAGGAAGCTCATCATGTTCATGATTAATCCATATGCATGTCTTATCTCCTGAATTTCCATAATCAAAATAGTAATCAACATCATTTACTGTGGAAAGGAGAAATACAACCTGGTATATATCTGGTTCTGTTGGACATGCTTCTTCATTGGCAATTGGTCCTCCATTTAATTCTATATTTTCATTGCTTGGCTCAGTGTCTGGTCTCTCTTCAAATTGAAGGATGTATGACTCTTGATGTATTAATTCTTCATCTTTATCTAGCTTTATCCCTTCATTCTAGATATTCAATTTATCTTCCAGTTCAGGAAACTTCTCAATATTTTCTTCAATTTCCTGCACATCAGCATCTAAATAAGTATCTTTATTATCACAACCTGAAATACAGAAATTTATCATTTCTAAATCATTTGACTGTAAAGGAGAATTGGCATTCAACTGATAAGAACACTCCCCTGTTTCATTTTCAAAATATTTCTGGAGTGACATCTGATCATTCACAACAACTCCAAAGTCTTCTACATCTTCATCTTTCAGGAATTGTTCATTAAATAATTCACATCTTCTATCTAGTAAAGTGCCTGGTTCCATTAACCTGCAACATTCTTGCATTTGACCATTCAATTCAACCCAGTTAGGTAGTAAATCAGCATTTATTTTCTTTTCTATGACTCCCTGAGTTACTATCATAGGAACTTCATCAACAAGAGTGCATTTAAATTGTTCTACTATTTGTTTACACTTCTCTTTACCATAGAATGACTCCAGGAAAGGTGTTTCATCTTCTTTATCAAAAGTATTAGGATCATAATCAAAAATATTATCCTGATGAGTGGTTTCTTCTCTAAAATTTTCACAAGATTCATACCTGCATACTAACTGATCCTTACTTGTATTAGGAAGTAGAGAACTCCTATCAATCTCACCATAAAATGAATCAAGGAAAGATGTTTCCTCTTTTTTACCTTCTGGAACTGATTCAGCCACTATATTTTTTAGAATCTTTTTCAACATGATCAAGCAAGGGTAGCAATCTCTCTCTGAATGCTCTTCATCATGTAATCTGCACCAGCTTTCAATCAAGACATCATCAATGGGTAAACCTAATATTTGACTACACTGTATGTTTCTAGACAAGTATAATTCAAAATCCTCAGATCAGTCCACTTCAGTGCCTGGACAACTAATAACTTCTGGTGCTGCGTCTGCTTGTTGTTCCAGAATTTCCTCATTTTCCTGCCAGACTTCTTCATTTTCCTGGCAAATTTCAGCCCTGAACACATCTAGGAAGAATATCAGTCCTTTCAAATATAAATCCAACCTTGTAAGGAAAGTTAAACAATTAATTTCACTGTGTTCTGCAGTCTAGTGTATCCTGCAACAGGTAGATAAACCAAAGTTAGACAAACTGTGAGGGTAAAGCTGCCTATTCAAAGTTTCTTGAAATAAAGGAATGTTAACTTGACAATTGCCTTCATATACATCCATCAAAATGAGACTCTATTTTTCAATTTTTTAGGATTTTGAAATTTTAATGAGGTCTATCATATCTCAGAATAAAACTTGAAAGTCCAGAAAATCAAACTAATCTTTGATGTTTCGAGCTAGATCTTTGCAAAGGTGCAATCAAAACATCTCAGATAAGAGATATTTGCAGACATTTAACTCAAATGCTGAAATATTTATGCAATATTTGTAGAAATCCAGAAATTCACAGCTCAGGCCCTCCTTCTAGCGCCAATTTATGTTCTGTTAGAAGCGAGGGGCCTGCAGATATGTTTGCAAGATTTAAAGCAGGCTGATAAACAGAGGCAGGGGATATCACGTCAATTGAATAGGATTTTTTTTTTTTTTTGAGAAACAACTCACGCCCTCCTTCTAGCGCCAATTTATGTTGCGTTAGGAGCGAGGGGCCTGCATAAAATGAATGATGACTAAAGCAGTAGTGTCTTTTCTAGTTCTGCCCTCCTTCTAGCGCCAATTTATGTTGATGATGATGTTAGTCATATACAAACATAGAATAAAAGTTACACAACAACCTTTACTCATCTTGAAAGATACGATGAATTTAGAGAATTCATGATCCCAAGTCTCCGTTGATTAGGTCTTAATCTACTGACGTTACTCAGTGGTTGATGTGTGTTGCTGTTTTCCATTCAGGGGCCTTACGTATTTCTGCAAAGTTCATCATTATTTCTCCAAATATCTTGCTCTACATGCCTGCTCTGCATAAATCTCCAATAATTCTACCTCTGCACTGTGAATTTAGTCAAATAATGTGCTTACAGGCTGATATTTGCATGATTTCTACCATTATTTGCAATTCTTTGCATGATATTTTAAATACTACATGCATTTAACTCAAATATGCTAATGATTTTCAGTTACCTACGGGATTTCAGCATACCTCTCTATTTCTGCTTATTATTTGTCATGACTTGCAGTTATGGTGATGAATTTATGAAATTAAAAAAAGGAAAAGGGTTAAAGAATGAGATTCCCAAAACTACTTGACTAAGATCACTGATCCACATACAAGCTCCCATACATGCAATGAAAAGAAGGAAACTAGAATCATACTTCACCAGGACATTCCACAAATCCGCATGATCTAGTGCAAATCTTCAAAGGAAAAGTTGACAACAACATGTAATGAAATGAAAGCGCTTCCAGTTGAACACAACATTCCTCAGTACATATCCAAAAATCAACAGGAAGATTACGTAAAATTTACAATCATGATGTAATCTGAAACTTCATATCCATTCAGTATGCTCAAGAACAGGTACATTTACAGTGATCTGAAGAAAGAACCTTGACATTTCAACAATTCAGTCTTCATTAGTCTCAGTAATCCGATCTCGTATTTGATTCTACAGTAATTGGCCTTAATGTGCCAGATGTTCCAATGTATCTCCCTCCTATTGGCCTTATTGCCAAATATATCTATCTATCTCCCCTATTTTTTGACAAGCTCTGGCTCTTATATAGAGCAAATGCCAGAAAACAGTTACAATGATCTAAGGATCAGGATCCTCCCAGAACAATCAAAGGTCCAGATGAATAGCACGTGCTTTGCCAGTTGGCAAATGTATAGCTGGCACAGAATATTCCAGCATCTTTGATTTGATTCGGTCTCCAGCTGGCAAACAACATATTTGACAATATCCTCTTCACTTTTGGTTCATGTTGCCTCCTTGTGCAACCATACAATGCTCAGCAACAGCTCTAACAACATCATGACTTCCTGCAAATAAACAGACAAACATTAAGTTCATCATCATGTGGTAAACAGTAGGAATTTAAATGTTTTATTAGCCAGGCCTCAAAATGTGCAGCTACAGGCAATCGGGCTTCAAATCAGTGAAAATTATGCACTAAATGCATAAACAGCATCAAAACACTCGGGTCAACCATCGTTGACTAGAAAAATACACCCGGGCCTTCAAATTTCCATCGTTCTGTTTTCCCGCCTATTTCCTTGTATATCGGGCTTCAAATTTGCATATACATCGCAACATATACGAGGAACCAATCGCTTTTAACAAATTATTTCAAATCCGGCTTTGCATGCTATCAGCTTGTATATAAAAATATACAAGCCCAAATATACAACAACTTTTCAATATTTATTAAGGATTTTGGGTCCGCTATGTATATGAGTGTTGTATGTATCGGCGAGACCACTACTTCGGGAAGAAAATTCAAAGCGCGGCCGATGGTTAAAATTATGCTGATGGACTTCATTCATCGGTGAGACAACACCCATCGGGAAAATAAAACATGGCACTCCCGATAGCAAAAGCTATGCCGATAGACTCATCCATCGGGGAGACTACCCCTGTTGGTGAGAGAATTCAGGACTCAGCCAATAGCAAAGGTCAGGCCGAAGACCTTATCTGTATATCTGGTGATATATATATATATATCGGTGGGACTACAACATCAGGGAGACCATATAAGACTTGGCCGACAGATAAAACCATGCCGATGGAAATTTTCCATCAGGGTGACTACTCCCATCGAGGAGAAATTTCAAGACAGGGCCGACATCACATGCTATGCCGATGGACTTTTCCATCGGTGAGACAACCATTGTCGGCGAAAGAAAATAAAGCTTGGCCGATAAACACTTCTACGCCAATGGGGAAACTTAGGGCTTTCCCTCTATCTGCAGGATATTGTGAAATATGATGCTCCCACTCCTCGAATGTCCTGATGATGTCATCAGGATATCCGGGGCTTTTGTTAAACTTAGAACATGACGTCATCATCATATTCACGAACCGGATCATGTTTTGGAAAATATCCTACCGAAGGGAAATGTGATGATGATGTCGTCCTAATATTTGCTTCTTCGTTTATCAGATTGGGATGACATCATAAGGATATTTGCAAAAGGTCATATTTCTTGGCAGGAGGACATTACGAAATGTCGGGTGATATTCGGAATATGATGCTTGCGAAAAGCATAAGGCCATTTGACGGGTAAAACACACTATCACCCAAAATTAACGTCCGGATATTGCAACTGCATGATTTTTATCAGGTGATAGACCAAGATCATGATGATCTTGACAACATGACTGAGGATAAAAATATGATGATCCTCTTCATCGAATATCATGATGACGTAACCATCATATTCCATCTTCGGAGCATGAGGATGAGTTGAGGTCATCATCAGGTTAGCGCTAGGGTGATATTTAAAATATGATCATGCTGAGGAATGGAATATCACCCTCCTAAAACATGTTTGACTAGACCTTTGACTTTCCACAACTCCCACATATGGATGAATTTTTAGGTGATGCAAAAGGCAAACCTGCCTAGAATTTCACGCTCTTTCACATGGTAAGCTTTCTGAGGATAGATTCAGACTTTCAAATTTGATCTCAGACTTCAAGATCACAAATATGCTTGAGACTAGGCATATGCATACTGACTGATACTATTTTACCATTACCGCCCAGGACACAAAAGCAAGGGAACAAGCCAGCAAAGTTGGGTCCCTGTTTTGATAATGCAAAATGGGGCATGTTGTGTAACCACACAACAGCTCTCCTAGTGGAATAGAATGTAGACATGAATATAGACTATTTAGGACCTAGTTTGGAGAGAATTAAGGAAACTAGTTGGTCATATTTTTATCAATTCCACACTCTTTTAACTACAACCTGATAGATTTAAACTTAGTGAAAATGTCTTCTAATGTGTTAAATTTGCTCAAACTCAAACTAATTAACTCATTTTCTAGTTCATGAGCTCCTATCTCATCTACCTTCCCAATGAGCTTCTTGAGGGTGAGCCATACCTCGTTGGGAGTTGACAAAGATTCTACATGTAGGAGGAGCTCTAGAGAGATGTTGAGACATAGACAAATGAAGGCCTTATCACACTTGTTAAACCATTTAACATTAGCATCATTATAATATGGTTTCATTTCAGTTCCCATTGTAACATTGTATAACCCTTTATTTTTTAGCATGAGCTGAATTTTAGATTTCAAGTCATGATAAGTAAATGGGGTAAATGGAGAAATAAACTAATTAGACTCCATGTTTCAAACAATGTGTAAAAGAAGAAGACAACACAACCCCATAAGACGCCCTCTGATTATTTTGAACACCCCCTAGTTTTGGCACTTTATAAGTAGTGCATGGGAAAAAAAATTACCTATTACATGATTTAAATGCATTGAGTTTAATTTGCCAAAAAATATTTTATTAAAATGGTGAACATAAAGTAATTTTTATCTTGATTCAATATATTATTTTATATTGTTTTTCAATAATGGTTTAGTTTCTAGTATTCCATATTTATGTTCACCATTTTAATAAAATCAACATCCAAAAAGCCCAAATCTCGAATCTATCATATCCTTGTAACAACACTTTACCATCAGGGTTATGGTGGCACCCTAATTCAAAATCTAATGACCCAAAACCTTGAATCCACCATATCCTAGTAACAATACTTTACAATAAGTTCTATAATGGCATCCTATCAATATGGTCACATTCTGATAAAGCTAACCTACCCATCAAAAGAGGAGTTTGATGGTGGAAGGGTGTACCTGGGTGACTACTCTCATTTAAAGATTGTTGGTCATGGAAGAGTCTCTATTCGATTCTCTGATGGACGAGTGAAGGGGATCTCTGGGGTTATGTAAATCCCAGGCTTAGCATGGAACTTGCTTTCTATAAGTATGTTGAATGATGAACTGCTAGAAACAGAGTATTCTGGACTAACTATGATACTCCACTATTCAAGATATGGCATTACAGTACATCAAAAACCCTGAAACCTTTAGAGATGAACTTAAACATCATCACATTCTTACTCCTAGATCGACACATCCTCATCTATCACTTCTAGAGAAAAACAAAAGTTAGAGTAAGGTATACTGGAGTCTAGGGAACAAGGATATACAACTCTTCATTAACTAACGTACATATCTTGTGTGGTACCAAAAATAAATACTCTACCTCTAAGTCATAAGCTATCTTCACATCCATCTACTCTACCTCTAAGTCATAAGCTATTGCAAGAGATAACATGAATTGAATGGATGTCAGCTTTGCAACGGGAGAGAAGATCCCACCATAATCTATACCCTCAACTTGTGAATGCTCCTTCGCAATCAATCTGGCCTTATACTTCTCAACACTACCATCTGCACCAAATTTATTCTTGAACACCCATATGCTAAGGGTAAAATGATAGAAAAAGTTTTTCTCAAAGTGTAATGTTTTGCAAGATGTATTAGGGTTACTATGAAGTCGATGAAATTCACCAATCGTGCAAGTTGGAAAAACTTTAACAGAATCACGAGGTCAATGAAATTTTCCAACCTTGTTATAAAAGTAAAACTTTCCATAGTGTAAGGTCAGTGAATTTTGCCAACCCTACATGGGGTTAAAAATTCAATGTTTTAAACCTATCATTGGTGGACTTGATTGAAGTTTATGCGGGGTTGAGAAAAAAACCTTGACCCTACATTGTCCATTTCATATGCAAGGCTAAAATCTACCACTAATGCATAGATGAGGACAAACTTGCATCTCAACACATTAGTGGTAAAAACTGCCAATTGATTGGGAGAAAGTTGACAAAAATTTGGACAAACTCGAAGGATCCTCTATGCGATGAGGATAAAATATACACAAATAACAAAAAAGGGTTTTACAAAACTAAGTCTATGACAATTAGAGTTCCTTAGACAAAATGCAGATTTAGAAGTTATAAATAAACAAAAACCTAATCTAGGAATGAACAAGAATGACTGCAAATGAAACAACAATATCACTTAAACATTAAAATGCAAAGGCAAAGGAAGAAAAGTGAAAAATGAACATACCCAGAATCAGTGATGAGAAATGCTGAAATCCCTAATCTGATAGGTTTGGCAAATCTATTCAAACCCGCACACAAGTAAACACATGAGCTCCTTGACTGCATAGAGATATTACTAGGGCAAGAAAGAAAAACAACAATAAGAATAAAACAATAAAAACCTTTTAAATCCCTCAAAATGTCATTAATGAAATGCATTTATGGAACTCGTCTAGACTAACCATTGTAGGCCAGAAAATTTTGTTGCCCATGTAACTTGACTAAAGACATGCAGCATTAGCAAAATTTGCTGACCTTGCAAGGTGGAAAAAAATGTTAAGATGCAATGATGGCAAATTTTACCGACTGTGCAACAGCATACATTTTACTAACTTTCAAAAGTGAAAATTGCAAATTGATCTATTTTGCAAATTTTGACAAACCAACGAAGGTTGATGCTCAGTAGGACATTCTGAGGCTAGGAGAAAATGAAAGAGAGCAAATGTGATTTGCCTCATTTTGTGTGCTTAGATTTTTAGGCTATGAAACAGACAAGATTCGTAGGGGTCATCCTACAAATTGAGCGTTGCTGAATTTGAGGATAACAATATTATATAAGAGATTTTGTAATTTTATTCTATAGTGCTTCCTCTACTTTTGTAATGGTGCAAACATTAGAGATAATGTGAAACACACGTTTTAATGCCTTGGAGCATCTAAGAAATTTTTTCCATCCACTATTTTTTTTTACACCACTACACACTTTCCTATCATTATTCATCAATGTATAATTATTATTTCTTCCATCATGGATATCTTTTCTATCATATTAGAATGGTCTACCTAAGAAAAATGGCATACATTCATTAGAATTAAATCACATGAAACTTGATATTGAATTTCACCAAATATTGTTCACTTACCAATACTTTGTGTTTTTTTTATAACCAAGAAATTTTATAAGGATTATGGTGTTGTAACCTTTCCAACTATAATTTATCAACCATTTCTTGCAAAAATAGATTATCTATATTGCCACTATCAATGGTGACTTTACAACATTTACCATCACACTTGCATACTATTCTAATCAAGATTTTCCTTTGTACTAGTTCTTCTTCATATATAGCATTTGTTATCAAAGAAACATTCCTCATGGCCAATGACTCACCCTTATTAGATTCTTTAATTCAGCTTTATGATCCTCCGGATTCTTCAACTATATATGCAATTCTTGTGCAACCTTTAGGTCTCTCATTTGTGCTTCCTTGACTTTGTTAGCATTCAAATGCTCTATGACTATAATGTCAAAAAATTACATACCTTGAAAATGCATGTCCTATTTTGCACCTGACATAGTGTAAATCCCTATGGAGTTTCTTCAAACTGCTTAGACTCAATCGTTGATTAGTTACCCAGACTATGTTTATACCAAATATATACTAGAGCATCAATGTTGTCATTTTTCTAAACACTTGTGTCAATTCTGAGTAGATTTCTTAGGATGGTAGTGTAATTCACAAATGACTGCATAACATCCTGGTATCCCGTGACATACAACACCTTCAAATGTGTGTTACCCTTTCATGTCACCACCTCATAAATTCTCCTAATCATTATAATGCTTCCCTAGACACACCTTGCTATTCTTTGCCCATTCTTGACCAAAAGATAAGAACAATTGAAAATAACCATTATTATTTAGAAGTTCTCTCTCTTTGAGAAGAATTAGATTCCTACATTACCTATAGACTAGCTATCTAATCTCATCTTTTCTAATGGATTACACATAGTCTATAGGACCCTCTCCCAGGTCACTATTTGAAAATCCTACAATATTCATTTGCGATAATGTAAATCCCTATGGTTATTATGGAAAAATATATAGAGCACTAAAATGGACAGATTTTTGACCATATAATTTAGTCTTCTCCCAAAGATTTCTCCAAGTTTCTATTAGTATAATTATTTTCAGCAAGTGGTAAACATTGCACTACTCCCTAAAGATCCTCCTTGTCTCCAACACTCATATGATCCTTACAAGTAAGGTAATGAATCTTTTGTGTTCTCTTCATCATATTCCAATAAAACGTAATCTTTCTCTAATAATTGCATTGGGTAAATGCAAGAAGTTGTGTCCACTTAAGGTGGAAGTTTCAGAGTTAGAAAAAAATCCGAAATCGGGTTAACCAAAACGGGATCTCGCTTTTTATGAAACGGGATCCCGTTTTGCTTCGGGTTCCCGAGCCAAAAGCGGGATACCATTTTCAAGAAACGGGATCCTATTTTGAGCTCCATAAAAAGGTTAATATTTTAACCTTTAAGAAACGGGATCCCGTTTCTTAAAGGTTAAAATATTAACCTTTTATGAAATGGGATCCCATTATTTAAAATTTGAATTTTAAGCTCGGGTTTTGCTTTGTAACCCGGTTCGGGAAATGCTTTGGGGACCCGAACCTGACCTCTGGACCAGGTTTGACCTGCAACTTGAAGGTCCTGTAAATGTCACAACAAAATAGTGACTTTGGGCATATATTTGAAGGTCTATTTTGCAGAATATTTTGACGAAATTAAAACCCATTATAGATGAGACAGTGTAGATTCCAAATATGTAATTTTTTTTACAATTGGATTAATTTTTCTATTTTTTAATCAATTTCTGATGAAATAGGTTCATAAACTTGAATTATTAGGGTTTTTTAGTATTTTAATAACTTTTTAATAACATATTTTTTTGTAAAAAAAATTGTAGGAAAACGTACTTTAGACAATTATTTTCAATTTAAAAAAAAAAATTCAAGAAATGTTAAGTTTAGGTCATCTTACGCGTGACGTACACGATGATTTTTTAAAAGACCAAAAATAGCCAATAAAAAATTAATAAAAAAAAATATTCAATAAAAAATTACAAAAAAATATGAAAAATGTGCTTCAGTGAGTTAGAAATATTTTCCCAAAAGGATTTTGAAAAATATGATTATTTAGGTCAAAATATGGATGACGTACACGTACATGGTATAGTAAAAAAAAAGTGACTTTTAAACAGTGGTTTTTAGAAACACCTATTCAAAATCACTTTCTATCATCTGGGTATTGAAAAAAATTACATATTTGGAAACTAGACTCTGAGTACTACATTTCATATTTAGTGAATTTTTCCAAGATTCCACCGTTAAGTGCTTCAAATTTTTAGGTCAAATGTGACAAATTCTGAAAATCGGGGAAAACACTTCCACTTTTTGGCCAATAAGTGGACACAACTTCTTGCACACACCCCATTCCTTCATCATCTTGTTGATCCCATTGCACAAGCACTAAATCAACAATCTCTTAATTGCTATTCAAACAATCTTCTTTTTGTCTCCCTATAAGTAATTGGTGTAGACCACCATTGATGTTATCCAATCCACATCGTAGGCCCAATATTATTCCCCATAGACTAGGTGGGTACCCCTAGCATTTTGTCATTGCATTCTAGCTCCTAGACACACTTAGGATAAGTGCACACACTTTTTTTAACATCCTTATCATTTGACTACTTGTGTAGGTTGAAAGACCAAAGTAGGGGCTTGACCATTCCTGGTAAGATCCTAAGAAGTCGCAACCTTCATTTCTACTCTATTAGAATTAGGTGATTTGAAGAAAATGAAATGTATAGAGGTTTACAAGCATTTAATTTATCATTTCTTTAGACTCTATCATTCAAAATTTAATTGATTTATCTCTCTATCTAGATATTATGCTTGTGTTTTTCCCCTATTTTGCTAGGTATGTTTATTGTGAAATCACATAGGAAAAATAGATGTTGATTGGGAAGGTACAAAATATGACATCCACACCCTATTATTCATAGTGCTTTGTATCAATTACAATGCGATGAATAGACATTCCCATGATGTGCTAGGATCCATGGTCAAGGATCCCTCCATTTGGTGACTTCAATTTACATTATTTTCTAGCTCTACATTCTACTCATTGAAAACCCTTTCCATCATTATGTAAAAGAAATTTCATTCATGTTCATTTATTAGTCTTAACCTAGAAAAAGCTATAATTTCTTGTTTACAACATTTGTAGAATTTAGAGAATAGTTTTGTAGCATAAACAAAACTTCTACCTCTTTTGAATCTACCCATTCCAAAGTAGTTCATTGTAAGATCACTTTCCCTAGAAAGTCCAAATCTCTTGGCTAAGTTTCCATCTTAAGCACTACATTTTGATGAACCTACGGTGAACACTTTAAACTTTTTGATTTGTCCAAAACACGCTCAACAAACCTTTTTGAAAAGAAGATTTTTCACATGTTGGATGAATCCCTTGAGGAGTTCATGCATAAAGAATATCCTTCCCCTTTGCTATCAAATATCTTCTCTAAAAAAATCATTAAATTTATTTCTTATTTACAAACTACCAACAAAGATAAACAATCATTATTCAAGGTGCTTCTCAACCTTTTAAACCAATGATAACTATTAGAGGTGCTCCTATCTCTCCTATACCTCTTGACTATTATACTCAATTTTCTATATCCATCACATCTAATGCACCTAAGACTCCTCTTGATTATAACATGGTATCTCCTCTTGATTATCCAGTAATAGCTCATACCTTTTGTAAGTTGAAGGATGTCATTATTTATATAATGAATATATTTTTATTAGAAAGAAAGGAACTTTTCTTTAGAAAGGAAGTGAATTTCCTTAACATGTTTGTTTCTTTTAATATATTTGCAATTTAAAGGACAATGGATATAAGGATGTGACTAGCTTTCATGAAGGATGCAACTTATATGAAGTATAAAATAATTAGAAATTAAGATTGACCTTCCTTAAGAATGTGTCTTTAATTACTATGTTGATGGTTCAATTTGTATATATTAGGCTTCAAGACATTTTTAAAGGTATCACAAAAGGTTTTACCTTTTGGTAATAATTTTAGAATTGTATAATTATGGCCACTTTTGGTGATAGAAGACCAAATAACAATGGATATATAATATCCATCATAATAATATTATTTGAATAGTAAAGATAACAAATAGATATAAAACATAAAAGTTGAATATGTTAGAGGAAGTTTTTGTTATTTAACAAAGTCAAACTAAATAAAGATTACAATGTATTTTGAAGATTTTAAATGTATTGACAATTGTTAATTAGGAGTGTGTGATTGTTAAGTATCAAAAAAGAGAATCCCTCCAAATTGACTTTTGAAACTCACAAATTTCAATGCTATGCTCAAAATATTTGATAATACAAATTATGAGATACACAACCTTACAAAATTCACTTTGATACCATATTGGAAATGAGGATCAAATGAAAGGATACGAGTACCAATATTAGCCATGAGAAATTAACAATCACACACTTCTACAATACCAAAACAAAGCAATATGCAAGGCAATAATGAGATGATCTATTAGCTCACATGAATAAGTACATATAGGCACAAGTATCCTAAGAATAAATGTGTCAGAAATAGGAAAGCAAGCTTGAGAATAGTAGTGGCCTAAAAATAGGCATGAAACTATTTAACTCAAGATAAGTGACCCTAGACAACTGTTCTAAACATAGACATGCTAATTAAAGAATTGACTCCTAATCCTGGCATGTGCCAATAATATAAAAGTACAAAAGCCAAAAAGACAACAAATACTCCTATCTTAAGTGATCTTAATATACACTAACACCCCCCCTTAAGCAAATCTTAGGTGAGGAAATGAGGATGGATCCTGACAATTAGGCTTGATTGTTAGGATTAAGGTGCCATCCACCTTGTAAATTCTATGTATTTAATTACTCCTAATAGTATTTGTAAATAATTCACAAGGGATGAGGAATTCACATTTAGTAGTAAATATTTTTTATCATCATGATTTATTGGTACGGTAACTAATTTTTTATTGGGGGTCAGTATGTAATTGTTTACTTACTATTTACTAGGAAGGAATCTAAGAGGCTAAGGTTGTCATGGGTCATCAACCTCCCATGGGGTTGTTTTGGACACTAGTTATGATGTTTTTTTCTAGTTATAACACCTCCACATGAAGACGTTAACTGCCTTAAAAGATAGGAGAAAATTAGGTGTCCATAAAGACAAATTAGTTGGTCATGTGTAAGAGGTAAGTTATGGAGTTGAAAAAAATATTGTTTTATGCATTAAATGATTGTATTTACCCAAGGCAGGTGTTTGGATATGATAACCAGCTAGTATACCACATTTAGAAGGTGAAAATACTATACAAACAAGGGTTATGGTGGTAGAAATGAAACATTACGAGTTAGAGAAAAAACATTGTTTACAGGTGTTGAATGAGTGAAGATTAAGGATGAGAAAGGAAAGATTGTATGTAATCTCTATTGTTGAATATAATACAAGATTGGGCCTCTCTTCTTGGTAGAGTTTTTTTCCTAAAAGGGTTTCTCCACGTAAACACTGTGTTATGTGTTTATTTCTTTTGTTCCATATTTCATTGTGTTGTTGATTTATTTTCTTGCAATCTCCATTTGGTTATACATTGTTTAAGATCATATTTACAGTGGATTTCATATTTCCATATATAGTAGTTACCTTCATTTCTAAAATTAAGTATCAGAGCCTAGCCAACTTTGCTTCTTGGGTGGAAGTGTGAAGGTTTTTTGACCTATAGTGGGAGTTCTGGTTGAATCTTGTTTTGCAGATTTTTTATGTAGAGGCCATGGCTGCATCCACTATTGCTTCTACCTCTCGGTTGGACATTGAAAAGTTCAATGGCATGGGATATGTATTGTGGAAGCTAAAGATGAAGTATTTTCTTGAGGAAAGAAATTAGTGGTAAAATGTGAAAATAAATACTAAAGGGGACTGTGAAAGTGCACAAGACACAACACAAGAACACCCCCCCTTGATTCAATTTGAGACCCCCCCTAAATTTTGGCACTTTATATTCTTAGTGCATAGGCATGCCTAATTGAAATGAAAAGAGCACTTTATAATTTTTGTGCGATAATGTTTCTAATAGATCTACCATAAAATATTAATCACTTAAAAAAAAGACACTTAATTTTGAGTTGCTAGTCAAATGTTAAAACAATTTTATTATTTGCCTATATTCCTTAGTTTTGCACTCAAAAATTTATCATAGATGCCTTTCACATGAAAATGAAAAATAAAAAAGGGAATGAGGATAAGTTATCTCTAGTAGAGCATGACCTAGTCATATGACCAAGGGGTAAGCCCTCTCTATTAGAGCATGACCATGTCATATGACCAAGGGGCTACACACTTTGGTGGGTCTCTCCCTTCCCTTTTTTAATGTAGTTTTGCTGGGATTGCTAACGTCAATGAAGCCCACCCTATTAGTGAATAGTGCACACCATGGGATTGTTGATGACAGCAAAGCCCACCTTACAAGTGAATAGTTTGTCCCACACCTAGGTTGAATTTAACAACTTGTGTTTTTTCAAACAGAGGCACCTTCAAACAATGGAATTTTTAACATATAGGAAAATCTCATATGCGCCTTCCTCTACATAGGCCACAGGCCTTCCTTTTCATGCCATGGGTTTCTAGAGGTAGGCCATTCAACCTTTCTTTCATACCCAGGTTAGGACTCCTCTCTAGGCCACATGCCTACTTTGCTCAGGTTGTAGGCCTTCATTCTGGAGGTGCATGTCTCTATGCTTTAGATCCACATTTACTTAGAGATCAAACAAACTATTCATATAGATTAACCTCTACACAAGTTGAAAGATGACCTATACACAAGTTGAAAGATGACCTGGGTCAACCTCTCCACACAAATTGTTGCCTTCCATAGATGCACTCTTCTCTACAATAAAAAAACTTTCTTCCACATAGAATGTGCAGGAGAACCAAGAAAAGCAATTTAATGCACATAATTTTTTGAAATTAACTATGCAATCTAGTAGACCACCACTCGAACAAGATCTACCTTGATACTATGTTAGAATGGCATGATCTTCTAGATGGAATGCCAATATTGCTTGGGCAATGAGAGTCAAGCAATCACATTCTTTAGAAGTTAGAAAATAAAGATTACAAACTAGAAATAAAAGGCACAGGAAATTGCATTAACCACACTATGTTGTATTTACCATAAAGAAGATGTGCATATATAGGAGAGAGGGGCTTAAATCCATGTAGAATTATCCATGTGCATGTAAATAATGTATGAGATAGTATATACACTAACATCACTTAGTTACAACTAGATTCCCTCTAGCCAACCTACAACTACTCCTGTTAAATATTAGATGTACTCAAACATCATTTATTTTAGAAATTAAAAGTAAATTTCATTCTAGTCCTAAAATGTACAACATATCTATGAGAGATTTTAATCTCCTATGACTAAACTCAAATTTACCTTCCTTTTTCCAACAATTCAATCTGAACTATTTGTTGTCATTCGATTGTCATTGATGTCAACACTGTCATGGATGTGTGATTGTGTTCATGGTTGGATGTCATATCCTAAAGTAAAGAAGATACATTAAGATGGGAATTATAAGCTCATGGTTGGATGTCATGTCTTGTCCAATGACAGCAGAGAAGATATATTAAGAATAGAATTAGAAGTTCATGGTTGGATGTTATGTCTTATATAGTAGAGAAGATACAATTCATGGTTGGATGCCATGTTCTCATGATGAAACATTAAGATGGGAAATAGAAACACTAAGATGAATGATGATATATTAATATATACTGAGGATGAAAAGATGTTGTTGATGGCCTATGGGATGTTAGTTGATCCTTCTTGTTGTTCTCAAGGATGTATATGTTGTTATATGAAGGTTTTGGCATCCAGATGTTGGTGAAAGTTTCTATTACAGGAAGACTATTTTGAAGACTGTCCGGGAGATTGCTCCACATTTTCATGTTGTGCCTCTATGGATTGGAAGGTAGCTTCATATAGTGTAAAACCATGTGTGTTCCAAGTTTCATGATGTTTGGATTACCGGAAGGGTGTTTTGGAGTTGACAGGTTGAAGACAGTGTTGGTTCTAAAGAAGAGATTCACTATATGGCAATGTTTGGCTTCACATTCCTCTGTGTTTGAAGATGATGTATTACAGTTCAGAAGTTAAGCTCAATGTCTTGTGAAGATGTTATATACAAAAGATAAAGTCCGTATGACCTCAATAATAAAAGTTATGAATGATAGAATTTTGGTCTATGTTCTGGCAGAGTAAAATGGTGATGAAGACTTGTTATAATATTCCACACTCTTCCTGATGTGAATATTTGTCAATAAAACTTTGTGAACATGCTCAGAGAGGCTCAATCCATACTTTTGTAAAGTATCTAGTGATTTGGTGTACTGCAAGTAATGTTTGATCTTCAAGGTGTACAGTTGTGCTACAAGCTTCATATGTTCTTAGTTAAGAGAGACCTATTTGAAATAGGTGCGATGTGCTTAAGTTATTCCTTGAAGAATGATGTTGTGAGTGATATTTGCGACTAGACTAAGCATGTATTTGGATCTGTAAGGTGTGTGTTTTATTTTGGAGTAGCATGTTGTCCATGATAGGGCTTGCCCTATGCATGTTTCATGTTGTGGTCTCTGGCCGACTTATAAATTGCAATATTCTTATTGTATTGGCCGACTTGCAATGTATTTAATGAAATGTGATGTATATATTGTAAACCTAGTTGGTCTAGGTGAAGAATGATTTTGGAAATGAATATGTGAAGGTATGAAAAGTAGAATATGAAAATCATGTGCATTGTGATGTTTGATTGAAGGAGAAAGAGAAGATGTGCTAGAAGTTGTCCTGATTCATCTTGAATATATTTTGTGACAAGAGGGAAGTGAAGAGTGTACCTAATTGAGTCAATCATCAGAAGAAGCAGAATTGCAACAATCAAAGGTGTGAGCTTCATTGTTAGTTTTAGGCAGTAGAAGGATTGTCATACTGTAATCATCTCTGATTTTGTTCTTAGATCAGAGAGTAGTTTCTTCCTTGGGTTGTAGCCCTAAAACAAAGTTTGTAGGGATTTGTATCTTCCTTGGTAGTGACCTTAAATAAATTTTTTTAGGGAGTAGTTTCTTTCTTGGGTTGTAGCCCTAAAACAAAGTTTTTATTTTGAGCTTCATATATTGTGAGTTAATCCTCACAGTGTTTTTTCCCTTCTTTGATTTTCCACGTATATTTGGTATTATGTGTTGATGTGCATTATGTTGATCTTTCATGTTTATGTTAATACTATAATGCTTAAGTTTAATCTTCTATGGAGAAATTAAAGTTTGTTTAAATACTGATTCACCCCCTCCTCTCAGTATCCTGGTGCATTGAACAATTGGTATAAGAGGAAAGTTACTTAGAAGAAGCTTAACCACTTGAGGAAGGTCTAGGATGGCTCGAAATGGTTCTCTCAAGGTACCCATGTTTGATGGGACAAATAATTCCTTTTGAAAGCTAAGGATGGAAAACTATCTGACCTCTTTAGGGTATGGCATTTGGAAATTAGTCAAGAAGGGCTACACTACTCCCAGTAGTGAACCTAAGGATATAGAAGAAGTAAGTTGTATGAGAACAATGCCTTGGAAAAGAGTCCTATCATGAGTGGACTAGTTGATTCTAAACTTGTGAAGATAATGAGATGTACATCTACTCAGGATGTCTAGAACAAGCTTGAAAGTATTTATTAAGGATCTAGTAAAGTGAAACAAGTGAAGATACAAATTATCAAGAGCAAATTTGAAACCTTGAGGATAACAGAAGATGAAGGTATTGTTTGTTATGTGCTTTGGGTGGATGAGATAGTCAATGGCATCAGAGGTCTTGGTGGAGAAGTGAAAGAAGATGAGATTGTGAAGAAGGTCTTGAGATCTCTTCCTAAATCTTACAATCATAAGGTGTCTTCCATTGAAGAAACCTAGGATTTGAATAAATAAACAATAGAAGAATTGTTTGGTTCTCTCATAGCCTTTGAAATAAGATAATTTGACAAAATCAGAAGAGCTAATAGCTCATATTTTGTTTGAGTCCTCTAGAATGGGTAATTATTTTCTGACAACTGATGAAGTACCTGAATCTTCTGATGAAGCTTCAAATGAGGATGTTATGATAGAATATTATTCTTCTTCAACCAAAGAAAATATAGATTTTGAAACTACAAGAATTAAAGGTTCAAATGATGTCTATACTTTAGAATATGATAGGAGTTATTTCTCCACTAGATTTGGAGCAAGGATAGTCCTCATATCGCCCAAAGGAGAAATTTTCCCCTTTTCCTTGAAATTGCAGTTTGACCATACTAACAACAACACTGATTATGAGGCTTTGTTGTTAGGCATGGATTTTGTAAAGAACAAAGGAATAAAAAATCTTCATACGTAAAGTGATGCTGATTTGGTTGTTTGCCAAGTAAGGAACCTTTACCAGTCAAAGAATAAAAGACTAAGGCATTACCACAATTGAGTCTAGGATTGCATAGAAGATTTTGACACTTTCGACATTGTTGTTGTTCCAAGGGCATACAATGATAGAGAAGACTCTTTGGGTATGTTGGCTACTCTCATGGTCCCACATAAGTATTTCAAAGGGAGTAAATATACCATTGAGTTGGTCTTTCAACCAAGTGTTCTAGACCTATTAGCAAATCTTCAATAGTGATGATCAAATGATCTCATTCTTAAAGAAGTTAGAAAATTTCAGTGAGCTATATTTCAAAGGGAGTGACTCTCCTTCAAGAGAATCTATTTCTAAAATAGATCTAGAGACTGGCAAAGAAATACTGTAGGTCAAGGGGAATAAGATTCCTAAAGGTTTGGTTTCCCTTGAGATGCTTTTTGATAAACATGACCACTACATCAAACGTCAATAGGAATTTGGTTTAGAGTCATCAAATGAAGTTGAGCAAGTCAATCTAGGCATGGAGATTGATCCCAAATTAGTCAATATTGGGAAATATTGCACTGGGGAAAAAAATTCAAGTTTGTAACACTCTTATGTCAATACATTGATGTATTGGCCTACTCATATGAAGACTTGAAATCTTTTCATCCAAAGGAAGGCTAGCATGAGATTCCTCTCAAGTCAGGATCTTCACCTCACAAGAAAAAGTAGAGACAATATAATCTAAAAATCTTAGGTACCATTCTCACTGAGATTCAGAAGATACTTAATGCTAGGATAATTTTCCCTATCCATAATTCTACGTGGATAGCAAATATTGTGCCAATGAGAAAAAAAATGGGGAAATTCGCATTTGTGTGGATTTCTGAAATTTAAACAAGTCATCTTTAAAAGATAATTACCCACTACCAGTGATGGATCAAGTCCTTCAAATAGTGACAAGTTTAAAAATGTTGTCTATGTTGGACAGCTTCTTAGGTTACAATCAGGTGGAGGTTAGTGAAGAAGACTAGCATAAAACTACTTTCACAACTCCATGGGGTACTTTTGCATAGTGCAAAATGCCTTTTGGACTGATCAATGCTAGTGCTACCTTCCAAAGAGAAATCGACCTAGCTTTTCATAATGAAACAGGTAAGTTCATTACTATATACCTTGATGATCTAACTATCTTTTCAAATAATTGTTTAGATCATGCATATGACTTACGGCAAGTTCTGGAAAGATGTTGTCAACATGATATTTCTCTTAATCCAAAGAAATCTATTTTTGGGGTGACAGAAGGTAAGCTCCTTGGGCACATCATGTCCAAAGAAGGTACCAAGATTGATCCTGAGTGGATCAAATCTATCCAAGGTCTTACTTTACCCTCAAGTAAGACATCAGTGCACTCTTTCTTTGGTAAAGTAAATTTTCTACAGAGGTTTGTTCTAGAGTTTACAAAGAAAAATCATCATATTGTTGATACGATGAAAGGGAAGTCTACTTTCTATCAACTTTAGAAGGTAAAGAAACTTTTGAGGAAATCAAGAAAGCCATTGCACATGCTCTAGTTTTGGTTTATCTGGACTACACAAAGGATTTCATTATGTATAGCTATGCTTCCAAGCATACTCTGTCAGCAATATTGGTACAACAAAACAAAGAGGGCATCAAATCTCTAATTGTGTTTATGAGTTGTCCTTTGAAGGTTCATAAAATCAAATATTCAACAATGGAGAAACATGCCTATGCTGTCATCAAGGAAGTCAAGCATTTTAGGTACTACATCTTGAACTCTCACATCACTGCATTGGTACCAGATTTAGTAGTCAAGTCTATTGTTACTCAACATGAGTCTAGGAGTAAGAGAGGCAACTGGATTGCTAAGATCCAGGACTATGATTTGGATATCAAGCCCACCAAATTGGTTTGTGGGAAAGGCTTGTGTCAGTTGATTGTTAATAATGTACCAAAGGAATCTGGTGATTAGGAAGAAGCAGATGATGAGTTTTTTTCTCCAATAGTTTTGTTTGTCAGTACAATAGATGAATGGTACTCCAATATTGCACACTTTGTCACCTTCAGGGAATGTCTTGACCATCTATCCCATAAAGAGAAGAGGACGATCAAACTCAAGGCTACAAACTTTGTTCTATGGGACAACAGTTTGTACAAGAGGAGTATTGATGGAATTTTTCTATGTTGTGTTGATAAGGCACAACAAGGTAAACTATTGGAGTCTTTTCATAGTTTGCCATGTGGTGGACATTTCTTAGAACTAGTGATGGCTCACAAAATGTTGTGAGCCAGATATTACTGGCCCACACTTTTCCAAGACACATAGAACTAGGTGCGTAAGTGTGACTTGTGTCAATAGTTTGTGGGGAAACCCAAGTTTTCAACATTAACCCTCAAGCCACTATTGATCAAGGAGCCTTTTCAATAGTGGGGCATTGACTTCATTCATGCAATGAATCCACTATTGAGTGCAAGGCATAGCTATGATCTCATAGCAACTGATTACTTCACCAAGTGGGTGGAGGCTATTTTGGTGAAGCATGCCATTTCTAAAGTGGTTTGTAGTTTTCTCAAGAAGAATTTCATTTCAAGGTTTGAAGTGCCAAACAAAATAGTAGCAAATAATGCTACTTGTTTTTCTTCCAATGAGATAACTAGTTTTTTTTTTAATTATAGGATCATTCTTGCTCACTCGTCTTATTATGACCCCCAAGGGAATGGTCAAGCTGAGTCTAGTAATAAGAACTTGGTTACTATCATTAAGAAACTAGTTGATGAGAATCAAAGGACCTGGCACAAAGCATTGTTTGATGCATTGTGGGTAGATCATATTACCCCCAAAAGACCAATCGGCATGTCACCATTTCATCTTTTGTATGGATTGAATGCTGAAATACCAATCACATTGGAGTTGCCCACTTTGAATTTGGCTAAGGCAATTGAAGATGGAACTTTTGATAGCTCTATTGACAAACACGTAATGTTCCTTTCTGAACTTGAGGAACAACATGTAAAGGTGGTGATTTGCATTGTAGAACATCAAAGTCAAGTAAAGAGACTATTTGACAAAAAGGTGAAGTTCCAAAATTTTGAAGTCAGTGATCAAGTCTTGTTGTGGGACAAAAGAAGAGAAATGAAAGGAATGCATGAGAAATTTTATTCTTATGGAGAGGCTCTTTTGTTATTTGTCAGCTATGTGGTGAAAATAGTTTCCTTCTAGAGTATCAAGATGGAACACCTTTTCTGTTGCCTCACAACGGACAACATCTAAAGCTTTTCTCGCAGTGAAGTGACAGATAAGTTTGTAAATATTTGTAGAGTTTTGAGTCTTTTCTTTTATGTGTTTTCATTTCTTTTTGTTGTGTCTCCTGACTCTATATCCCAAAGGATGGATCAAGGCACTTAGAGACTATAATTCTTCTCCCTTCGATTGTTTCAAATGATGATCGAAGGAAGCTCCCCAGTTAGAGCCAGTTGTTATCCTCAAATTTAGTAATGCTTAATTTGTAGGATAACCCCTACGAAACTTGTCCATTTAGTAGCCTACAACTCTAAGCATGCAAAATGAGGCAAATCACATTTTTCCTCTTTCATTTTCTCTTGGCCTCAAAACGTCCTACCGAGCATCAACCTTCATTGGTTTGTCAGAATTCACAAAATAGATTAATTTGCAATTTTTGCTTTTGTGAGTTAGTAAAATTTATGTTGCTACACAGTTAGTGAAATTCATCGCTATTGCATCTTAACATTTTTTTCCACCATGCAAGGTCAACAAATTTTGCTGACCCTACATGTCTTTAGTCAAGTTACATGGGCAGTGAAATTTGTAAGGTGTGTCTAGGGAAGCATTATAATGATCAGGAGAAATTATGAGGCGATGACATGAAAGGGTAACACACATTTCAAGGTGTTGTATGTCATAGGATACCAATATGTTATGTAGACATTTGTGCATTACACTATCATCCTATGGAATCTACTTAGATTTGACACAAGTTCTTAGAAAAATGACAACATCAATGCTCTAGTACATATTTAGTAGAAACATAGTCTAGGTAACTAATCAAGGATTGGGTCTAAGTGCTTCGAAGAAATGCCATAGGGATGTGCACTAAGTTAGGTGCAAAACAAGACATGCATTTTCAAGGTATGTAATTTTTGACATTATAGTCATAGAGCATTTGAATGCTCACAAAGTCAAGGAAGCACAAATAAGAGACCTAAAGGTGGCACAAAAATTGTATATATAGATGAAGAATCTAGAGGATCAAAAATCTCAATTAAAGAATCGAATAAGGGTGAGTCATTGGCCATGAGGAAAGTTTCTTTGATAACAAATGCTATAGATGAAGAAGAACTAGTACAAAGGAAAATCTTGATTAGAATAGTATGCAAGTTTGATGGTAAATGTTGTAAAGTCACCATTGATAGTGGCAATATAGATAATCTATTTTTACAAGAAATGGTTGATAAGTTAAAGTTGGAAAGGTTAGGACACCATAATCCTTATAAAAGTTCTTGGTTATTGAAGAAACACAAAGTATTGGTATGTGAACAATATTTGGTGAAATTCAAGATAGGTATATATAATGATCAAGTTTCATGTGATTTAATTCCAATGAATGTATGCCAATTTTCTTGGGTAGACCATTCTAATATGAGAGGAAAGATATCCATGATGGAAGAAAGAATAATTATACATTGATGAATAATGATAGGAAATACACTTTAGCACTGTTGAAGGAGAAACAAAGGAAAGTGTGTAGTAGTGGAAAAAAAATAGTGGATGGAAAAATTTCTTAGATGGTCCAAGGCATTAAAACATGTGTTTTGTATTATCTCTAATGTTTGCACCATTACAAAAGTGGAGGAAGTACTATATAATAAAATTACAAAATCTCTTATATAATATTGTTATCCTCAAATTCAGCAATGTTGAATTTGTAGGATGACCCCTATGAAACTTGTCTATTTTGTAGCCTACAAATCTAAGCATGCAAAATGAGGCAAATCACATTTTCCCTCTTACATTTTCTCCCAGCCTCAAAATGTCGTATTGAGCATCAACCTTTGTTGCTTCATCAGAATTTGTAAAATAGATCAATTTGCGATTTTCACTTTTGGGGGTTAGTAAAATTTATGTTGTTGCACAGTCGGTGAAATTCACCTCCACTGTATCTTAACATTGGTCGGCAAATTCTACTGACGCTGCATGTCTTTAGTCAAGTTGCATGGGTAGAAAAATTTTCTGACCCTGTAATGGTTAGTCCACATGAGTTCCATAAATGCATCTCATTAATGGCATTTTGAGGGATTTAAAAGGTTTTTATTGTTTTATTTTTATTGTTGTTTTTCATTCTTTCCCTCGTAACCTCTCTATGCCCTCAAGGAGCTTGTGTGTTTCTTGTGTATGGCTTTGAACAAATTTGCCAAACATTTGAGTCTAGCAATTTCATCATTTCTCATCACTGATTCCAAGTATGTTCATTTTTTTCTTTTCTTCTTTCGCGTTTGCATTTTAATGTTTAAGTGATATTGTTGTTTCATTTGGGGTCATTCTTCTTCATTTTGAGATTAGGTTTTCATCTGTTTAAAACTTCTAAATATGTGTTTTGTCTACGGAACCCTAATTGTCATAGACTTAGTTTTGTAAAACCCTTTTTCATTATTTTTTTGTTTGTGTCTATTTTAACCTCATCGCATAGAGGATACTTCAAGTTTCTCCAAATTTTTGTCAACTTTCTCCTAGTCAATCGATGGTTTTTGGTGGTTTTTACTGCCAATGTGTTGAGATCCAAGTTCATCCTCATCTATGCATTAGTGGCAGATTTTAGCTTTGCATATGAAATGGACAATGCAGGGTCAAGTTTTTTTTTCCTAGCCCCACATAAACTTCAGTCAAGTCTGCCTATGACAGGTTTAAAACCTTGAAGTTTTATCCTCGTGTAGGGTTAGAAAAATTCACCGACCTTACACTATGGAATGTTTTACCTTTATCACAAGGTCAGTAAATTTTATCAACCTCATGATTCCTTTAAAGTTTTTCCAACTTGCACGATCGATGAAATTCACTGACCCCGCAGTAACCCTAATATATCTTGCAAAACATTACCCTTTGAGTAAAACTTCATCTATCATTTTACCCTTATGCATGGTCAATGAAATTTTCTACCCATTCAAGACCTTCCAAAAGTTTTACACTATGTGGTATTGGCAAAATTTGTTGATCCTACAACTTGCAAATTTTACCAAATTGTAAAGTCGACAAAATTTTTTGACCTTGAACAAAACCAATACAGTACCTCCAATATGTAGAGGTGCTAAATTTTAGCACTCTTACACTCATTTTCCCACAATTTCTCTAATTTTCAACCAATTGTCTGCTTTCACTCCATTTTTTGCCTCCATTGTGTTCTAACCCCTCAAATCTCATGCAATTGCTCAAAATTTCCCCCATCATTCTAGTTTCCAATCAAGCAAATTTTTCTATCACTGCAAAAACCCTAGATTTTGTGTTGCAGTCTCTTGTACATGCATCTGGACATCTACATTTCAAAGGATAGTCTTTTATTCAGATGATAGATCCGTCTCTGAGAAAGTCAAAATCCATGAAGTATAAATACCAAGGAGTCTTTAAACCTCCAATGTGGATGGAATAAAGGATAGTGAGATCAGTCATGTTGATATGGCTAAGTTTGTAGAAAGAACTACACAAGAACCACTCAATCCAGCCATGAGGTCTATAGTGGAAAGTAATATTCAATTGGTAGATACCTTCCCTGTAGCTGCACACAATCCAAAATTTGCTCTTCAAGTGGCGACACACTACAATAGAGATAAGTGAAGTGTCAGTGATTCCAATGGGATTGTACTGATGAGGCTAGATGCAAAATTCTTTGAAAAAGATTTCATGTGTCCTAACATTGATGCATATGCAGATATTGATTTTGACTATGCACAATAGGAGTATGACAAGAATCCTGAATCTACTAAAAAGGTGATCAACAATAGGTGGTTGAAGACTGCAAGGCCAAATTTGTCAAGGTGGCCTATGAACTTTCCTCACAGTGACTTCATTGAAGAAGTCAGTGATTTGATCACTCTTCTTAGTAGAGTGAGAGGGTTGCCTACATCTTCTACTTTCCATCAATGGATGTATCTATACATTAGGATTATAATGAGGAGGAAGCAACATATATTCTGGGGATTTCAAATCAGTAATGTCATTCATGAACAAGTAACGAAGGTGCACAATTCATCTAATTTCTATATGACATCGTATCTTGTCTATGTTGCTACCTCAATGAGGAACTTTCCTAGGTTGACAATAGGGGGGATAGGTGAGTAGTTCCAGTCTATCAATATTACCCTCAGATAACAATTGATGGAAGTATTCATCACTTCAGAAGAGTTAATGATGCCTTCTTTGCTACTTTATTTTGTTTATTTTATTCTCAATTGGAAAAGAAGATGGTCTCTAACGAAGCATTGAAAGAAGTGAATAAATATGGTTGCTTATACCTTCAGTTTCCCACATTCACTTATTTGAGGGTTTGTTGCTTCATGGGGTATCCTTACATGCTTCCAAGGTACCCTAGTGATAAGATTGTGTCCATGGAACTGTATAGACAAATCATGGTAGTGCATAGTAAACATATGGAGTATAAGAAACCAGGTTTTAGATTTCCTATTGAAATTGGCTGGTATTCTATTTCGACATCTCTAAAGGCTAAATTTATAGACTCTAAGATGCAATTGGTCACAATGAAATTTTACAAGAAGAGATCCAATTTTGATTACAAAAGGGTAAAGGATAAAATTAAGAAGAGATCTTTAACCCATGTGCATAGAATTGAGGATATTTGGGTAGATTTGAGGATAGAGGAAGAAATAAGGAAAATGGATTATTGCCGATTGACTTTGAGTCAAATTGAAGATCTTGACTTGGTAGATATTCCTAAGGACATGGTTGATGATGGTGATATCTTGGATCACACCTATGTGATAGATAACATTGCAGTCTCTCCTTTATCATCCATAAAATGGTTAAAGAAAGAGGTAACTTCTATCCAACAGAGTTTTCAACTAATTAATAAAAATCTAGTAACAATACTTTACAATAAGTTCTATAATGGCATCCTATCAATATGGTCACATTCTTCCTCATGGAGTAGTGGTTTTTAGTTTAATTGTTTAATCTTTTTGTAAAACTGATTTGATGTTACACTACGATAAACATCTATCCTTTCTTTTGTCTTAGTTTTGTGATAGGTTATATAGTTATTTTACTTAATTCAGGTTGCATGTCATCTTTGATCAAACCTTCATGTGAAATATTTATGAATTGGGTAAAATCAAAGTGTTTTGAAGACTAAAGTTCTATGGTCTGGTTGTAAGATCTGATAGAAATTTAGTATTGGTGCATCACCTTAGAGTTTATTTCAGTTATTTATTTTAGTACTTTTCTCCCATCCTTTTTCCCAAACAAGTCATTAGATTAGGAAAAATCATAAGGAGAACCATCTCACTCTGGAGATTCCCTCTCAACATAGATCATCTACAATTTGGGAGGGTTTCCATGTTTCAACATGATAGTCAAGTTTGACTTGGCTAATGGCACAATCCTAATTGACAACAGTTTTTTGCATGCCTGGTGAGACTCTGAAAGTGTTTTCAGAGAAACTATCAACTCATCAAGCTATTGTTCTGGTATATGTATTAGTGTTCTAGCCTTTGGAGGCTTCTTACAAGTATACCTAGTGACTCAATCTTCTGGTCTTACATGTAGAACTAGTGCATTCAGCTTGTGAAAAAAAGATTGCGATTGATTGGGCTGTTTCAGTCGAATTGCATGTTCATATATTACTGATATTTAGTTTGTGTAGCAATGATCTTAGCCTTTGGAGGTAGAAAATCAAGCACATCTAGTGACTGAGTTTGAGTCTATTGGTTTTGGTATGATTAGGTGCTGGTATGGTATAAAATCACCTTTTCATTCTATTTTCTAGCTTGCATATGAATAGAAATGTCAGATTTTCATAGGCAGTATGAATAACTACCACCATACTATGAAAATGTTGTCCATAGGGTCCCTTATCAGCCATATTAGACCAATCAAGCTGTTGTTTCCAATTCTATGTCCCTACAAAGTCAACATGCACAATATAATTACCACCCACCCACACTTGCTTAGCTTCCTTATCAGCCATACACAAGCAGCCATAATGCTACTTTTAGTCCAAATACACAGGATGCTTACTGTATGCCCATTCCTGCCCAAGATCCTAGCTAGCCTTCTTATCAAATAAAATAGTTTGAGGTGACAGAGCTTAAAGATATGGTGAGGGACGTTGTTCTAGACCTCAACAAGTAGGTGGAGGAGATTAAGAGAGAGTTTGAGTATAGACAACACTAGTAAGAACTAGCTTATCAAGCCTATATACATGAGTAGGAGTTAGAGGCACAATGAACATAGTATGAGTAGGAGATTACAAGCATAAAGAGTTATAAATACCAACAAGAAGGAGGATTTCAAATAAGACAGTATGAAGAATCTAATTTGCAATTAAATCACCAAGTTTACCTTCAATAGCTAGAGAAGCCACCCAGTGAAACCTTTGCTTCTGATCATGAGTGATAGACATAAAAGAGATAGTTTGAAGAGAGTCTTGAGAGGCGGCTGCACAAACAAAGCTCTTTCTTGCTCGAGCCTAAGAAGCTCCTTTTGTTCTAGAACAACCTACTCATGAAGAGGTACATAAGTATAACTTTCTAAGTTTCAGACAAGATAAGCCTCTTAGTGCCCCTAAAGTAGAAATTTTGAGTTTCAAGCCACCTGAAGAATCCTCTTCCTATTAATAAGTTAGTCTTGAATGCAAACAAAATCCTCAGAAAGTCAAAATCCCAAGTTTTAGAGGTTCTAATTTTGCTAAGAAGCCTGTTAGCATTCAAGACTGGTCCATTAATAGACAGAAGGGAGATAAGAGGATAAATTTATTACATATAGCTATGGAGAAATATCAGTTAGAGTAGAAAAAGATCAAGCAAGAAAAGACTTCTTCTAATAAAACTTTAAATGATTACACTAATGACCCTCCTTGCCTTGTGAAAGATGATCAACCCACCAAATCAAATGCAAAGTAGGAGGTTGCTACCATTTATGCTATTTCTACTACTAATTATAAACATGATGCATTAGAGGAGAATGTTGGTTCAAGCTTGGCACCAAACCCATTACATTTTAACTCATTTGAAAATTTCTCGAATGTTGTTAATAAGATACATGAAAGTAGGATGCAGAGATTCAAGGGTGAAAGTGTGAAATTGCATAAACTAAATGCCCAAATTTCATCACAGAAAACACTACATAAGGATGAGGAATCAGTTTCTTTGTTCAATCAGTTACCTAAATTTGTTCAACTAGAAGAGGAATACATACTCATGTCAAAGACAACAATTCTAGAACAACTGAGAGATATCAAACCTTTTGATGAGTTGTTATTTGAGGCTAAACAACTTGAAAACAAGGTGTTGATCTAAGGGCAGATTTGTGAAGGCAACCCTGATTTGAATAATCAAGAGCTTGAGAAAGATCTTTTGCAAGAGGAAATTGAGCTTTTCTACTCACATTTAGCTGTTTTACCAACATCCTTGGAGGAGAATTGTATGGAACAACAAAAGCATGAGGAAGAGGTGACTGCATTCCCAAATGAGTCACTGGTTATAGAGAAGCATAACCAACAGCCTGATCTTAACTAGTTAGAGGACTTCCCTCTTGTTTCACAAAGCAACTTGAAGATGTTGAGAAAATTGATGGCTTGTTATAAGAGTTGAGTTCATTGTTTGAATTATTGCCTTCATTTGCAAAAGAAACACTTGTTTTGAAGTGTATCCCCTCGAACAATCTTGGATGTTTTAAGCCTAGTATAGCTCTTGCTAAGGATCTTCTGAGTTGTGATAGTTTTGATAAGCTACTAGCTACTCTAATGGAGGAGAAGGATCCACTAACCAAAGAAGACGAAGCCACATGGCAGGCTATCATGAAAGGTGCAAATGATGCTATTATTTTTAGTCCAAAACCTTCTAGAGGCTGTCTTATTAGATATCTAGCTGGCTTGGTAGCTGACAAAAAGGAGCAGCCTCTTAGTGATACTAATCCAGATAATCAAGGAAGGTATCTAATTGAGCATTATAAGTTTACTTGTTCATTTGATTAGTTTTCCAAACAAGTTAGGTGAATAAGTAACTACATTTTTTTGCTTAGAGAGATGTTCCAACTATTTGCTGGCCATTTGTTTGTAGTCCATCTCTTATGGTCAAGTCACAAGTTCATGGAGTATTGTAGACTGCAAAGGAAGGGTAGTTATTTTTTGGAACTAGTAAATGATTTTGTTTGAATAGCATAAGTAGGCTAGTTAGAGTAGGTTAGAGTAGTGTTTCTGTTAATAAGTGCTTCAATGCACATTTTCCTTCAGTCAGTTTCATTTCCCTAAGTTCTGCTACACATTTTTGGCCATCAGGGCCTATTAGTTTGCTTTTAGTTTAGTTTGTTTTCAGTTTTCTATTACTATTTGAACTGGTTGGAGAGCTAAATTTTAGTGTTTTATAAGTTTGATAAGAGTAAAGTATGACTAAATTTCTAATGGATATTCAAGGCAACTGATCTAATGCTTAGTAGGCAAGCATGTAGTAGAAGTCACTAGAAATGTTACCATTTTTTCACCATAGCTCAAAAATTGGCAGAGCTAGTATATTATTCAGTTTAAAGTGAAAGATTTTAGTTCATTTCTACCTTCCATAATTATGAAAGGTTCAATTGTTTAGTGCAATGTGTTTCAAAAGGGAAGGTATCCATTTTGCGGTTCAGTTGTCTAAGAGAATAAAGATTCAACTCATGCATTGCATTACAGGATATCCATCAGAGAGATAAGTATTTCATTCACTACAATGATTATTCATTTACAAATTGAAATACATAAAAAGATAAACATTGCATTGAAATAAATAATTACAGATCAAATGTCCCACACAAGCTATGGGTAATAACTAAACATATGCAATTATAGAGAAAATGCTATGCATCTAAAGATAGGGAGAGAAGGTCATAGACATCATTGCCTTGAATGTCTTCAATCTTTGAAGTTGTCTTGTATTCTTCTCTCGATCTTCGACATGAACCTGTAAAAATGTGGAAAAGTCTTGTTAGAGCTCCAGTTATTAGATCTCAGTATGTCCTATCAGAAGAGGCCTAACACTTTGCCTATAATGCTCTGATCAAATGAACATCACTCACATGCAGGAGGAATTCAAAGAGAAACAATCACTAAACTTCATTATTTTTATTCTAATCCATTTGTTTCATGTGCAAGTATAGGATAAATCATGTAGCTGATTGAAGACAAATTAGCATGTGGTGTAAAATGAGGCTCCCACAAGGGTTGAGCCCAGCATGTTGCTTCCCCGTAATCTCAAAAGGAATGGAATGGAAAAGAAAAGATCATTACTCATTGTTTCATTGCATGACAAATTGAAGGAATATCAAAGGCAATCAAATGCATTGGCTTCTAGTTCAAGACATATTAATGATTGTTGATCAAGTAATGAAATGAAACCATAAAGATGAATTGAACTAATCTAGGACAGTATTTAATGTATAAAAATAGCTGTCATCATTTCTTCAACTGCAATTGAGGAAATGGATATCACAGGTATTTCTTTTATCTATATTTCATGGCATTTATATACAATAGAGACATTAAGAACATCAATTACATTTCCATCAATTGAGTGTCAAAAGTTTCCAAAGGATAATATCATGCAATAGTACATGACTATTTTGGTCACGACATAACATCAGAAAAAATAATCATTTTATGCATCATTTGAATGAAATCAAGAGTGCATATGGATAGCTACCAAGGAACAACATATGCTACCATGTCACTTTTATGTTGAAGTAAGGTATATTCATCATATGGAGCAGTCACTTATTAAGCATGAGATGATCTTATATCATACAGAGACCAAGATAAACTATAGCACACCGTGCTGCAAGAAAGAGAGAAATAAAACAACCAAGAATATGAAACAACAGATATTTCAAGTTCATCAACAGGGGATGTTGTATCAAGTAATAAACACCAAATGGATTCATAAAGAGATGCTCTGGCAGATCATATCTTTCTTATTTTGTGTTCATATCAAGACATGTACAATAATCACCTTGCAAATCTATATGATGAAGAAATGTGATGATTGCTACAAAATAAGGCAATCAATAGAATGGTTTAAGTAGTACCATCATTCATCAAATCATCTATAGAACAACATAATTTTCTATCTAGACAGTCAATAAATGAAAGTAGCAAAATCATGTTTTCCTAGAGCTACAGTGAAATAGACTGCAATGCAAATTGTCATCATTCAATAGTGTTTTTATGCTTTTGTTTGAGATGTCAAATGTATGCTACAAGATCATCACCAATGGTCAAATAATCTACAGATGTCATCAATGAAGATTTTCACTACGTAACAGCCAATAAAAATGCCATGTCATAGCTAAGTATGAGGTCATATGTGGTGTATGCAAACCAAAAGTCCAATAAATGCACTTTCGAATTTAAAAGGTGTCATCTATAGAAAATGCAAAAGGAGATACTAATAGTAGACATCTCAACCTTTCTATTTCCTTTTTAAGGTATAGAAGTATAAATGTAATGTGCAGTCACAAAGAGGTGACCTAAATTATATCATGGCAAACTACTTTTGGAACAGCAGATGATGCATCACATGTCACAAATTGAATACAATCATGCCAAATATATATAGGGGTCTCAGCCTTCAATAATGTGTGACAAGAGGGTTTTATTTTTGAGAAATGAAAACCCATGTATTTATTCTTGAAACCCTAGTGCATTTTAATGTATTAAGAGACAAGAAAGAAAATACAGTGGAGGTAATAATGTAGGCCATAAGTAAGACATAGTTTCTTTTCAAGGAAATGTAGACTCTTATAATTCTTTCTTGAAACCCTTGTCACATATTCTAGTTTATAGCTAAGATAAAGGTTACAAAGAGCAAGAAATAATAGACCATGACCATGGTAGGTGAGCTAGTTCTTTCTGCAATATCCAAAAATCCTCAATCTTGCTTTGAAACCCTAAGTGTTTTTTTCCAGATCATACATAGAAGAGACCTGAAAAGAATCAATATACAGGCAAGCCATAATCTGAGTAGCTCATTTCTTCAAAAAAGACAAATACCCACTTCAAAATTCTTGAAACCCTTGTCAGTCTCATATATTTAGTGAAAGAAATGACATACAAAGGGCCAAACAAGGAGCTCACCTCACATTTTGTAGAGAAAAGAGCTACTGGAGGGCTATGGGCCTTATCTTTTAAATCCTTATTTATGGACGGAAAGAAGCACAAAATATAGAGAAACAAAAGACCATTGTGAGAAATAAATGAAAGACTTGCAGAAAAGAAGAGAAGAAACCATCAAGTTGCAGCCATAGAGAAAGGAAAACACATAAAAGTCTATTATCATGCACAAAAAATACTCACCTTCTTTCGTACATCGAAATGCCTTTAGAAGACATAGAGAAGCCATTGAAATGAAAGGAAAAACTAGAGGAGAAGCATTTTCTCCTGGAATCCCTAGCCAATGGCTCAAAAGTTGCAGAGCCAAAATTCAAGAAAAATGAATGAGAGAAATGATAAAGTTTAGGGTTTGCCAAGTGTTTTGGCTAATGAGTTGTGTGTATTTTTTTTTTGAGTTAGCAAAAAATCAAATTATTACCTTATCCAGACCAAGGTCAAGACTTATGCCTTGATAAATTCCTAATGAGTATGCCATAGGAGGGCTGTGGGCCAGAAATCATTTCTTTTGCATTTCAAATTTTACTAAGTCAAAGATAGAAATCATTAGGAGGTAAGGCTTTATGCCTTAATTCTTTTTTTTCCCATTGTCACATAATGGTCAACAAAGATAGTGGTCGAAGATTCCTTTTTCTCATATGCAAACACATTCAAGGTCAAAAATCCCTTCATGCCTTATGCATTAATAATGCACGCAAAGTCAAAATATGAGAAATGCATTATCAAAGACAAGTGTTCATTAAGTGGTAGGTGAAGTAAAGGTAAAGTATATGAAGACAAAGTGATATGAGGATAAGATGATATGGATGGAGTAATGCATGGGGATATGAGACAAGTCCACATACATCATGTGCCTTAGGAGAGGTAGGTCATATGCAGATAAGCCATCAGGCTTATATTTTTGGCAAACACCATATAATGTCTTGTCTATTTTTATGATTTTTTATGGAAAAATCAAGTATTGTAATTGCAACGTACTTGGCAAAATAAGAAAAATATGAGCCTTGTATTATTTTAGGATCAAATTAAATAAGGGATAGGACAAAATTGCCAGTGTTTTAAAGTTGATTTTAAAGCAATCATCTATAAATTGCTTTAAAACTAAAACTATTTTTAGGTAGTTAGACTGATAAAATAAATCGAAATATTCTTTTTGATTTGTTTTATTTGAAGGCATATAAAGACAAAAACTGAGATTTCATGGGCAGAGAAAAGTAGATTTTTGGTGGTGCCACATGAGAGAGTCTTTTGGCATCTTGTTTTCATAGTTTGGACACATCTTGAGAGCTTTTATCTTGGCTTTTCTGAGGAACTTGAAAATGGACTTGGAGGTCTATTTTTAGGATCTTTTTCCAACTTTCAGGGAGAGATGATTTTAGAGGATATATGTCAAAGATTCACTTCTTTTTCAGTAGTTCCAGTTAGAGTTTTTACAGCATAGAGTTTAGATTAGAGTGCAGGGATATCAGAGTCTTCCTCTCACACTAAGAGTGTTGTATTCAGTCTATGTACTCAGTATTTCTTCAGTTATAGAGCATCTATTTTCCTTCATTTTTTGCCTCTCTTTTTACAAAACTAATTTGATATTACACTGTGATAAACATCTATCCTTTGTTTTGTCTCAGTTTTGTGATAGGTTATGCAATTATTTTGCTTAATTCAAGTTGCATGTCATGTTTGATCAAACTTTCAAGTGAAATATTTATGAATTAGGTAAAATCAAATTGTTGTGAAGACTAAAGTTCTATGGTCTGATTGTGAGTAAGATTTGATAGGAATTTAGTATGGGTGCATCACCTTAGAGTTTGTTTTAGTTACTTATTTTAGTACTTTTCTCCCATCCCTTTTCCCAAACAAGTCATTAGATTAGGAAAAATCATAAGGAGAACTAGCTCACTCTAGAGATTCCCTCTCGACATAGATCACCCACAATCTGGGAGGGTTTCCATGTTTGAACAAGATATTCAAGTTTGCCTAGGCTAGTGGCACAATCCTGATTGACAACAAGTATTAGTAGACTTAAACTAATTTAGAAGATGCAGTGATAAGAAAATACTTATAAATAACCAATATAAATTACAACATGAGGTAATTTACCAAGAATTCTAAAGTAATTAACATACTAAATTAGAGAACACGTTCACATAATTGAATTAGATTAACATCAAAATCATATTTATATATTAATTTTTCAATTTTTTTAGTTATATTAATTATTTATTTTTCAATTTAAATAATTATCTAACCTCAACCATCAAAGTGATTACTTCAACTCAAAAACAATATTAGCATCTTAGGCCCTCTTAGCTATGGCATAATCATAACATAATCTATGTATAATAACATAACATGTTCCCATGCATTGTATTCATACCTATTCATCATAGCCCTAGCCAAGACAATCTCAAATGTACATTGTACAATGATCTATATGAATACTACATTGCCCATTCCCCAAGTCTTATGCATATATCCCATGAAACCACCTTCTTCCTTGAGAGATCTCCATGCCATTTCCATGTTTCTTAGATAGTTTATATATTATTTTAAGGGGTGGCTCCAAACCATTACACTCACTCATAATGAATTAATGTACTCAATTCTTTTCCCTTATTTTTCTCTCATGATTCATTTTTCAGCTAATAATAAATTATTTCATACTTTTTCTAAAGATGATTTTATAGGTATTTCATTTACCCCTCTTTTAACTCTAGTGTAATTACATATAACTTTTGTCTTTTATCTCCATTTTTACCAAATGATCAAATAACATTTATTTCTACCCCCATTTTGATTCCAAAGGGTTATTTATATGGAAAAACAATATCTCTTTTCCATTTTGGGAAAGAGTCCCATAATATTTCTCCCTCCTATAAATTGGTTGTTGCCATTAGTAGCATGAATCACATCTACATCACAACTAAAAAAACACATAGTCAATAAATGATGAAATTGACTATGAATACATTTTTTTTATTTTCCTATGTAGTTCTATTAACATTACCATGAGTCCATTCTACTTCTCGAATTTCTACATTTTTCTCAATCATATTTTCTAGTTTAAATTTGAAATTTAATTCACAAACATACATTGCTAATCAATAACATGACTACAACTAGAGATGCACTTTTAAGGAAGCTTGCATAGAAAACATTGTCTTTAAATATCCAATATTTAAAATCTCTCAATTTGGTGATTCATATAATGTCTTATCTTTAATATAAATATTTTATTCTTCTTCAACAAAAATTTTATACAATTATGATCCTATGGTTATATAGTATTGTGTAATGAATTACATACATATACCATACAATGCAATCAACCATTATTGGCTATGATATAATCTACATATTGGATATCATATAATCTATAAATTAGCTATCATATAATCTACATATTAGCTATCATATAATCTACATACTCAAAATATATTGCAAGATGATAATCATGAATTTAAAAATACATGACTATCCTCGCTTCTTGTATCAATACAATTTGAATGGTAAAAAGTGCACAATTATTCATATCACTTCATATAGTCATCCAAACATGGCTTTTAGACAAATCTAAATCCAACAAAAATTTAAATGTAAAGTAATATTGTTTACACAAATGAGCTTGTTTATAATATCTAAACTTCTCACACTGAGAACTCCAACATACTTCACTGCATTAGAGACTCATAGATAGTTAACAGTATTCAATATAACATTTTATGGATTTCAATCCTATATAATCCTTCACAATATATAGGTACAAGGTTATTGGTTTGATCAAGTCTGTTAACAAGTACAATAAATTAAATATGGTACAAAGAAGTCAACAAGGCATATTAAGAAACAATAGAACAAATAAAACTATTATGAGCGATAGAGCACTTTAAAAATAAATAGTAAGGTTATTAGGTTAATTGAATTTCAATTTTAATTTAGGGATGCAAGTTTTTTAGTTATATTTTTAGAATAACATCCTCAAATTTCTATATAAATGATTTCATTTCAACTAGAGATAGCCACAACCAATTTTGTATTGCTAATTTTTCTTAAGTGTAAATTTAAATTTATCTACAAAGTATAAATTATCTAGTTAGGATAACAAATATTTTTTTTCACAAAATATTATTATAAAAAAAAAATGTAGTTTAATATGCATTTCTATCCTAGATATTCACCACCTAATATTTATTTCTTATAATTTGTAAAAATTATTAACAAGTTATTTGAATTTTATAAATTTCTCTATTGATAATATTACCTTTCCTAGTGTAGTTCTAGTTCTAATATAGAACCATGTTACTTTTAACACTATATATATTATTTTTTAATTCCTTTCTCACCTTTTAATTACTCATTCAACTTCCTCTTATACATATAGATGGCTAAATAAATAAAATTATAGACACCATTCATGGTACAAAATATTGCTTTCTTCTCATTTCACAGTAATGGTTGGATCTATACAAAGGAAATATGACTATCTTGAATTTCAAGACAATATTAATATAAAAATTTTAATATTCACACTTAAAAGAAAAAAATAGCATTTTAGGTTGTGAAGGGATGTGTCAAGTAGATAAAATTATATGATAAAGTTAATTTACTATTTTAATTGAATTTATTAGTATTTATAATCTACCTATGGATAAACTTCTTCAAGAAATATAAACATTGAAAAAGAGCTTGGTAAAAAAGCTCTATTAAGGAGTTTGGTACAAGAACTTTGTAAAGGTATTTACTTGTATCTCACTGAATATTCATATTTACTATTTATGCATATTTATGTCATGAGTTCCTATGCTTTACACATACATATACACACCAAGAGATACCCAAACAATTTTCACATATACAAATAAAAATTTGAACAAGAGCTTGTTAAGGGATCACTCTACCTGTGTAAAACACTAAATATCACCATTTCATGAATAAACCAATATTCTCTTAAAAATTTAGGCAATAGGTTCATTTAATTTTATCCTTATATATCTCAGTAATAGATATTCATAGTGCATAAATAATTTATATTAATCCTTATAATATATGAAAAAAGGAATGTTTATTAGAAATAAATATTTTATATAATTCATTATGTTAATCCTTATAATCTATCAAATATAACACATAGATAATGAAAACATATTTTAGAATAATTTTAAGTCTTACCATCATACTAATTGTTACTTTTTAATCTTCTCTTAAAATTATGTGCTACAATACTTAAAATGGTGAAATTTGCATACTTATATCATCACTTTTTATTTATTTAACTATAATAAATAAAATAATTGTTCATTACTAATAAAATAATAAGTAAAACTATTAAAACAGGCATATACTTAACATATATAAAAAATAATTCTTTGAATAACTAAAATAAAATAATTCTTAAGTAATAGTTAAAATATCTTAAAGTGTGGAAGGTTAATCTGAGGTTTTATAGATGTTTACTAGGTCCTGTGAGGTTGGTTTCACAACTTCTACATGGTATCAGAGCTCTAGATCTGCAAGCCCCTTCTCAGATTTGGAGAAAATTTTGAGCAAGAGCTAATTGCTAGTGTGTTTTTGTGTAAAAATAAGTATTCCATTTGATTCAGAGCAGTCAAATTGGTCAGATTAGCCTTTTATTTGGATTGATTTGAGCTTTATAGGCCAGATCTGCAAGGGTTTCAGTGAGTGTTTTTTTGGGATCCTAAGGAAAGTTATTTTTTAGACTATTTTGGGCCCAAACAAACCTCACCATCATGCTTAGAAGGCCTAAAAACCTTAACATTGACTATCAAATTGATGAAATCAGCCTCGAGACCATCTGGGGCAAAATATTTTTGCCAGGGAAGCGATACAACCTCCCTAGCACACAAACTAAGGACTCGAGATCAACATATGCTTGAGATGGTGAATAATGGCTACCGACCATGAAAGTTTTTAGACTATTTCAGGAAACCGCTACAGTCTCAAGAGAGTTTTTTCAATGATTACCTTAGAGCACAAAGGGATGACTGGCATCATGGAAATTGAGGAAAATGACTTGTGCAAAGTTGGGGGGAAAATGAAAAGTAGGGCTTGGAGGATATGCAAGTTAGGGTTGTGACTTTTGATCAATCCTCTAATTGTCCTATTTAGAGAAATACAACATAGGGGAGTGAAGGATTATGATCCAAATCATATCAATTTGGTAGACCTAACCATCATGAGAAGCGGTTCAATAAAAACATTAGGATGTTTTGGAGGAAAAAAGAGTCACAGAAAGAGACCCCAAATGCAGATGAGAAGATTATTGAGATTTAGATCCCTGATGATTTGATACTACCACATGTGAAGGATTTGAGTCAAACTACTTTAATTGGTAATATCTGGAACTTTACTTCGAAATTGGGTGTATTAGAAAATTAGACTAAGGAGAATTGGGTAGGGATTACAAATCTTTTCGTACTAGATAAAAGATCTAGATTTTTTATAGCCATATTTTCATCTGTAGAAAAAAGAGATCTTATTCTTAAAACCAAATCTTCATTTTTTGATGGGAGAGGAATGTTTTTACAAGAATGGATTCTAAATTTTGATCCAATGGCAAATACTAGTAGTTTTTTTCCTTTTTGGGTTAGCATGCATAATTTTCCTTTGGAAAATAGGGATCTCAGAATTCTCAAACTAATGACGGGGAAGATAGGGTTTTTTATTAATCATGATTTATTAACCTTTGGAAATCCTTTGTTGTTGGCTCAAATGTGTTTTCTCATGAATACTTCTTTTGCCCTACCAAATAGGGTTCTTTTAAAGACCTCTAAAAGCTCTTGGTTTCAAATTTTGATTTTTGAGGATCCTAAAACTATTTTAGAGTTCAATAATTTAGGGATTACTTTAGCATGTGAAGACTCAGAAAATATTCATATTGATTCATCCAAAGTCATCTCAGATAATGTTCAAAATATGTCAAAGCTTGGAAACACTTATTTGGATTTAGAGGATGGAAATGTAGAGGCATAATGTGGAAAGAAGAATGGCCAAGGTGTTCAGATTTCAAAAGTAGATTCTAATCTAGAGGAAGGTTAAATTCTAGCTTCCTTATAAGTTAGAAGTCTAGAGGAGACTTTGTTTAACCTAAATACTGTAGTTGTTGACTCTGTGTTGTCTATTCCTTCTAGTCAAGGTTTAGTTTTAAATTCAAGTCTTTTAGTAGGCAATGAGGAAGAAATGTCTTTAGATGTGTTATCAAGAATTGTGGTTAATAGCATAAAACCATTAATAAACCAATGAACATCAATAGAAATTGCAAATAACAAGATTGAATAAATAAAGCAAAAACCTCACAAACCTTGTTATCCTACGGCTTCCATTGTTTGCCTAGTCTTGATCAATCTTTTGTGAGGAAAGTTGCCCTCAAGAAACGCACTTCCCTACTTCGTTCTTCAAGATGGCAATGGAGAAATGGGTGTGATACTTTATTGCTATGAAGATGAGCTCCAAAGTAATGGGAGTGATCTCAACCAAACGTATGATAGTGGGGGTGCCAAAGATGCATTGGTAATTTGACAGAGTAATTGTACTGAAAGCTTGGATGATTGAAATGGAGGAATAAGGTTTAATTTATATACTCAAAAGAGAAGAGATCAATGGTTGAGAAGAAATATGAAGATCAATGGTTGAGAACAGTCGAGGAATGTGCGTGAATAGAAAGGGGACAAGTGTCCAAGCTCCTTCATGCATTAGGGGAGTTAACATAATAGATTAAAGAGTTAACATAATAGATCAATCAGTTAAGTGAATTGATTGGGGAGTTGACTGAATTGACTAATCAGTTAAGTGAATTGATTGATTAGTGAACTCAAATGACTAATTAGTTAACTAATTTGATTGATGAGTTAACTAATTTTGACTAGAGGATAAATAGGACATGTGGGTGAGGGAATATTAGCTAATTAAATATTTAAAATATTTAATTACATGTGCAACATGGTGAGGTGGAAAGGTGAGATGGAATTAGGACTTAGGATAAAGGAATATAGGATTAATTAAATAATTTAGGATTTATTTAATTATGTGAGACAGAAGAATTTAGGGAATTTAATTAAATAAATTGATTTTTATTTAATTATGGGATAATAAACCAATCAAATAAATTTAGAATATTTATTTAATTGATAGAAGAAAATAAGAATTAAGATAAATATTAAAATATTTACTTAATTTGACATGAGCCAATTTTAGGTGTATACAAGATGTATTTGTGACTAAGGATCCAGTGACTTCAGATGTTCCAATTCCATTGCTGAAGGATGGGGTTAATCTTCAGGGGAAAACACAAACTCTTGAAGGTATTACTAATAATGTAGTGGGCAATGAGGAAGAATTATCTTTTGAAGGACTACTGAACAAGGATCTAAGTTGTTTTACTAATCATGTTTCTTCACAGGAAGTTGTGGCAAATCTACAAGGGCAAAAAATAAATTTTCTCTTCGCTGTTCCTTCTTACAATATTGAGTCTTTATCTAATCAGGTGGATATGTTATCAAAGGACTCAAAACTAGGAGATGTAGATAAGTTTGACTTGCAAACAACTAAGGGTGTGGATAATTTTGTAGATCAATTCCCTATCAAAGATGCCGAGAAACTGGTGGATGATATCTTGAATAAAGTTGGCATTAACATTATTGAAGAAATTACAAATGAAGTAATGTGGGAGGACCCAAGTTTAGAATTTGATATGCTTAGTTCAATCCTGCACACTCCTTCAATGAGGAAGCAACCCCTTCTTCTACTACAAAAAAGGTGAAGGGAAGGAAAAGTAAATGGAAAAACATAGAAGAGGAAATTCGGGCAGGAATTCAATCAACTCTTGATAGAGTTATTCATATGAGGAGAGCTTGTTGCTATCCTCAAAGACAATGAAGATCATTTCATGGAATGTTAGGGGTATTAATGCCCCTAACAAAAGACATTTGATTAAGCATTAGATTAAAAGTGTAGGAGCCTATTTAATTCTTTTGCAAGAAACAAAGTTTTCCTCCTCTCAAGTGATAGATATTTTTTCAAAATGGAAAAAGAGGGATCACTTGCACTATCCAACAGCCAGAGCTTCTAGTGGTATAGCCTTATTATGGGACAAATATTTCTTGGAGGTTAGTGATTTTTTTAAAGAGCAAAATTTGATGTTGGTTAAAGTTAAATGTGGGGATTTAAAGTTCTGGTTGTTTAATATTTATAGTCCTATTTCAACTTGGAAAAAGAGAGCTTTGTGGGATAATTTATCAAAAGTGTTGTTTATTTTGAAAGAAGAAAAGGTGATTGTTAGTGGTGATTTCCATGCAATTCAAAATTTGGAAGAGAAAAGTGGTGGTATAATTCATCCATTTAAAGTTATACAAGATTTTACAAATTTTATCAATAATAATTGCTTCTTTGATCCTATCCCTACAAATGGAAAATTGACTTGGACTAATAGAAGGAGGGATTTTTGCCTTATAGCAGAAAGTTTAGATAGATTTCTTTTGTCAGTAGAGTGGCTCCAAGATAATTTCAACTTTCACTCCTTAATTATGCCTTTCTCGATTTCAGATCATTATCCTATTGCTTTGGAATTAAACTCTTCCTCCTTTTCAAATGTGGGCAAGAAATCTTTCAAGTTTAAAGCGATGTGGTTTAGGGATATTCATTTTCTTCCTTTTCTTAATCAATGGTGGTCTTTAGCACCCTTTTTAAAGGTTCAAGAATGTTCCAAATTTGCAAAAAATTGTCCTAGTTGAAATCTAAAATTGTATCTTGGAATAAAGAGCACTTTAAGATTTTTTTAGTCAGAAATATGAACTATTGGCCAATTTAGAAGCCATCAATGAGGAGGGCATTCAAAATGGTATGAATCAAAATTTATTTGAGAAAGAAAATGAGATCCAAAGGGATTTGAAGTAAGTTCTAGCAAGAGAAGAAATCTATTCAAGACAAAAGTCCAGGGAAACATGGCTTAACATGGCTTAGAGAGGGTGACAGAAATTCAAAAAATTTCCATGCTTCTTTGAAAGCTCAAAGGCAGCAAAACCTAATTAGATCCATTAAGTCAACAGATGGTGAAGTTTTGTCTAATTTTTAGTTAATTAGAGTAGAAGCAGTTAACTTTTTTTAGACCTATTGTTAAATCAGAATATTACTTCAAATTTGGAGTCTCTTAATATGGTTATGGACTGCATTCCAGAGTTGGTTCAAAAGGAAGATAATGATTTTATGCTCAAGGAATTTACTTTAGAGGAGGTTAAAGGAGTGGTTTTCTCTATGGATCTAGATAAGGCACCAGGACCAAATAAATTTACACCTCTTCTCTTTCAGAAGTGCTGGGGATTATTGGGAAGGAACATTTGGCTTGCTCTGGAAGAGTCTAGGAGAAATAGGTCAATACTAAAGGAAATGATTACAACTTCTATTGTTCTTATTCCAAAGTGTAGCTCTCCTAATTCCTTCTTTGAATTTAGATCGATTTCACTTTGCAACATCATTTATAAGTTTTTTACTAAAACAATTACTCTTCATCTTGCTATAATTATTCCTAAGATCATTTTTGAAGAACAAGGTGGGTTCGCGCTAGGGAAATAAACTTCTGATGGGGCTATAGTGGCTCATGAAATTCTTTATTTCATTCAAACTAATAATCTATAAGCTATAATTCTAAAGTTTGATATGATGAAGGCCTATGATAGGGTATCTTGGGACTTTCTATGGAGGATTCTTGCTAAATTCAACTTTTCAAATAAATGGTGTAAATGGATTTTGTCTTGCATATTAGGAGCTACCTTTTAGTTTTGGTCAATGGATCCCTAGCTGGTTTTTTTCATTCTTCCTAGGGACTAAGACATGGTGATCCAATTTCACCTTTTTTGTTTATAATTATGGAAGAGACTTTGAGCAAGTTTAATTCTGATCAGAACATAAGAGGTTTTTGGAAAGATTTGTGTATTCCTAAAGTCCCTTTTCCCTTTACTCACACTCTCTTTGTAGATGATACACTGTTATTTGGTTTCCCTTCCTTGTTAGAAGCAAAATGTATTAAGAAGGTTATTTCCACCTATTGTCAAGTTTCTAGTCAAGCAATTAACCCTCGGAAATTAAAAATCTTCTTTTTCAAAACTAAGCCTTCTTTGTAGTCTTGAATTGCATCTTTTCTTGGTTTTAATATTAATTCCCTTCCTTCTAAGTATCTGGGTGTTCCTCTTTTTCGTGGGTGTCATAAAAATGAATTTCGGATCAAAGTTATTCAGACAATTTAGATAAGAAGAACATCTTGGAAAGGTAGATGATTAACTTTAGCAGGGAGAATTGCCCTTATCAAATCAATATTAACAACTATTCCTATTTATATGATGACTGTTTTGAAGATGCCCAAAGGTGTGGTCTTAGAAATTGAGAAGTTTTTGAGGAACTTTTTATGGAAAGGGAATGATAGTAAAGAAAGGAAAATTTCTCTTATGGCATGGGAAAAGGTTTGTTCCTCAATTTGGTTAGGTGGGTTAGGAATTCATAATTTGAAAAATCATAACTTGGCCTTAGGGGCTAAACTAGCTTGGAAAATCTTTGCTATGCCTAAATCAAAATGGTGTAAATTGATGCAATTAAAATATCTTGATTCTCCTCTTCCAAAAAGAGTTTTCACAGTGTCTAATCCACCGTCAAGGTCTATGATTTAAAATTTCATTATGGATTGCAGAAAGTTAATTCTCCCTCACCTCTCTTGGGTCATTCATAAGGGAAATAAAGCCTCCTTCTAGTTTGACTCGTGGAATCATTTCCCCCCTCTAAATCTTCGGCCAGGATTGAATCAAGCAAAAGAAGTTATACCTAATGTATGGGGAACTAAGGTTCAAGATTATTTTATTTTCAGTTATGAGATAGGCTTTAGTAGGGTAAAATGGAGGAATTTCAATAGATTTTCTTTCCCACAGGATCAAAAATAGCTTCTCTCCTCTTTACTCAACAAAAGAAGAATAGTGATCTTAGATAAGGATGATGAGCTCATTTGGCCTCATTCCAAATAAGGGGTTTATTTAGTCAAAGAAGGGCATCTTTCTATTTTGTAGTCTACCAGATCTACAGATTCACCTTGGCCTTTTTATTTGTGGTTGAATAAAGTTGTCCTTCTAAAAATAGGTTCCTTTTCTTGGTTAACATACAATAACAAAATCCTAACAAGAAAGAGATTAACAAAGCTAGGGATTTCTTCATCTTTTCTATGTTTGTTTTGTGGCCTAGAAGAAGAAAGTACTGATCATCTTTTTGTCACTTGTGCATTTTCCTCAGAGTGTCGGTATTGGATTAGTAAGAAACTAAACTAGTTCTCCCCACTTCCAGATAATTTAAAATCTCTCTTTGATAGCTGGTCATGCTTGAATAAAGGATCTTCATTCTTAGCCCTATGGCTAGTTACTCCTTCCATAGTCATCTGGAGCATATGGCTGGAAAGAAATAGGAGAATTTTTAGAAAAGAGTACAGATCTCTAGAGGATATTCTTTGTTTGATTGAAAACTTGGTCTATGAATTAGTGGTGGCTCATCTCAACAAACTTGGTATCTCTAATCTTTCATTCTCCAGCTGGGATGCACTCATGTTAAAAAGTTGGAAGTATCTTACTCCTCCCCTTCAAACTATATCTCTATTTCGAAGAAAGTGAATAGAAATTCAATTGTATGGTCTCCTCCTTCAGACTTGCAAATTAAGCTTAACTTTGATGGTACCTCAAGAGGGAATCTAGGTTTATCAGCTACTGGTTGTGTGCTTAGAGATTGCATGGGAGAAATTATTGTTCTCTTTTTTTTTTGTATACAAGAAGGGACAAACTACCAAGTTGAGATTTCTACAATGGTGGAACGATTAAAATTGGCTATTTGTTGGGGAGTTCAAGATATTTGTGTTGAAGGAGATTCTTTGACAATTGTGAATGTTGTTAAGACCAAAAATCTTTTAACTGGCAATTGGAATATTTACTTTTGGAGGCTTGGAAGCTATTGGATATTTTAAAAAAATTTGAAGTTAAACATTGTTATAGAGAAGTAAACTCACTTGCAGTTGGTTTGGAAAATATTGCTTTTGTTCATAATTGGAAGAATAAACATTTGAACTCTAAATCATTAAAATATTTCTCCCATCTTGCCCTTATAGTTTAGAAAGAAAGGGTTGTTGGTGCTGGCTCCCATGAAATTACATAAGGGCAAATATTTCTAATGGCAGCAAAACAAAATTTTGTGGTTGGTTTTGAATTTCTTTCACGGGTGTCTTTGCAAGCCATCAAAAGTTGGGAGCCCCTGATCTCATCAATGATGTCATGTCTCTATTTTAAGAGACATGAAAAAGGTTTTTTATCTAATAGTTTCTTTTTTGTTGGCAAGTTCCAAATGTAGTAGCAAATGAAAAAATAGTTATTCTTTGCCTTCTTTTCTGATACTGGCAAACTTGTGTGAAATGGTTCATTGGTAGATTTCATACTCACTTATTAACAGCTCTTTGATGTCATCTAAGACAGTTTCAAGATCCAAAGCAAGAGTTAGTAATGTGGTTTTAATTCTCACGTGGTGACACTTATTAAATATCTTTCATTCCTTCCTATTTGGCATTCTCATTGTGAAGTCTATTGGTGAAGCTGCACTGCAAGCTCCTGATTTTGATAAGTGGTTACAATATGGGTTCTCTATAGAGAAACAAAAGGTTGTATTTTCCCATTCAAATGTGGGAGAAGCCTACATAGGGGTTATTGTTGCCAAGTGCACTTGCAAAGGTGTTTAAAATCTATAATGAAGAGGTCCCAAAATGCAATTATAACTATTTGTGGATGGGAAATGATTAGGTTCCCTAGGCCTATCTATCCATCTCAAACCATATCCTACTTCCTGTCAAATGCAATGGATCTCACTCAAAATGCTGAAGTGGTAAGGAATTTGGGTTTGTTGTTTGTCCAATAATTCTTCTTTTCAGTGGACGAGTTTAATCTTGCAGTGGTAGATTATGACTTGTGCTCAGGGACTGCTCCTATTGGTGGTTTATTCTTTCATAAAGACATTGATCATTCTCCCTCTATTTGACACCATGTATTCACATCCTTTACTCACGAGATGCAAAATGACAGTGTTATGTCTATCCAAAATAGCATACATTGCCATGCATTTCATCCCCATGCCACCTCCTCCAATTGGTGGTAATGAAGATATGATGAACTAGCTCAGTAGGGTTTTTTAATTGAAGATTTAAATGGGGTGGACTAAGTTTAGGGTTTCTATATGCCTAAGTATTAGTAGTTGAACATTTTATTTCTTACATAGTTTATAACACCCTGCTAAGGAACCTAGATGATAACACAACTAAGCTTACAAAAAAATACAATTTAAAAAAAATATGAAAGAAATAACAAAAATCATATATTTATTCATAACAGTTAAATTAAGCTTTATCCTCTAGGGTTCCACAACTACATTACTAATGAACTAAAAGAAGGTCTAACCAACATTATTAATTAACTAACAACCACAGTTCATTCTAAGTCTATTTGCATCAGATAAATAAACACACACAATTCCATATTATAACATTAGATAAGTAATCATTAAGGTCATGTATAAAGGATTACAAGTACATATACAATTCCCTTTACATGAGGGTACACCATTTCATTTCTTACAATATTGCTTTCCTAATTACATTGGAGTACATACATCAAGAATAATAGTACATGATTTGAGAAGGCAAGAACATAGATATTCATCTCCTTGAGCTAGATCAAGATCTAAAATCTACTACAAGTAATACATCTTTCTCGCTCATGATCAATAGCAAGAAACCAATGGAGATAAAGCACAACCACCTGACCATGTGGAACCATAAGGTCCACCCCCCGTGCTAGGAGATAACATAAGGTCCCACTGATGGTGACAGGTTGTCATTGATGACAAAAAGGTGTTTGGTCCTCATGTCATATTTCAGGATGTCTTCAAGTGGGAGAGATTTAATGCAGAGACAATGTATTGGTTGTTTGAAATCCAATGTGTCTTGCAGATGCAGAGACTGGTTTTATACTTCACAGGTTTGATCTTGCATCATCAAGTGTACATCATCTTGTTTGTTGTTGATAGGAGAAGGAACAAGAATACATCATCTTGTTTGTTGATCTTGTTTGTTGTTGATCTTGCATCATCAGGAGTACATCTTGTTTGTTGTTGATAGGAGCAGGAACAAGAGTACATCATCTTGTGTGTTCTTTCCATCACATCTTGATCAGTATGGTTTATACAGATGACATAATATGCAGTGAAACAAAGTAGTCTTCATCATGATTATAGGTGATCTCAGGAGTTATAATATTTCATTTGAGTTGGTCAGAGGATCAATGGGTGTTAGCATTGGTATAGATGTTCTTGATTGGTTTCATTTCAGGGGTTCACTTGGTTATTTTTTGTTGATGCTATTCACAATACTATTGCAGGGAGTTTTCAAGGACTTATGTGATGATAAGTCTGAAGCTTGTAGAGTATGGTCTTCAAGGTGCTTAAGGTGTTCAAAGTCTAAAATTACCTTATTTTAATGTCCTCAAAGTATATACTTTAAACCCTAGTTTAAAATGTCTTTTTCAATAATGACCTGCTACTACAGGTTCATAACTTAAAAATTACCTGCTGAAGGGTTTACTTCCCGTGCTATCCACTGGCCTCATAAAAGTCCCTTACCTTTTGCATCGGTCTATTTTCATGTGTGTGAGTGCTAATAAAGGTTTAAAGTTTTTGTTTATGGTGACAAAGCATATCAAATGCTATGTTTTAATGAATTTTGGGCGGGAAAATCAAGTGGTTAGAAAAGGCCCGATGCCTTGGAGTTTTCTTTTGAAGCCCCCCATTCATACTTGAAATGGATTTATTTAAATTTGGATTGACTCCTATAGGTAAGGCAAAAAGCTAGGGGAGCTTAGTATGTATTTAGGATGTCGTTCCCTAAGCCTTTTAAGGCTTTAGTTTCTTTTTAGAAACTTTACTTAAACATTAAGTGGTCGGCCTATACCACTTTGATGGATTCTAAAATTGTGAGTTTTTGGATCTTATATTAGAAATTATTTTTTTCTAATTTAAAGAAATGACATTAGAATTTTTTTGAGGAGATTTTTTTTACAAGGCAGATTGGATATTATTATTGAAATTTTTTTTAGAGGATGAAGATTTTGAAGACTAATTTTTTTTGTAGAAGATGTTTTGAAGAGCTTGTTTTTTTGTAGTGTGAAGAATATATTTTTTGAGGAGATTTTGGTGGAGATTTTTCATTTTGCAAGATATGAAGAGTCTTATTGAAAATAAAATGAAGGGTTTGAGAAAATGAAAGGGATTTGATTTTTGAAAATGCAGAGATGGAAGATTATCTAAGATTTTGTTCAGAGTTTTTTATTATATTCATTTGAAGATTTTTTATAAATTGTTTTGTGCAGAGTAAGTGAAAGGTTTTGAAATTTTTGAAGAAGATTTACATATTTTTGCAAGGGATAATTTGAGATGTCAAAGAATATGAAAGAGCTCTAAAATGGACAGAGAAATAATATTTTTTATTACAAGAGATTGATTTTTGAAATAAGAAAAATTGCAGAGAGAAGGTGAAAAGTTTTTTGTTTGCAGGTTCTTCATTGAGGGAAGATGAAAATGTTCATACAGAAGAGGAAAGGTAAAAAGATATTCAACGGGTATAAAATTGTTTTCCAAGTGCATTAATGGAGGAATTAAGAAAGATAGAGATGAACCATACAGTGTTGTGAAGTGTTGTTGAATGGATTAGAATACAGATTTGATATGCAGTGTTGTTGAATGGATTAGAATACAGGATTGATATGTAGTGTTGATTGGATCAGAATAAAGGATTGTTGAGTGTATCCGGATGTCAGATTGAATAGAATGGGTATTTGATAGACATATGTTTGTATTGGATGGAAACAGAGTATCCCTCTGATTTGCTTATTACATTTGTTGGTAATTTGGTTTGCCAGTGAGGCACAATATGCCAGTGTGGCTTGTGGTCAGTGAGACCTTTCTATGCTAGTGAAGCTTGTGGTCAGTGAGACCTTGTATATGTCAGTGAGACATTTGTAAGAAGTTTTTCATTTAGGCCAGTGAGGCAGTTTAGAGTGGTTTTTCTACCCCTGGAGGGTTTTCCACTCATGTAATTCTTGTGTCATAATCTTCTTTGTGTGTGTATGATTTACTTATGAAGTTTTGTTCTCTTTCTGTATTCACAGTCATGTGCATATGTATTTGACAGATCAATGCTATCGTTCTCTCCTTGTGCTATGAAAGTTAAAGTGTGTAAAAAGATTTGAAAATTCACACAACACTGATTTACCCCCCCCTCTCAGTGTTGATTGTACTCCTACAGTTGGTATCAGAGCCAAGTTTCCCTCTTGCAGCTTAATCAGCTTGGGTAGGTCCTGTGTGTGGAGTTCAATGGGTAAGTGCAGAAGAAATAAGAATAAAAATGTCAAGCTTCATTCTAGTCAAAAGGTTCAAAAGACATCTTTCATATCAAATCCAGATGTTGATATAAAGTCAGTGGATAAAGATGTTGTCCAAGTTGAATCTAATATTGTTTTAGATGTTCCTCAGTTTGATGGTTCAAATTTTTCAGTTTGGTATGTTAGAATGCAAGTATATTTATCCTCCTTAGGATGTGATGTTTTAATGTCAGTTGAAAATGGTATTTCTGCAAATAACAAAGAAGTTCTTGAATATAATGATATTGCAAAGAAGGCTATATTATCTGCTCTGTCTAATGATGTTATTTGTAAGGTTATGGATTGTGTTACAGCTCAGGATATGTGGAGGAGATTGAAAAGGATTTATCAAGATAATGATAAAGAAGGGGACACTCTGGTGTGTGAAGGAACTAGCAATGAAAAGAGACTTTCAAATGAAGAAGTTGAAGTTCAATCCCAATCAAATTCAGAAGAAGCTAGCATCATAAGTGATAATGATCAGAGTGATGATGATCAGGATTATAATGAACAAGATTGTGAGATTGATTTGGAAGGAGAGCATATATATGCTTTGGGTAAGCTTAAGAAGTATAAGAGAGAGAATCAGAAACTAAATTTGCTGCTGCAACAAGAAAGAGAATCTAAAGATAATGTACATTCAGAACTTGAAATTGTATCTACAGATCTTGAAGAGGCCAGATGTCAAGTTATTAGTTTAAAGACATATATTGATGATTCAGATAAACTAGTTGCTAGATTAAAGATAGAAATTGAAGAAGCTAAGAGGATAGCAGATGTTTCAATATCTGACCTTGAAGTTAGAAGGATTGAGAATCTAAAACTGGAAGGTGAAATTATCAAACTCAGAAAAGATTATGATGGTCTCAAGACTTTATCTAAGAAGTATCAGGAGTTTGAAGAAAGCACAAGCAAGTTACATGTGTTGTTGGGCAAACAGAAGCAGCATAATGACACAACTGGATTAGGATTTGAAGAAGGGGAATGTTCAAAAGTCAGAGAGACTCCTAGAAAGATGATTGATTTGAATACTGCCACTGAAAACAAAATGCATAATCAAAGAAGAAGAAATTTCAGAAGAAGTGCTCCTATTAGACAAGCATACATGTATAGGTATAACTATTCATTTAATGGTTTTTATTATACTTGTAATCAATTTGGGCACAAATCAGTTAATTGCAGAAGGAATACTGACATTATTTGTTACAAGTGCAAAAATATTGGACATATACAAAGAAATTGTAAAAGGTATGATTCTGCATGGAAGTCTAACATGAGTTCTCAAAGGTACTATCAGTCATTTAATTATGATTTTGACATAGTTTGTTACAATTGCAACTCTCTTGGTCATAAAGCACACAGTTGCAGGAGAGCTCCACCTAATTTGAAAGGTTGGGAAAAGAAAAAGATAGAAAAGGTTTGGAGGAAGAAAGAGCCTGTTAAGATTTGGAAGCAGAAACATAGTCAAGAGAAGTCAAATACTAAGCTTGTGCATCTTACACAAGTCATTTCATCTGTTGCATAACAGATAGCATAATGTGAGGGGGAGTTGTTCTTGTTCTATTTTTTATCCCCAAGAAGTTACAGGAGAAGATCAGTTGATCTTGTTTTGTTTGTCATGCTTTCCTGAAATGTTTGAAATGAAGTTTCTGATGTTTTTGAGTTTCAGTGTATGTTAGGTGATTAGTAACATGTTTAGTGGATCATAAAGTGTTCAAAAGCTCTTTACACAAAGAGTTTGATGATGTTGTGACATTGATCCTATTTGTATATTGTTTGATACTTACATGATTAAGTTGTCATGATGCTTCTGTTAAGATGTTGTCAAGGAACTCTCACCTGGATTTGGTTTTGCAAAGTGTTGTTGCAGAAAGAATTTGTTGATGCAGTTTGTTTGTTTGAATGACAGAGTTAAGAGGCAGTAGTTCTTGTATAATACAGTATGTTTCAGATGTGGTTTTGTATCAGAATTGACAAGTATCTTGTGCAGAACAAGAGGATAGTTCAGATGGTCTTCATTTTTTTTGTCATGTCAGAAAATGTGTTAGAATAGTTTGGTTGCAGGATGATAATTTAATGGTCATATCTACTACCTTGTTGAGTAATGTTTTATGGAATATGTTTTGCATAAGTATTGAAGCTTTCAGGTGATTTGGAGATAGTGTTTCACTTGTTTCATTGATGATCTTCCTCACTAATATGTTTCAGACAGAGTTCTTCAAACGATGACATTGATGGTGATATCCTGCATTTTTCATCAGAGGAAGTTAAAGGGGGAATTAATCAGAGGATTGAGTTGTCACTATCATGGGAGATTTGAAATGGTCTTATCAAAAGTGGTCATCATGTCACCTTGAGTTGGGAACTATGTGATGAGGAGTCTTCATGATTTTTGTCTACAAATCTGTTTATCAAAGAGTATTGGTATGTTTATGATTTCTTTGCAAAAGTGTTCAGAAGGTTAACTGTCAGTAAATGGATGGTATACTTCAGGTTGATATGTTGCTTCAAGACTAATTCAGGAAGTGGATAAGTGTTAAGTTGAATTGAGTTATGTTGGTTAGTCTTGTCAGTGTTTACCAATGATATTTCTGAGTAGTAATTTGTTTGTGAACTTTAACACATGGGAGATCTTGGAGATTTGTTATTTCAGGTCCAAAAGGTTGTTGATTGAAGAAGAACTGTTTGTTTTGAAAGTTTGGGATGCTATCAGGAAGGAGTGTGTCAGTCTTCATCTTCACAGTGGTATTGTCATCAGATGTAAGTTTCATGAAAGACAAATGGCTTCAAAGATTTTGGTAAGTGGTTCAAATTTTTTGATTGAAAATAACAAGATAACAAAAGTTTATGTTTTCAAAGTTCTCATATTGCAGGGTGATTGTAATTATCAAGCTATAACATATTTTCAGTGGAGTTGTTCTCAGGGGGAGATAATAGTCTTTGTCATCCGATATCAAAAGGGGGAGAAAGAAAAATATGCATCAGGTGGTTTTGCCATCAATGACAAAGGGGGAGATTGATGGTGACAGGTTGTCATTGATGACAAAAAGGTGTTTGGTCCTCATGTCATATTTCAGGATGTCTTCAAGTGGGAGAGATTTAATGCAGAGACAATGTATTGATTGTTTGAAATCTGATGTGTCTTGCAGATGCAGAGACTGGTTTTATACTTCATAGGTTTGATCTTGCATCATCAAGTGTACATCATCTTGTCTGTTGTTGATAGGAGCAGGAACAAGAATACATCATCTTGTTTGTTGATCTTGTTTGTTGTTGATCTTGCATCATCAGGAGTACATCTTGTTTGTTGTTGATAGGAGCAGGAACAAGAGTACATCATCTTGTGTGTTCTTTCCATCACATCTTGATCAGCATGGTTTATACAGATGACATAATATGCAGTGAAACAAAGTAGTCTTCATCATGATTATAGGTGATCTCAGGAGTTATAATATTTCATTTGAGTTGGTTAGAGGATCAATGGGTGTTAGCATTGGTATAGATGTTCTTGATTGGTTTCATTTCAGGGGTTCACTTGGTTATTTTTTGTTGATCCTATTCACAATACTATTGCAGAGAGTTTTCAAGGACTTATGTGATGATAAGTCTGAAGCTTGTAGAGTATGGTCTTCAAGGTGCTTAAGGTGTTCAAAGTCTAAAATTACCTTATTTTAATGTCCTCAAAGTATATACTTTAAACCCTAGTTTAAAATGTCTTTTTCAATAATGACCTGCTACTACAGGTTCATAACTTAAAAATTACCTGTTGAAGGGTTTACTTCCCGTGCTGTCCACCGGCCTCATAAAAGTCCCTTACTTTTTGCATCAGTCTATTTTCATGTGTGTGAGCGCTAATAAAGGTTTAAAGTTTTTGTTTATGGTGACAAAGCATATCAAATGCTATGTTTTAATGAATTTTGGGCGGGAAAATCAAGTGGTTAGAAAAGGCCCGATGCCTTGGAGTTTTCTTTTGAAGCCCCTGATTCATACTTGAAATGGATTTATTTAAATTTGCATTGACTCCTATAGGTAAGGCAAAAAGCTAGGGGAGCTTAATATGTATTTAGGATGTCGTTCCCTAAGCCTTTTAAGGCTTTAGTTTCTTTTTAGAAACTTTACTTAAACATTAAGTGGTCGGCCTATACCACTTTGATGGATTCTAAAATTGTGAGTTTTTGGATCTTATATTAGAAATTATTTTTTTCTAATTTAAAGAAATGACATTAGAATTTTTTTGAGGAGATTTTTTTTACAAGGCGGATTGGATATTATTATTGAAATTTTTTTAGAGGATGAAGATTTTGAAGACTAATTTTTTTTGTAGAAGATGTTTTGAAGAGCTTGTTTTTTTGTAGTGTGAAGAATATATTTTTTGAGGAGATTTTGGTGGAGATTTTTCATTTTGCAAGATATGAAGAGTCTTATTGAAAAGAAAATGAAGGGCTTGAGAAAATGAAAGGGATTTAATTTTTGAAAATGCAGAGATGGAAGATTATCTAAGATTTTGTTCAGAGTTTTTTATTATATTCATTTGAAGATTTTTTATAAATTGTTTTGTGCAGAGTAAGTGAAAGGTTTTGAAATTTTTGAAGAAGATTTACATATTTTTGCAAGGGATAATTTGAGATGTCAAAGAATATGAAAGAGCTCTAAAATGGACAGAGAAATAATATTTTTTATTACAAGAGATTGATTTTTGAAATAAGAAAAATTGCAGAGAGAAGGTGAAAAGTTTTTTGTTTGCAGGTTCTTCATTGAGGGAAGATGAAAATGTTCATACAGAAGAGGAAAGGTAAAAGATATTCAACTGGTATAAAATTGTTTTCCAGGTGCATTAATGGAGGAATTAAGAAGGATAGAGATGAAACATACAGTGTTGTGAAGTGTTGTTGAATGGATTAGACTACAGATTTGATATGCAGTGTTGATGAATGGATTAGAATACAAGATTGATATGTAGTGTTGATTGGATCAGAATAAAGGATTGTTGAGTGTATCCAGATGTCAGATTGAATAGAATGGGTATTTGACAGACATATGTTTGTATTGGATGGAAACAGAGTATCCCTCTGATTTGGTTATTACATTTGTTGGTAATTTGGTTTGCCAGTGAGGCACAATATGCCAGTGTGGCTTGTGGTCAGTGAGACCTTTCTATGCTAGTGAAGCTTGTGGTTAGTGAGACCTTGTATATGTCAGTGAGACATTTGTAAGAAGTTTTTCATTTAAGCCAGTGAGGCAGTTTAGAGTGGTTTTTCTACCCCTGGAGGGTTTTCCACTCATGCAATTCTTGTGTCATAATCTTCTTTGTGTGTGTATGATTTACTTATGAAGTTTTGTTCTCTTTCTGTATTCACAGTCATGTGCATATGTATTTGATAGATCAATGCTATCGTTCTCTCCTTGTGCTATGAAAGTTAAAGTGTGTAAAAAGATTTGAAAATTCACACAACACTGATTCACCCCCCCTCTCAGTGTTGATTGTACTCCTACACCCACAACATAAAATAGTCAGAAAGATAGAAGACTAATAGGTGCAAGGACTACACATGGCTCCAATACAACATAGGTCAATATGAACAACACAAGTAACTCAAACATCACTTTTAGAGGTAGTCACACAATAAAAGGGGAAAACACACTTAGGGAATGCTAGGCTATAGTAGGGAAGAGTGTCATCACATGGTCCTAACATGGGTTATCCTATAAGTCTCTCACTGGATGCTAGCCCCCATCCATGGGTTATCTTGGCTGTCCAGATGCCGACCCCCATCTATGGTTATCCTGGTAGTCTCTCACTAGACACTGGCCCCATATGGTAACACATGCAGAACCAACATTCCTTTCCTAAGGACAAGGAAGTTAATCTTGCCAACCATAGCCTTCTCATCCCATCCTTAGCCTGAACGAGCACTATAGGCATGGGTGAGACATCTAATTATCTTATTTAGTATGGAAACTACCCAACCCTTTAAATTTATTATTAAGTTATCACTGGATTAAAAACTTCCAATGGGTTATCCTAGTAGTCACTTTGGGCACTGACCCCACAATGAAAGCCACTCCCCTACCTGCATCTGGAAGACCCTATCCATGAAGCAAGACAATTACAATCACAATGACAAGTAACATATACAATACAAGGCATTTACCTTCTTGCATGCAAAACATAATCACAAGGACCAATTCTTATGTCCTTATCCCAAAACATAAACCAAGCATGAACTATCACATTCTCATCATGATGCATTTACAACACAAAATACACATCATTTCACATCACATGGAGCAAGGCATTATCCATCTTGCATAGTCATCATAACCACATGAATAGGTACACTGAGCAAGGTATTATCCATCTTGCACATGGATGAATAGGAGGCAATATTTCAAGAATGCATTTCATTCAACTCACATGATGTACATAGAGCCAACCCCCACACAATCATACCCTCCTAGGCCTCTAGAAACAACTTCCCCAAATGACCCAACACTTGACACCATTAAAAATACAATGGTTTCACATCACATTCACTCTCAAAGCACATCATAAACTAATATCCTTCAACAATATTTTTTTAAGGAATGTAACATTAATCCAAGCATAAACAATCATCTAACAGTTATAAAGTGAATATATCTCAATAATATAGAACTATAACTTTCTGATCACTAGTAGCAGTTATAATATGATCATAAGATATAAGTGTCCATGAGTAACAATATTTTAACTAATAATTCTCAATAGTTATTTTAATTTCATTTTATTAAAATGATTCCGAACAAACTACAAATAACTCTAAGGCATAAAAATTAAACACAACAATTATTTACACTATTTACATTGATGTAGATTTCATTAATAATCTAGACAATTTTGTAAATACTATTAAATATAACTTTAGAAGCAAGGCTAAAAGCCTATAATATTGGAATGCTATAAATCTCTTACACTAGTTAGAATCACAAGATACAAAACCCAAAGCTACAATGAAGGAACCTTGTTCTAAGGTTAGCTTGAGAGGAAAGGAATATAGAACAACAAAACATTCCTATAGATCTAACATCTTCATCAAATGTACCACACTTTTAACCACATGCATATGATAGGATCATAACACATTTAAAGGATGGTTCAAACCAAGTAGAAGTATCATGGCTAAAGCAACTCAAGAGTGAACACTAATAGGGAACAAGTAAAAGAACAATCTTTTTCTAGGTTTTACCAAATTCTATTCAACACATGAATAGGAAGAGAGAAGCTAAGGTTGCTATGGGAAAGCTTAAGTGTCAACTTGATCAATCTTCTATAAACCACTACTACATTGGTCCTATGAATACCAAAATGATCATACCTAATACAAAGTTCTTCTAGAGGTGTCTACACCTCATATCGATTACCAAGCTTGTTAAAATCCCTTACCCAATGCTAGTATTAATGGAATAAACCAATACAAAGCATTCTAACCTTCTAACATACCAAGTCTAGGAATAGGAAAGGGATTCATTGAGTTCTAGACATAAATATGATACAAAAAATTTCTCAACAACAAGGTTAATAAGAACGTGACATTTGTTAAGCACAAATTATAAATATGCTCTATACAACTAATGAGCCACAACATCCGTAAAGGCATTTCTTATCACATCAAAATTCACTTACAACATCACATACACATGAAATCAGGACATACTAATCTATGCCTCAGGAAACCCTCGACAACATGACCCTATTACGACTACTGATACAACTTACACAAGTTCCATCTACCTTATACAATTCCACTCATAATCAATTAATTTCTAAAATAAACTTATAAATCAAATCTTAAATACATTGTTTACAAACCTAATTTCAACCTGTTAATCAATTTTCAACTTAACACTATTGTTACAAAGAAATTGTAGTAAAATCAATATTAAATTCATCAACAATAATTAACAACCATGTCAACTCTCATTTATATAGTAATGTAATTATATATGTGTGTGTGTGTGTGTGTGTGTGTGTGTGTGTGTGTGTGTGTGTGTGTGTGTGTGTGTGTGTGTACTTTTGTGTAACAATTAATAAGATATCAGTCATAAGGTTTGTGCAATTTTGGTTAGACAGTTATGCAAAAGATCAAGGCATAGACAAGGTCTGTGAACTATTTGATAGCTATCTCAAAGAGACATCATCTCTTGGATCGAAATGATTGTAGGATATGCATAGAATGGATTTGTAGATTTAATAACAACTAAGATGGCATAGGAATTATTTGTCACTAATTGATACATATATCTAAATTGACAAACTGGGTAATGCTAATTTTTGGATATAATTTTTATTTATAAGAGATGAATCTTATATAAAATTTTTAGAGAAACCTAGTTTGAAAATAAAGAGTTATTGGTGATGCAACTAACTATTTTAAGAGAGACAAAATGGGTGAGAGGTAAATAGTCACAAAATATTCATATCTCCAAAATGACAAATTGGTTAAAGCTGATTTTTGGATATGATTTAGATAGCCAAGTTGTGCACCATATATAAAAAAATTAGAGAAACCTAGTTCCTAAAAATAAAGTTATGGTTGACATAATAGACTATAAAAATATAGATGAAATGGGTGAGAGATAGACAGTCACAAAATATTCATATCTCTAAAATGACAAACTGGGTAAGGCTAATTTTTGGATAAGATTTGGATAACTAGGTCGTGCACCATATATAAAACAATTAGAGGAACCCAGATCATAAAAGTAAAGTTATGGCTAACATAATAGACTATAAAAATAAAGATGAAATGGGTGAGAGATAGACAGTAACTTCAATTGGTGATTCCAAGAAATGTAATCATACAAACATGCATAATTGGATCTGATAACAAGGCTTCTAACCTCTCAAGAAAATTACAATCGACCTAAAAAATAATAAATCAAACATTTGCTTGAACATAAAACTGAGACAGAAATTAGAACCAAAGGAACCTAATTTTGCTTGCTTGACTGGGCTGAAGATTTGATGTCGGGTTCAACTACTACAACCACAAACCAGTCTCTTCCATCTCCTCTCCCCCAAAAAGTTCAATCTACTAAAGATTATTATGAGAGAGAAATCCCCCCAATATCTTCTAGAAGATTCCTCCCAATAAAGGCAATAAATTCTGCCTAAATCCCTTTCTTATAATTTTCTATTTTTTAATCATTTACAACTAGACCAGACAATAATAATATTATTATTATTATTATTTTAAAAATGAAAGAAAAAAATAATATGTTGCATATGTCTTTTGGTCAATTAATGTATCTTTTTGTGTGTAATCCTTCTCTTTTCGGTTGTTTTGGAGAAGGCTTATTGGTGTTTATAAGGTTTACATCTAGCTTAGTTGTTGGAGCTATTATCTTTCAGCCCATGAACCTGCAAATTGGGGCTTTTTGTTAAGCTTCTTTGTAACCTTCTTTTTAATATATATAATATGTTTCAGGTGCCCTGCATCTTTTGCTTCAAAAAAATATCTTAAATTAAATATAATAAATAAAATATCTCTTAGTCAGAGTAGCTCTATACCTTTTTATATATTTAGGATATCTTTCGACATCTCCTAAAAATATATATTAAGATATATCTACTATATATATTTAAGTCCCTATAAATTAATATATTATTAATCATATTTGCAACTATATAATCATCTATAATAATATTGAAATACATAATTAAAACATATGTTCCATTTATATTAAGTCTATATATAAAAAGTCATATGTAACTATGTCATGAGAGCACTCCCCTCATTTTCCTATTGTTGTAACTCAGAGAATGACATGGTTAAGGAGGAGGATACTGGAGATGAGGATAATAAGGTATGCCATAATTGTAACTACATTCATGACAAGGGGCTCAGGCCTATGTAATTTGTCTGTCCCTGGTTTCTCTGCTTACTTGACACTTAATACTTTATGTCATAGACTATTTCTATTTGGTGATGGGGTAATATGATAGATGGGGTTTTGGGTAGATGGTTAAGTCAATATTGTGTTGTCTCTATTGATATCTCATTAACAATATGCATTATATGCGCTACTGGACTATGGGTGAATGCCCAATTTTGAAGCAGTTCTTGGATCTAAACCAAGTATTTTTATCAACAAAAAATATGTAACTATGTCAATATTTATGATAAAGGAAAAAAACCTAAAGTTTACTTTTTTTTCATGTATGATGTATGTTTTTATCTAACAATATTAATTTAACCCGAGTACCATTATAAGTATCTTTTTACTTTTCACTTTTTATTTGTTTAATTCATAATATATATTTTAAACTCTTTAATAAAATTATATTTTCATAGCCCATATATATTTTTAGTGTCCAAATATTTATCCTTATCCTAGACTAAGCTCCATGCTATTTCCAAGTTTCTTACATAATTTACTATTTTAAGGGGTAAAAGTAATTTTTATTCACCCCCAAAGAGATGTCCTCATTTTTATTATTCCTTTTCAGCACTAGCTATTTCTTTTACTCCTTTTTTAACTCTAGAGTAATTACATATAAATTTTATTTTTAACCCCATTTTAATGACAAGGGTTACTATATGGGAAAATAATATTTCTTTTCTACATTGGGGAAAAAGTTCCATAACAATATGCATATTTATTATATGTATATATGTATGTGTATAAACATTATTAGCCATGTCCCTTATGCAAAAACATCCTTGGGAATCAAGGAAATCTCACATCATGCATAAAAATAATTTCTTTTGGTTAGTTTTAGTTCATTTGTTTGTTGGTTGGTTGTCAATTAGTTGCAGAAGAATCTATCGCATTTCACCACAATTTGAAATCTAGTTTTACAATTTTAGAAGTATGTTGTAAGGAGATGAATGGATGTTGTGTCCATGTTTGAGTTGAATTGGGTCAATATAAGAGTGTTACTTGATTTATGAACATCTATTGGGCTGATAGTTTTGCACAGTTGTAGCTTTTCCTACTTGCATTAGATTATTTGGAGTTTGCACCAATAAAGGAGTATATCAAAAGGCTTATTGGACCCCTATGGACATGTGTCATGCACCACATGAATATTCTCCACCATTTCTATTGTATGGATTTATAGAAGAACTTGTTAACACCGATTGATGACACATATAATGTGGCATAGAACTTTGTGCCACCTTATGCCCAATGCAAATCATCTTAGAGGTTTGGGAATGTTATTTATACGTTGTATTTAAATTCATTGAGGTCAATCAAAGAAGAAGAAAGATAGAATAGTGAATTAAAGAAGAGAGGGTACGAGCTCTAAGTTGAGGAGTGATGCAAAGGAATGATTGACTAGGATGGAGTTTAATATGGAGGAAGTTGAAGATGCACAACATGTAGAGATGTAGTGAATTTGATCGTTGTAACTACATAGTTAGTAAACTAAATGAGTATGGCCTAGCATGTAGGAAGCCCATTCAAGAAAATTGCATCATCCAATATTGTGAGATCAATAAAGTTTGTGTTGTTCAGGTGAAATTCTATGATTTGTGTGGTTTTACTTGTTTGGTTGAACCATTGGACAATCCTTCACTAGATCCTTCGACTGTGACTGCATTAAATGCTCTCAAAGAATGGTAGATCATTTAAATAAGCATTGATGTGGATGAGCCCAATTAATGTAGTTTTTCAGAATGAGTTTGATAAAAAAAGGTAGAATATCAACAAGTAGAGTAGTTCTATGAGGTAAATTAAGACATATGAAAGAACGGGAACTGTGCTGCATTTCTTTTGAACTTTACAAGAAATTGATAAGGTATCTTCTAGTAAGAGAATATTGGGGAAAAGATCCCTATGACCTTACTAGCTATCAAATTATGACATTCCACAAGAAGATTGTAAACCAAGCGCTAACTGTGAGGCAGTTTATAGGGGTGATTATGGGTAGATCATTTACCTGAGGTACTTTAAATCAATTCAACATGGTGGCAAAGAGAGGGCATGGTATTGTCAATGTTGTTAGATGAATGTAAGAGATCCATGAGATGTTAAAGGCTATACATAACTAAATGGATGCACTTAAACAAGACTTTTAAAGAAACCCTAAACTTAGGGCCTGAGAAAGTGATAAAGAATAGGAAGTAGACCCTATGGAACCAACTGGAAGTGAAGAAGAAAAAGAAAAATGAATGTTGAAGGCCATAATAGGCCTTAGTTAGAGGACTAGGGTAGATATACCTAATTATTTATGAAATTGAATCCTAAGGAGTTGATATATTTGTTGGCAATTAAGGTGTCTCAACCTTTGCATATTCCTAATGTGTGTACTTATTTTTTATCTAATAAATTTTTCCTACTATTGTAAATTTCCATGTAAATCTTATCTCGTCACTTTGTGGGAGTTAGCACAGTTATGTGTCACCCTACATGGAAGGTGACTAGATGTATTTTCTCCTCATATGAGGAGGTAGGTGTCCCATTTTGTGTTTGTATAGTTTTTCCATGTGTCAGGACCTAGAGGTCATGTGTTATGAGGTATGATAGATTCTAGGACACGTAAGATATGATAGATTCTATGACAATGTAAGAGCCAAAAATAGAAGGAATGAAGACAAGTGTCATTTTCATGTATGTCACTATAAGAGGGATCTTTGAATTAGCTATTTTAGAGTGCCCAAGTTGTCCTATGACATGTTGTAAGAGAATGTTCTAGAAATAGTTAGTTATGATAGATTCTCTTACAATTCTAAGTGCTATCATATATGATAGATTCTATGACAGTAATAAGATTGGTAAGAGCACTTGTCATAACCTAGAGATAGAAAATTTGGGGTGGCCATGTTGAGGAGATTCCATGAAAGGGTTTGACAAGTGTTAATGATAGTTAGAAGGTGTTAAACAAGTATTACTAGCTAGTAGAAGCGTGTGGGAATGTGTACCATGAGGATTTTGATGCAGAGGAAAATGATCAACAACTCAACTTTATACTGGCATATTACAAACAATGTGACACAATCACTTAGATGCTTCAAGTTTCACAAGAACTTCTCAAGACAAAGGTCTCCACAAAGGCACCATTAGGGTTTCTAACTCTCTTGACCCAAACAAGGTTTCTCCAGGTCTTCTCATTCCTCATTAACTCCAACACAATGATCCCAAACCATTCCCAAGGCTTGGACCTTCACCAATTAGTCTTTCCTTCATAGGCTGCTCCATTCCTAGTAGCCCTGTTTTATAGGACAGTCACACATAACTTTTGAGATAGTTCACCAAACAAAACTGTGAGAGCATATTTGGATACCCATTAAGATGTTCTCAAAAGTATCAAGAAATCACTATAGCTTACTTTGGAAGAGACTATCCAAAAATGGACTGATACGTTTTGCACAAAAACTTAAAAATCAGAAATTTACTATTTTTTTACCATAACTTGCAAACCCGACCTCATTTCCAACATCTAAAACTTGTTTTGAGTACCCATTAAGTCATTTTAAAACATATCTAGAAATCACCATTGATTATTTTGAAAAGAATACCTCAAATTAGGACTATCAGCGTGCTAACTAGGCCTATTATGTTATAACTCACCAAGGGCTTATTGCAAGTGGGTATCCCATGACTTCCCATACCTTGCATGTGCATGGAACACATCATAAACGGTATACACATGCTCATTTAATCATCCAAATACCTTTCCAACTGATATTTTACCAATCCCAACACCTATACCTCTTAACTGTTCTTGAAACTCTATTTTTCTGGACTGTCACACAGAAAAATAGTCATAAACTTTAATTTTTTCTACATCAACTATAGATATCTAATCAGAGACCTCAAGGAATTGAAGCGTGATACTACTACAATCATTTCCATCAAGGATTTACAACATGCAAAGGATAAAACAATGAAGAAACACAAGATTTCATGCCACTATTTGCCCTAAGACAGGGTATTGACAATTTTCAGAAAAATACCAATATCTAACACAAAACAAAACCAAAAAGCATGAGACCAACTGCAAACAGAAGGTGGTTGAAGGATCTAGCATTTTCAATCCATTAGACATCCATGCATTTCCGTACAGGGCCATATAATAGCAAAAAACAACAAATTTATGAAGGAAAATATAGGAAAACAGTGTTTTTTCTCATTCCATGTTAAAATCTTCACCCACCCATGAATTTCTTGGATGTTACAAGGCCTTTTAAAGGCATTCCAATTTATCTTTTCAGTTCCTAACTTCCTAGGAATGAATCAAGAGCCAAATGACTCCTCACCTTCCCTCATTTTTACATTTTTGAAAGATAACATTTCCCCTTTTGCAAATGGAGATAACATTTGAACATTTAACACTCCTAATGACATAACAATGACTTTTTTAACCTTATACAATGTTGAAGCATTACAATTTAATCAAAATCAAAGATTTATCTAGGACAACTTTGATTTGCCAAGGTGCTCCTGCACCATATTTGGACACCCACCTCCTAGAGGACTCTTCTCATGTCTTGTAAAGTCTATATAAGATGCTTCTTGGAGATAGTTTTGAATGTTGGTTTTTTCAAGTATCATTATGCTATTAGTTTTTTTCCAGAAATTGGTTGCTTGAAGACTCCTACAATAGTGTGGATCTTCAAGTGTATTGTAATATTTATTGTTTACTTTAATACATTGATTTGTTCTTTGGAGTGTGGGGTTTTTCTATCGAAAGGGGTTTCCCCACATGTATCTTGTGTTATGTATTTCATTCTCTCTATATTATGTTTCTACTTCCATAGTGTAACTATAAAAGACTATAATTTACACTATCTCTCCTCTCTAGATCAGTATAGGAAGCATTTTCCATTTACCTTTCTTCCTTTCAGTTGGTATCAAAGCCTAATCAACTTGGGTTCTAGTTGTTGGTAGAGGGTTTTTGGTATTGATCTTTGTTTGAGTCAGTGATTGTGTAGAGAGTTTTTAAAATATTTGTTACAGAAAGGAGATGGAAAGTACATCAAGGAGGATTGAAATGGAGAAGTTCAATGGTGGCAACTTTGAGCTATGGAAGCTTAATATGGAGGACATGCTCATAAATAAAGACCTATAGGTTACATTGTTTGGTACTAAATCATTAGGCATGAAACAAGAAGATTGGGATGTAATGGACTAGAAAGCCAAGGGTTTGATAAGACTCTATCTAGATGACTATATGCTTGTCATGCCCACATTTCTCATGCGGTCACAACATGTATCACATGTGTCATGTCCACACTTGTCATGTGGTCATGACACGAAATATCAAAAAAATTCCCACGCTTCCCTGGAAACCCCCTCGCATGCGTAAGCGTGCTCAGTGGTGAACGCTAAAGGTGTAATAGTACAGTTGTCAATGGGGTACTACGCACACATGCGCATACCCTAACACAAGAAGGCCAACAAGGGGGTCATCGTGACGTAGTTAGCGTCACTACAAGGGTTAAACTCACCAAACAACTAAACCCTAGATTCCAGGAAAATCTAGCAGCATAGCGCCTCACAGGCGTGAGTGGGATTTATTACACTAACACTAATCTTGAAATGAGGTTTCCTGATAGTGTTAACAAATTTATTACAACTCCCTAATTACAATGAATTTACAGTTGATCTCTTTAATGGAACATTTTTCAACAAAGCCCGATCATCTATTCTCTTTCACATTTTCTGAAATTTAATATTAATTTCTCCTCCTGAGTTTAGCATTTTCAACAAAGCCTGTTCTTTTGTTCTCCTCTCTATTTCTCTGAAATTTAATTTTGATTGTAATTCTTTATGGTTATCTTTCTTTTCTTCACGTTTTCTATCAATCAGAGTTATCACTACATCCTTTACATTATTCCTAATTTCTTGGTAGATCAGATCACTTAAAACAGGTTTACTAACTTCACTTGATGAAGTCCCCTAGGTTTCTGCTCCAATTTAATTTCAACATTTGAATTAATTTTGATAATTAATTGGCCCCTAATCAGGATTAATGAAGAGTTAAATCTTACTTAGTTCTCTTAGCCTATTTCGGAAATGCCATGCATTTTCTCCTCTTTGTTTTCACTGTTATCTTTTCTTTCTCTTTGTCTCTCATTTCTCAATTAGGCATTTTCTCAATCTATAGTTTGAGTTTACACCACATATGAAATGCATATGATGGTTTAATTGCATTTATAAAGATATGCATATCTATATAAATGCAAATAAGCATATATATATATATATGCTTATTTGCTATTATATTTCTAAGTCTCTTTTGTTAAAATAAAGGAACATATTTTTCTTTTCATTTTTTTGATATTTTAATTGGGAAAATTGTTAAACCTCAAACACATTTTCCTATATTTTAGAATTAATATATATTCTTATTAAATGTTTGCTATATATATATATATATATTTATATTTATATTAGTTTTCTATTCAATTTGAAATTAGGTTTTCTTTTTAAAACCTATACATTTTATTTTATTTTAAATAGGGCTGAAGCCCTCAAATCTTTATGTTCTAACTCATTGGCTAAGCCCTAACATGTTTTTTTTATTTGTTTGTTTGTTCGATTAGCAGGGTTGAGGAGTGGCGGTGGTGGATTGGTGGTTGGTCGCTGAGTGGTATGGCACAGAGAGAGGGGGGGCTTTGAGTGATGAGGCCGTGGACAGAGGGAGGTTGTAGAGGGCATGGGTGGACATAGGGTGGAGGGAGGCATTGGTGGTGGTCGTAGGAAGCGGTGGAGGCAGATCACAGCGGAGGACGAGGGTCATGAGGAGCAAGGTGCAATGTGGTGGTACTGCGGAGGGTACGCGGAGGCCGTGATGGAGTTTATGTATTTACGGGGGTGTGGGGAGGGGGCAGAGCCCCCACCCACATCCCAATCCACATCCCACTTAGTGGGGTGTGGGTGGGGGCTCCACCCCCTCCACACACCCTTTGCAAAGCCTACGGTGGGGGTTCAAACCCCCACCGATATTGTAAATTTTAAATTATTTCTTTTTTTTACTGTGTTTACAATACATAAAACCTGTGAATAATAAGTTTTATTTCCCCATTTAATTTCGTTATTATATATATATATATATATATATACACCACAATTTCTCAACTCAATAAAATTCACAGTTTTATTTTTAAAACAAATGACTGTAAAAATATAGAATATATATATATATATATATATATATTAAATCATTACTGTCAAACAATTTGTAAGGCAGAAAAAGGAATTAATATATATTTGATTTTCATACAAATGTATTTTCAAATGCATCTCTAAAATAAAAATTATCAATTTCTTTTTATTTTCTTTCTAAAAAAAAACATTATACAAGGATAATTAAACCTATTTTTCTTTTAATTAAATTTCAATTTCAAGTCAATAAATCCAATTTAAAATAGTAAACATATGATTTACAATGAAAGAGAAATAGTTGTATTTGCAATCATTTACAACAAAGCTTGAATGCATTACTATAATCAAATTCCATTTCCTTCCCAAATAACAAATTACAACTTTCATAACTTATTAAAATTAATATTTCCTCTAAGTCTTACAATGAAATAAATTTTAACAAACTTTTTTTACCACAACAACTAATTCGCAACTTTGCAAATAGAAGTATGAGGAAATAAAACAATTTTAATATCCTTTTAAAAACAAATTTCTTTCTTTGATCATTTCATAAATGGTAAAACTTAATAAACACTATAATTTAAGCCATCAATACATTGAAGAGGATTTTCTCACAACTCAAGAAGTCCAAATTTTTACAACAAGAGAGGAATGAATTTCTCCTCTTAAAATCAACAAGAATGTAGCTATTAATAAGACCAAGCTCTCCTATAGAGCCATAAGAGTAAAGGAAAATAAAATATTTTTCCAAAACAAGAAAACTCTTCAATCTTCACACTAAGCTCCATGAAAACCTACATAACACACAAGAGAAAGAAACACCACACATCCTGCTCTCCTCCCTATTGTAGACCCACAAGAGGGTCGCCCCTAAGTTAGGGAGATCTTCCACACACTTAGGGAATCCAATCCACTTCACAACAAGGAAAATCAACATCCCAAAAACACAAAATACACCCATGGATATTTACACAAACACAAGCTCAACCCAAGTGAGTTTAAAAAGGGGTAGGAGAGTGGACACACTCAACTCTAGAGTGCCACCCTTCAAAATATTACTACACAAATTTCTCATGGCCTCAAGCCAACTTGATAACAAAGTTTCCAAAGGAGTTCATATTTTGGCTCTCAAGCCATATAACAAATTGCTCAAAATCACACAAATGCCCTCAAGGCTTTCAACATCCCAAAACAAGGAATGAACTTGAGGAGGATCACTCCTCCCCTACCCCACACTTGATGAGCATTTTTCCCAAATGGGAGAAGCTCTTTCAACACCCTAATAAAAATTTCTCACAATAACAAAATACACACAACAAAAATACTTCTCACACATCCACCATGCAAGCAAAAATTGAATTACAAGGGCAAGGCCTTAGCCTTGAAAACCAACCTTTAAAGCCCTAATAATGGAAGTAGTTGATGTAGAGCTCCTGTAAAGTCTCCTCCAACCTAAGCCACCAAACTCCCTCTATCCTTTTTCTCCCAAAAACAATTTCCAATAATAAAAATTCTTCCAAATTCAACAACCTTTCTCCCTATCCCAAGTGGGATTAAAATAACCCAATCCATGAATTTAGAGGAATGGGGAGGTGACACTTGTCACCTCTTCACTCTTCCTCCCCTCTACTATTCTGTCCCAAGGGATGGGTGTTGACACATGTCACTCACCCATCCCCAAAGTTTTCCTTACCCCTTACCACATGTCCTCTCTCCAACACATGGGAGAGAAAAGGGGAGTTAAAGAGGGAAAGAGTGACACATGTCTCCCCTTCCTTCCCTCTCATGAAAGACCACACAACCCCATGGGGACTCTCACCAATTGTGAGGGAGACTTGAAGTCAAGTCCTCCACAATTGGTGGATCTTGGAGTCATCTCTATCCTTGGGAAATGAAAAGGGATGGGCTTGAGTGTTGGTACCACTCATCCTATCCCTCCCATGCCTCCAAATTCGTCACTTAACTTCAGTGTGAAGTTAAGGTGACCATACGGAGTTTATTCAAGGGTTACCCAAGTCAAAAGGGACCCTAGACCCATGGGGTATAACCCAGGGTCAACTTTAACCTAGTTAGGACACCCAGGGTCAAGTTAAAACATAAGAAAAGGGTCTCAAAAATTTAAAATTTACAAATAAAATTCAAAAACAATTCTTACAACACAAATCATAATTCAATTTAAAAGAGCTTAGACCTAACCCATTCAACCTCATGCAAAATATCATTACAACATTACATCAAACACACAGTTGATCTTAGTTCCTTGTGGAACCAGATCAGCTTCACAAGGGATTACAACATAAAGTGTGGGATGATCTCCAGTATCTGTGGTTTGTTAGCAAAACCTATGCATTCAATTGCAAAGTTAATTCCACATATAAATATCATAGCTGAAGTAATTTAAAACTTGCACTCGCATAAGATATCACAAGTCCTCTTAAGCATAAAGGAAATTGCATTACAATTTTCTATCTAACATCACCCAATTAGTTTTCCTGTAATATAAACATTAATCAAACATCACCCAATTAGTTTTCCTATAAAATAAACATCTATCTAACATCACCCAATTTGTTTTCTCTTAATACAAACATCTGTCTAACATCACCCAATTAATTTTCCTTTAACATAATAAGGTTTAATAGTTTGAAAATCTGGGATCAATAGTAAGGTAAATAGTCACATGAACGGAAATGAAAAATGTAGGCCTCACAATGCTATTAAATGTTCATGAAGAGGATACAACTTCAGATTTGTGAAAGAAGCATGGAGAGATTTATCATGCTGAATCCTTGGTAAACAAGTTATTCCTTAGGAAGAAGTTGCGTTCTCTTGGAATACAGGATGAAGGGTCTATTTCTGATCACATGAATGTGTTCAATATGCTTGTTGCCCATTTAAACTCTATTGGATTGAAGATGGAGGAGAAGGATCAGTGTGCAACATTTTTATTCTCTTTGTTAGACTCATAGGACCACCTGATTATGACCATTAGAATCACAACCAACAAGTTCAAGATGGATGAGGTGGTAGCATTATTATTGTCTGAGGAGATGCAAAGAAAGACTTTTGAGTCATCCAAGGAGGCTCTTCTAGTTCATCGAAGATCCAAGGGGAAAGGAAGAAGGACAAGAAGCAAGGAAAAGGAATATCTAAATCCCATGAGAGATCTAAGTCTCTTGGTAAGACCAAGGGTATCCATTAGAACTATGGTAAACTTGGTCCCTTTTGTAAGGAGTGTAAGGAGGAGAAGAAAAATAAAAATATGAACATGGACTCTGATTCTGATACATCCTCTTAATATGATGGAGAAGTGTATGTCATTGCCTTGGCAACCCATGCATTGGAAGATGTGTGGATAATCGATTCTGGTGCATATTTTCACATGACCTCTCATTGAGGTTGGTTCACAAAGTATGAAAAATATGATGATGGAAAGATGTACCTTGGTAATGACTATCATATGAATATTGTTGGCCATGGAGGACTCTTGATCCAATTCCTTGATGGACAAGTGAAGGGGATCAATGGTGTTTTGCACATTCAAGGTTTGGTATGGAACATAATTTCTATAAGTAAATTGAATGATGTGGGTGTGTAGGTTGTTTTCTCAAGTATGAGATGCAAGATTGCTAGAGGAGCTATGGTTCTCACTAAGGGTGTCTGCATAGACACTCTATTTAAGCTTGATTAATGAATGGTATAGTGCAATAGTTCTTCTATGTTGGAGAAAAGAGCTTCAGATTCCTCATCCTTACCATCAAAACCAACAGTGAAGAAGAGTGTTGTGTTGAAAAATGATGGTCATGCTTTCTGAGTGCCTAAGGCTGCTCATTCTATGGAGATGAAACTTATAGATTTTAAGATAATGTTGTGGCACAAGAGACTCAGTCACCTAGGTGAGAAAGGTTTGGGGGCCTTGGAAAATAAAAACCTCATTGAGGGTGATGAAGGGGGTAAATCACAAAACACACACAATATAAATTGAACTTAAAAAATAGAACTTTATTTTATTGATCTGGGCAACTAATTACATTACATAAGCTCAATTACAATCAGAGGATGAATCCTCTACTAGCTACAACACATTACAGCTTTCCCAACCTCAAGACTCTAGAATCTTCAACCTTTTGTAACCCCAAATCAGCTAGGGTTTCTATTTTCCCACCTATTCTTCACTCTACACTTGCCCCCCTTAACTCTACTACTGCTGAGGGTTCCCAAAATAGTCATAAATAGCACTTTTTGGTGGCCTCTAGCTAAATTTCAAAATTTGCAACTCCCTCCAAAAGTAGGTCAACTTCTGGGAAGCATAACTTTTGATCTGGGTGTCCGATTGATGAACCATTTTAAGCACAAAAAAGATCACGATGTGAACTATCATGCCAAAAATTTGTAAATAGATTTTCATCAAGTTTTTGGGATGTTATGGGATGTTTTAGTGCCTCATATCTTGTTCTAGAAATTTTCAAGGGCTTTTCAGAAAATAAAAACTTTAATATCTTTCAGCTCACAAATGATCTTTGTTGGATTCCTTCACCAAAGGTCTTATATTTCTATTATGTACCTTTTTGTAAGTTTTCACTTCAATCCATGCCCAAATGCAAACTTTCCTAAAATGGCAAGTACACTTTCCAAAATAGGCAAGTTGCTATTTTTACCAGTTTTGGAAAAACTAAAAGTCCTACATCATTATTCTGGATATTATGGAACCAAAAACACTAATTAAAGAAAGAAATGAAAACAACTACAATGATTTTGAATTAACTTCTTTTTTGGTGATGCAAGATTGCCCTTACACCACTGAATTCTCCTACATCAGACACCCAGGGTAACTTGAGAAGTGACCCTGTCACGTCTTAGATGTTTATGTGAGGAAAACCCAAACAGTCAACCTCTACCTTAGACAACCAAGAAGAATCTTCAATAGGCCTTCCATTCTATTTTACCAGATATTTCTCATATTGCTTACTCTGAGTACTTCTTCCCCCATGACTATCCAAGATCTCTTCGATCTCCTCCATTGAAGTAGATGCCAGAATACTCCACTGCACTTCTGTTTGTCCATCCTCTATTCCACCTTCATGATATTCTAATAAATCAGCAATGTTGAAAACAGGGGAAATATTGATCTCACTTGGCAGCTCTACCTCATATGCATTTCCTAAATCATGCTTCTTCAGTATTCTACATGGTCGAAATTTCTTCATTTCAACTTATTGTATGTTCCAATTAGGAACCTTTCTTTTCTCAAGTGAACCATGACTTCATCTCCTACCTAAAACTCCTTATACCTCCTCTCTTGATCTATCTTAGCCTTGTACTGAATATTCATCTTATTAATGTGCTTTCTCACCTCTTCATAAAAATTCTTCAGATGTTCTGCCAAGTCTTCAGCTTCAACACTTGTCTTTTCTCCTTTGTCCAGATTCCTTAACTCAGAAGAATTTCTTGGGCTATTGCCATATACAATCTGGAATGGTGATTTACTAGTACTCCTATTCACATAATTGTTGTAAGCAAATTTGCCTGTGGTAAAATCAAATCCCATCCCTTGAGCTTATCTCCTACTAAGCATCATAGCAGTTACCCAAACTCCTATTCACCACTTATGTCTGTCCATTAGTCTATGGATGGTGTGCAAAACTAAACTTCAAATCTATTTTCAACTTCTTCCACAATGTCCTCCAAAAATAACCAACAAACTTGGTATCTTGATCTGAAACTATGTTCTTTGGTAGACCGTGTAATCTCACCACCTCCCTGAAAAATAACTCTACAATATGAACATCATCATTAGTCTTCTTGCAAGGAATAAAATGTGCCATCTTTGAGAATCTGTCCACCACCACCAAAATGGAATCATGTCCTCTCTGTGTCCTTGGTAAACCAAGAACAAAATCCATACTAATATCATCCCATGGCTTCTCTGGTACAGGTAATGGTTGGTATAGACCTGTGTTCTATCTTGCTCCTTTTACCATCTGACATACTTTGGAACTTTGCACAAATTTCCTCACATCCTACTGCAACTGTGACCAATAATAATTTTCACCAACAATAGCAATGGTTTTATCTCAACCAAAGTGTCCAGCCAATCCTCCACTATGCTTCTCCTTAATCAGGTTCTCTCTCTTGGAACTCCTTGAAATGCACAACTGGCTTCCTCTAAACAACATGTCATCTTGGATTATGAAATCCAACCATTTTGTCCTATCCAAAGTAACATGTTCCAAACAAGCCTTCCAAGCCTCTGCAAAATCTAGATCTTCAGGATATAAACTTTTGAGCTCATCAAACCCAACAACCTCTATCTTCATTTCTATCAGCAAATTTTGCCTTTTGCTCAAGGCATCTGTAACTCTGTTGGACTTCCCACTCCTGTGCTTGAAAAAAAAAGTATAGCTCTCCAAAAACTCCACCCATTTCAAGTGCCTTTGATTTAACTTTCCTTAACTATTAAGATATTGTAAAGCCTGATGATCGGTATATAATGCAAACTCATTTGGCAACAAATAATGTCTCCATTTCTTCAAAGCCTGAACTATTGCATAAAACTCCTAATCATAAATAGAATACTTTTTCTTGGCATCATTAAGCTTCTCACTAAAATAGGTAATGGGTTTACCTTCTTGGCTCAAAATAGCTCCTATACCACTACCACTAGCATCACAATCTACCTAAAATACCTTATTAAAATATGGAAGTACCAAAATAGGTAGTTTTACAACTTTTTTGTTTAATGTATCAAAGCTCTTGTCTGCTCCTTTAGTCCATCTAAACTCTTTTCTATCCCCTCTCATTGTCTCAGTTAGGGGTGCACAAATGCTACTAAAATTCTTGATAAACTTTCTATAAAAACATGCCAAACCATGAAAAGATCTTACCTCCATTGCACTCCTTGGTGTAGGCCATTCAATGATAGCCCTTCCTTTTTCTGGGTCCATCTTAAGACCTTCCTCTAAGACAACAAATCCCAAGTATACCAACTCCTTTGTAAAACTACATTTCTTTAGATTAATCAACAACTTATCCTCCCTCAGCTTCTCTAGAACTCTTCTAATATGCATCAGATGCTCATACCAAGTCTTACTAAAAATCAAAATATCATCCAAATAAATAATAACAAAACTTCCCAAAAATTCTTTTAGTACCTCATTCATGAGCCGCATGAATGTGCTCGGTGCATTGGTTAGCCCAAATAGCATGACTAACCACTCATACAAACCTTCCTTTGTCTTGAAGGCTGTATTCCACTCATCTCCTTCTTTGATACAGATCTAATAATACCCACTCTTCAGGTCAATCTTTGTGAAGTACTTGGCTCTACTCAAACAATCCATTATGTCATCCATTCTTGGCAATGGAAACCTGTACTTGATTGTGATCTTATTTATGGCTCAAGAATTTGTATACATTCTCCACTCTCCATCTTTCTTTGGTGCTAGTACTGCAGGTACTGTACATGGACTTAGGCTTTCCCTTATCAGTCCCTTCCTTAACAACTCATGGACTTGTCTATTCAACTCTTCATTCTCTATGGGAGTCATTCTATGGGCTGCCTTATTTGACAAACTAGCTCCTGGTATCAAATTCAATTGATGAATTATCTTCCTTATTGGTGGTAAATCTTCTGGTAAATTATTAGCAATAATATCCTAAAATTCTTCCAACATAACTGAGACTTTTGCTAGTATATCTTCACATTTCTCCTGACTAATCTTAGGGATTAATGCAAAGCAATGATGCTCATACTTCATACCCTCCAAAAATTTCCTACCATCTACCAAACAAATTCTAGTAGTACTACATACATTTTCTTCCACCTCCTTCAAGGGCTTCAACTTATGATGAACTCCATCCTTTGTTAGGGAATATGTGTTTGCACGGCCATCATGGATAGCACTCCTATCATACTACCATGGCCTCCCCAACAACACATGGCATGCATCCATTGGTATGATATCACACAACACCTCATCATGGTAGTCCCCAATCTTGAACTTCACTAAACACTGCTCATTGACCAAAGCTCGGTGGTCCTTCTGCAACCATACAATCTAATATAGATATGGATGCTTTCTTCTTGTCAACTTTACCTTGTCGACCATCTCCTCTGAAACAAGATTGTTAGTACTTCCATTGTCAATAATAATGTCACAACACTTACCTTCACATTTGTACCTTGTCTGGAATAAACTCTTCCTCTGATTGGGTTCTTTCTCCTAATTTAGTAAAGTTCTTCTGACAACTAGGGTTTCTCCCCTTTCATCATCTTCAGAATGCTCAGATTGCACATCTTCATCTACATCTGTAACTCGTGCATTACCTTCAGGTCTTCTATTTGTCCTTCCTTGATGTTTTGGACACTCATAAGATCGATGCCCTTCTTCTCCACATTGGAAACATGTTCCTTTGAAACCTCCTCTTCAAGGTCCTTGCCCAGTTCGGCCTCTTCCTCTTCCTCTTTGGTCACCATTGTTCTGGTCAAAAGGGTGGTAGCCATTATCCCTTCTTTGATTTTGACTGGTGCCCACTTCTTAACTTTTCTTTTGATCTTCATTATGGCCTCCATAGGGTCTTCCACTAGTCCTTTCACTTTGACCTCTTCCCCTTTGTTTCCTATCAAATCTTTTATTCAGCTTCTCTTCCACCTTCAGAGAAAATTGGTATGCATCTTCTATAGTGATCATTCTGACCAGGCTTAGCTCCTCTTGAATACTCGGCCTCAACCCATTACTACAATAGGCTACCTTCTCCTTGTTGGGCTCTGCATGACCTGTCCTGATAGTAATCTTATAAAACTCTTCTATATACTCCTTGATAGACTTGATACCTTGCTTTAGTCCTTGCAGCTTCTTCAACAACTCCATTTCATAGTCCATCAGAATGAACTACTTCTTTAGTTTCTCCACCATCTGATCCCATTTGGTGATCTTTTCCTTTCCCCTTATGTTCCTCTCTAATTGGACCTCCTTCCACCAAATACTGGCGTGGCCCTTGAATTTTATTTTTGCAAACTTGACTCGATCTGGGTCCTCCACATCTTCATACTTGAAATACACTTCCATGTCATTAATCTAATCAATAAGCTATTCTGGATTCAAATCTCTAGAATATGTAGAAACTTGGATCGTAGGCCTCTTTCCAATCTTAGAAATCGCCCTCAACAACCTAACTTCTCCAGAATCTCCTACAGCTTTTGTTCTTCCTTAGATAGCTCTTCCTCAACTTCATCTTCACTTCCTTCTCTTGTTCTTGGTTGAAACCCTCTTCGTATCTCCTCTTCTAATGCATCAATTTGCCTTTGCAGGCTCTAAAATCCTCTTCAATCAAAGCATTCCTCCCAATATGATTTCTTCTTGGAGGCATCTTGATCTCTGCAAGAAACCCACAACCTCAGGTCCTAGTGGAAACTGCCTCATGGTCAGTGATCTATCTACACACTCAGGAACCCTTGCTTTGATACCACTTGATGAAGGGGGTAAATCACAAAACACACACAACAGAAATTGAACATAGAAAATAAAACTTTCTTTTATTGATCTGGGCAACTCATTACATTATAGAAGCTCAATTACAATCAGAGGATGAATCCTCTATTAGCTGCAACACATTATAGCTTTCCCAACCTCAAGACTCTAGAATCTTCAGCCTTCTGTAACCCCAAATCATCTAGGGTTTCTGTTTTCTCACCTATTCTTGACTCTACACTTGCCCCCCTTAACTCTACTACTAGCCAGGGTTCCCAAAATAGTCATAAATAGCACTTTCTGGTGGCCTCTAGCTAAATTTTGAAATTTGCAACTCCCTCTAAAAGCAGGTCAACTTATGAGAAGCATAACTTTAGATCTGGGTGTTTGATTGACAAACCATTTTTGTTAGATTTAGGACACACAACTGAGGGGGGTGAATCAGTTGTGCAAAACTTTCTTGCTATTTAAACACTTAATTCCACTTTACAGTTCAGCATCTTTATAATAAATCAATCATGGAAACATAATGCAATGAATCAAGAGCAAAAACACATCAACACATGAGACACCAAGATTTTGACGTAGAAAACCCAGTTAAGGGAAAAACCACGGGGTGATTAACCCAAGAATGTATTCTCTATTAGAAGAATAGAAAGAACAAAATGGCACATGCTAATTAGGGCTCACTACCTGAGCACACTGCTCACAAGAGGCTCACTGCCTAAAAGAAACATATTGTCTACAACTAAATAACTATCACCTACTTGAACTAGAAAATAGCATCTTCACCATGCCTGAATCAGTTCCATTAAGCTCAATACTTCTAATCTACCTTTCGCTCTCCTCCTCGCTACCACACACTCATCTCCATAAGGACAACTTCAAAATGACTTCATAATCCCTTATTTATACAAGGCATCAATTTAGGAATGATCATCTAAGTCAGCAAACATCCACAAGATCATCCGCAAGATGCATAACTCATCCGGTCGGCCTGTCTTAGGAAGAATGCCATCATCTAGAAGATATTCTTCAATTGCAAGCTCCAAATCCAATTTGGACCACCAACACGAGTTGGACACGATCCAAAGACCACCACAAGCTTGCCTGAATCACCAAGAACATCCACACTTCATCTGTTTACTGAAATCCTTCTCTCCTTCATCTAGAACCTCAAGAACATAGTTTGTCATCACTGTCACAAAAGAATAGATGCTTGCAGACCATCAAACCATGAACCAATCGAGTTAACACTTCACAAAGACTTCCTCAACACTCCCTCAAATCCGCAGAATAGGACAATGCATTTCTTGATCTCACCGGACCTATTTGTCTTACTCTGTCACCACTGAACACCTGCCAGAACCAGTTTATCTTGAACAATCACAACTTCTTCAGATCTTCATGTGGACCTCTAAAATATCAACTAGACCACCTTAAGACACATATCTACAATCTCTTTAATCTGTATCCTCTGATCCTCATCCTATCGTGGACTTTTACCTTATTGTTATTACTATTCTTCACTGTTCCAGATTGAGACTAATTTTCTCAATATCCTCAGCACACATCTCATCCAATCCTTATCATTAATGCAATAGGAGTATGTTGACATCAATGACAACACCGGTTAGGCCCATACTTGCAACAATCTCATCCTTTGTCATTGATGGCAACATATGATGTGAAAAACTATTTCAACCATCAAGACAAGAACTTCTCCTCACTATTACAACTCTCCCTATCAGCAACAACCATTCACATGTCTTCTCTTGCTTAAATGCTCCCCCTTTGATCAGCAACCACTTGTTTTTCACATGTCTTCTCTCCCCCTTTGACATCAATGGAAAAGGGCACACACTTGCAATTCTAATACTTCAGAATCATACCTACTACTCTCCCTGAGTAGAATCTCTCCATCATCAATCCGGACCACAAGATGTGACTATGATATCCACCGGATTGATGCACATCAGTGCACCTTAGTTCATCACTGGAGGGGCAATAACCCCTAACTTTTCCCTGAGAAACTCAAAAGAGTCCTTAGGTAGTGGTTTAGTAAAGATGTCAGTAATTTGATCCTTGGAAGGTAAAAACTCGAATCTGTCTTCATTCTTGTTCACTTGCTCTATCAAAAAGTGAAACTTGATGGATATATGCTTAGTCTTTGAATGTAACAATAGATTCTTAGATATATTTATTGCACTTGAATTATCATAGAAGATTGTGATAGATTCCTCATACTCTACTTTGATATCTCTTAGCATCTGCTTCATCCACAAAACTTGAGTGCAACTACCTACTGCTGCAATATATTCTTCTTCAGTTGTAGACAGAGATATTGTCTCTTATTTCTTGCTTAGCCAAGAAACCAATCTCTTCCCCAAAAAGAATGCTCCACCACTGGTACTCTTCCAGTCATCCACATCTCCTGCCCAATCTGCATCTGTATATGCATGAAGAGAGAAATCATGATCTCTAGGATACCACAAACCATACTCAACTATCCCTTTTAGATATCTAAAAATCCTCTTGATTGCCATGACATGAGATTCTCTAGGATCAGCTTGGAATCTAGCAACAAAACCAACAACATTCATAATGTCAAGTCTAGTGTGAGTGAGATACAACAATCCTCCAATCATTGACCTGTACATTTTCTGATTAGCCTTAGCAGAGTCATCATCTTTGCCCAATTTACATCTAGTTGCCATGGGAGTATTCATTAGTTTTGAGTCTTCCATCCCAAATTTCTTCAACAAATCTTTCACATATTTAGTCTGAGAAACAAAGATTCCCTTCTTTGTTTGAGTGATTTGCAGACCCAAGAAGAAACTCATTTCCCCAAGCATAGACATCTCAAATTCACTTTTCATTTGATTTGCAAAAGTTTTACACATACTGTCTCTTACTCCAAAAATGATATCATCCACAAATATTTCAACAATCAAGATGTTTTCATGATCAATTTTGAAATACAAATTATTGTCAGTAGTACCTTTGTTGAAACCAATCTTCAAAAGATGCTTATCCAATCTTTCATACCAGGCTCTTGGGGCTTGCTTCAGTCCATACAGTGCCTTCTTCAACTTGCAGACCATATCACCATGATTAGACAATTGAAATCCATCCGGTTGCTCAATTTACACTTCTTCTTCCAAGTCACTATTCAAGAAGGTAGGCTTGACATCCATCTGATACACTTTGAAGGCAGTAAATGCAAGAAATAATTTGATTGCTTCAAATCTTGCCACCAGAGCAAAGGTTTCTTCAAAATCAATTCCTTCTATTTGAGAGTAACCCTTACAGACCAATCTGGCTTTATTTTTGATTACTTCACCAACTTCATTCAGTTTGTTCCAGAAGACCCATTTTGTTCCAATCACATTCTTGTTTCTAGGTCTGGGAACAAGATCCCAAGTGTGATTTTTCTCTATTTGCACCAGCTCTTCCTCCATTGCTTTAGTCCAGTTTTCATCATTGCAAGCTTCATTCACTATCTTAGGTTCAATCTTTGAAATCAGACAATACTCTTCTGAATCTTGAGCAATTCTCCTTCTTATTTGTACTCCTTTTCTTTTATCACCTATGATCTGATCTTTAGAGTGGTTTAGTCTTACATACTTGGGCACTTTGGGAATTTCTTGCACTTCTGATTCTTGATCAGGCTCATTGAAACTCATTTCTTCCTAGTTTACTAGATTGGTTTGAATCTAATTAACAGATGAGGCTTGGGCTCCTTGAGTCAAAACACCATTCTAATCATCTTCATCATATTCATAAAACCTTGAGGGTTTATCAATTCCCTCATCAACCTTCACATTTGTACTTTCTATCATCTTTCTTAGTCTTTTGTTATAACACCGGTATGCTTTGCTTTGAGTAGAGTAACCCAAGAATATTCCTTCATCACTTCTAGCATGAATCTTTCCTAGATCTTCATCTCTTTTAATGTAACATTTGCTACCAAAAACTCTGAAATATCTCACAGTAGGAGTGATGCCAAACCAAAGTTCATAAGGAGTCTTACCAGTATTGCTTCTGATTTGAACTCGATTGAGAGTATAGACTACAGTACTGATAGCTTCACTCCAATAGATGTGAGGAACATTTACTTCCATCATCATAGTCCTAGAAGCTTCCTAGATGCTTTGGTTTTTTCTCTTCACCACTCTATTCTGTTGTGGAGTCCTAGGAGCAGACAATTGTCTCTTTATTCCATGTTTCATAGAACTCTAAGAATTCACCGGATGTGAATTCTCCACCTCTATCAGACATCAGACATTTCAATTTTAATCTAGTTTCATTCTCTACCATAGCCTTGAATATTTTGAATTTCTCAAAAGATTCTAATTTCTCTTTCAGAAAAGTTACCCACATCATCTGAGAATAGTCATCAGTTAGTAACATGAAGTATCTATCACCTTGCATACTCCTGATTCTTGCAAGACCACAAAGATCAGTATGAACTAAGTCCAATAATCTGGTAGAAGACAGTTCCTTACTCTTGAATGTGACTCTGCTTAGCTTACCCAACTGACATTCTGTGCATAAGCTATTAGTAGTTTTCACCAATTTTGGAAGATCTCTTATAGCCTGAGTATTGCTTATCTTGATGATATTATCAAAATTCACATGACACATTCTCCTATGCCATATTTAACTCTGATCAACTTGAAAAAATAAGAAACTTTTACCAGTACCAACCAAGTGGAAGATATTACCTTTAGTTTGGGTATCGGATGCAATCTCTGTTCTGGAGATTTCAAAGATCTTGCATTTTCCATTCTTGAACCGGAGATCATAGCCTTTGTCCACCAATTGTCCAACACAGAAGATTGTGCTTCAAGCCTTCAACATAGAGAACATTACCAGTTTTGTTCCTTCCATCAAAAGAAATAGTTTCTCTTTCTTTGATTCTACTAGTAGAATTATCACCAAACTTCACTACTCCTTCACACCTTTCCAAATCTATGAACTTATTTTTTTCACCTGTCATATGGTGAGAGAAACCACTGTCAATTACCCAATCATCCTTTTCTTCAATTTGGGCAGCGAGAGCTCTTTCTACAACTTTATGATTGACAGATACAGAGGATATTGGTTCTTCTTCCTTGATGGCAATAAACACCCATTCACTTCCAGATTTATTTCTTGTTTCTGATTCATCATCTATTACTCCTTCATTGTCATCTTCTTCATGAACATAGTAACAATTCTTTTAGAACCTTGATCTGTTAGTATTTGGCCTTGAAAATCTTTCTGGACATCTTGAGGAAAAATGACCAATCTTATTGCAGTTAAAACACTTAAAAGTCAATTTCCCTTCATACTTACTGGATCCTCTTGGCAGTCTCTTTGCAATAAGGGCTTCAAGTTGAGCAGTTTCTACTTCTTCTTCCAGGTCTTTTCTTGCTTATTCATACCATGATAGTTTCCTTGAAGAGTTCTCTCTCGGATCAAACCTTTGTTTACCTTTTACAGAGGCAATGGCTTTGAATGCAGATTTAGTCTTGTGAGATCATGTCCAAACTTGGTCATTTCAAATGCAACCAATTTGCCATCCAATTGATCTCTTGTGATAGTTGTATGGGCTCTGAATTCATCAATGGCAACAAGGTTGATTTTGTAAGAAGCAGGAAGGGATCTGAGAATTTTGCCAACAATCTCATTTTCATCCAAGACTCCACCAGCATTTCTAATTCCACAAACAAGCTCATTTACTATTGGCATAAAAGTATTAATATTTCATCATCTCTCATCTTCAGGTTTTCAAATTTCCCTTTTAGACTCTGTAACCTTGCACATTTAACATACTGGTCTCCTTCATGCAAAAGTTCTAGTTTTTTCTAAATCTCAAAAGCAGTTGGTAGGTCAATAACATTTGAGAGCTCTGAATTAGATAATGCACTTAGAAGAGTTTCTATAGTTCGTAGATTGTTTTTAGCATCTGTGATTTCATTTGAAGATTTTGTACCACCCTATGGAGGTACATATTGTATTGTAACCATGGTCTAGTATGCTATTCCCATGCATTACAAGTGACACCTCATGCAACCTTTCCATAGATTAAAATTTGTTCCATCAAACTTCGGGCTATCCTTCTTGTAAGATGACATCTTGGATCTCCTTAAGTGGTTAAGCTCCTTTTAGAGGAACTTGGCTCTGATACCAATTGTTAGATTTAGGGCACACAACTGAGAGGGGGGTGAATTAGTTGTGCAAAACTTTCTTGCTATTTAAACACTTAATTCCACTTTGCAATTCAGTAGCTGAATAATAAATCAATCATGGAAGCATAATGCAATGAATCAAGAGTAGAAACACATCAACACATGAGACACCAAGATTTTGACATGGAAAACCTGGTTAAGGGAAAAACCACAGGGTGATTAACCCAAGAATGTATTCTCTATTAGAAGAATAGAAAGAACAAAATGGCACATGCCAATTAGGGCTTACTTCCTGAGCACACTGCTCACAAGAGGCTCACTACCTATAAGAGACACACTGCCTACAACTAAATAAGTATCACCTACTTGAATTGGAAAATAGCATCTTCACCATGCTTGAATCAATTCTATTAAGCTTAATACTTCTACTCTACCTTTCACTCTCCTCCTCACTACCACAAGGACAACTTAAAAATGACTTCGCAATCCCTTATTTATACAAGGCATCAACTTAGGAATGATCATCTAAGTCGGCAAACATCCACAAGATCATTTGCAAGATGCATAACTCATCTGGTCGGCCTGTCTCAGGAAGAACACCATCATCTGGAAGATATTCTTCAATTACGAGCTGTAACTCCAATGTAGACCACCAACATGAGCTGGACACGATCCAAAGACCACCACAAGCTTGCATGAATCACCAAGAACATCCACACTTTATCTTCTTATTGAAATCCTTCTCTCCTTCATCCGGAACCTCAAGAACACAATTTGTGATCACTGTCACAAAAGAATAGATGCTTGCGGACCTTCAAACCATGAACCAATCAAGTTGACACTTCACAAAGACTTTCTCAACACTCCCTCAAATCCATAGAACATGACAATGCATTTCTGGATGTCACCAGATGTATGTCTTACTCTATCACCACTGAACACCTGTCGAAACCAGTTTAACTTGAATAGCCACAACTTCTTCAGATCTTCATGTGGACCTCTGAAATATCTATTGGACCACCTTAAGACACATATCTACAAACCCTTTAATCCACATCCTCTGATCCTCATCCTATCATGGACTTTTACCTTATTGTTATTACTATTCTTCACTGTTCCAGATTGAGACTAATTTTCTCAATATCCTAAGCACACAAATCATCCAATCCTTATCATTAATGCAACAGGAGTATGTTGACATTAATGACAACACTGATTAGGTGCATACTTGCAACAGTTTTAAGTGCCAAAAAGATCGTGATGTGAACTATCACGCTAAAAATTTGTAAATAGATTTCTATCAACTTTTTAGGACATTATAGGATGTTTTAGTGCATCATATCTCATTCCAAAAATTTTCAGGTGCTTTTCAGAAAATAAAAACTTTAATATCTTTCAACTCACAAATGATCTTTCCCTAATTCCTTCACCAAAAGTCTTATATTTCCGTTATGTAACTTTTTGTAAGTTTTTGCTTCAATCCATACCCAAATGCAAACTTTCCTAAAATGGCAGGTACACTTTCCAAAACAAGCAAGTTGCTATTTTTAGTAGATTTAGAAAAACTAAAAGTCCTACATCATTATTCTGGATATTATGGAACCAAAAACACTAATTATGGAAAAAAAACAACTACAATGATTTTGAATTAACTTCTTTATGGGTGATGCAAGATTGCCCTTACACCACTGGATGTTCCTGCATTAGAGGGGTTTTCTGATTGTAATCTGGAGTTTGATTTCTGTGAACATTGTATATATGGAAATCAAAACAGTGTTTAGTTGTATTCTAGTTCTCATAAGTCTTCTGATGCGTTGGATCTGATTCATTCTGATGTGTTTGTGTTGAAATTAAGAAACATTGAGAGGGGGTGAATTAGTGTTATGCAAAACATAATATTGTGTCCCTTTATTAATTTACCACATATATCCAAAAGAAAGAAGCATGAACATAAGAGTAGAAATAATAAGATCATAACACATGAACACCAAGATTTTTATGTGGAAACCCAGTTAAGAGAAAAACCACAGTAGGGTTTAACCCACAAGAATTTATATTCTGTTAAAAGTATTACAAATGAGAAGGCACATGCCTTCAGGCACACTACCTAGAGCTGATGCAGGAGCATCTAGTGGTGTAAGAGAAATCTTGCATCACCCAAAAAGAAGTTAATTCAAAATTATTGTAGTTGTTCTCATGTCTTTCCATAATTAGTGTTTCTAGTTCCATAATATCCAAAATAATGATGTAAGACTTTCACTTTTTCCAAAACTGCTAAAAATAGCAGCCTGCCTATTTTGAAAAGTGTACCTGTGATTTTAGGAAAGTTTGCATTTGGGCATGGATTAAAGAGAAAACTTACAAAAAGTTACATAACATAAATATAAGACCTTTGGCAAAGGAATTAGACAAAGATCATTTGTGAGCTGAAAGATATTAAAGTTTTTATTTTCTGAAAAGCCCGTGAAAATTTTTGAAACGAGATATGAGGCACTAAAACATCCCATAACATCCCAAAAACTTAATGAAAATCCATTTATGGATTTCCAAAATGATAATTCATATCGTGATCTTTCCAATGCTTAAAACGGTTCGTCAATCAGACACCCGGATCAAAAGTTATGCTTCCCAGAAGTTGACCTACTTTTGAAGGGAGTTGCAAATTTCAAAATTTAGCTAGACACCCCCAAAACGTGCTATTTATGACTATTTTAGGAACCCTGGGCACTAGTAGAGTTAAGGGGGAAAGTGTAGAGTCAAGAATAGGCAAGAAAATAGAAACCCTAGGTAGTTTGGGTGTTACATAAGGTAGAAGATTCCAGAGCCTGGTGATGTGTAGTTGTAGTGTGTTGCAGCATAAGGAGGATTGATTCTTTGGATTATAATTGAGCTTTTATAACATAATGAGTTTCCCAGATCAATAAATAAATATTCTATTTTCTATGTTCTATCATTGTTGTTGTGTGTGTTATGATTTACCTCCTTCATCAAGTGGTATTAGAGCAAGGGTTCCTGAGTGTGTAGACAGATCACCGTCCATGAGGCAGTTTGCACCAAGACCTAAGGTTGTGGGTTTGCTATATAGATCAGGATGCTTCTATGAAGAAACCATGGTGGGAGGAATGCTTTGATAGAAGAGGGTTTTAGAGCCCTACAAAGACAAATCGATGCATTGCAAGAGGAGTTGTGAAGACGGTTCGAGCCGAAAATGAGAGAGGAAAGCAAAGATGAAGCTGAAGAAGAGCTATCCGAGGAAGAACAAGAAGGTGTAGGAGATCCTATAGAAGTTAGGTTATTGAGGGCCATTTCAAAGATTGGAAAGACGCCCAAGATAGAAGTTTCTACATATTCTGGATATTTGAATCCAGAACAGCGTATTGATTGGATCAATGACATGGAGGAGTATTTTGAGTATGAAGATGTGGAGGACCTATTGAAAGTATGGGCCTAACCATTGTTGTGATTGATGTCAACATACTCCTATTACATTGATGATAAGGATTGGATGAGTTGTATACTGAGGATAATAAGAAAACTAGTCCTATTAGGAATAGAGAAGAACAGTGAAGACAGTGAGGTAAAGATCCCATCTAAGATGAAGATCAGAGGATGCACATCAAAGGGTTTGTAGATATGTGTCTTAAGATGATCCAATAAACATTTCAAAGGTCTGTATAAAGATTTGAAGAAGTTATAGCCACTTAAGTAAAACAGGTTTTGGCAGATGTTCAAAGGTGACAGAGTGACACAAATAGGTCCGGCAAGATCTAAAAATGCAATATCTTATACTGTGGATTTGGTGGAGTGTTTAAGAAGTCAATGTGAATTGACAACTCAATTGGTTCATTGTCTGGAGGTCCGCAAGCATCTATTCCAATATGAAAGTGATGACAGACTATGTTCTTGAGGTTCTAGATGAAAGAGAGAATGATTTCAGTAAGCAGAAGTAGTGTGGATGTTCTTGGTGATTTAGGAAAGCTTGTGGAGGTCTTTGGATTGTTTCCAGTTCATGTTGGTGGTCTGCATTGAAGATTGAGCTTGTAATTGAAGAATTACTTCTGGATGATGGTGTTCTTCCTAAGTCTAGCTGACCGGATCAGTTACACATCCTGTGGATGATCTTGAAGATGTTCTATGGAGAATGGCATGTTCCTAAAGGAAGATTGAAGTTTCAGATCTGTGTGGCTGACAATGTACTGATCCACATGAAGTCTTTTGTAATTAGTCATATTGTATTTATGTATTTTCTCTATAATGTATGCTAACTTGGATGTTTATCCCTAAGTCAATGTCTTATATAAATAAGGAGTTGTAAAGTCATTTCAAATGCATCTTGCAGAGATAAGAGTGTTGTAGAGAGGAGAAGAGCGAAAGGCAGAGCAGAAGTACTAGGCTTAAATGGAACTAACTCAAGCATGGTGAAGATGCTATTCTTTAGTTCAAGTATCTACTACTTATTATTCTATAGACAATGTGCCTCTTTTAGGCAGTGGGCCTCTTGTGAGCAATGTGCTCAAACAGTGAGCCCTAATTAGCATGTGCCATTTTATTCTTCCTATTCTTTTAACAGAGAATACAATCTTGGGTTAGTCACCCCATGGTTTTTCCCTTAATCAGGTTTTTCACATTAAAAATCTTGGTGTCATATGTGTTAATGTGTTTTTGCTCTTGAATTGTTGCATTATGTTTCCTTGATTGATTTATTATTCTGCTACTAAATTAAGAAAAAGGATTTAAGTGAGTGATTGGAAGAAAGTTTTAGACAACTAATTCACCCCCCCTCTCAGTTGTCTGTCCTAAATCTAACAATTGGTATCAGAACTAAGTTCCTTTAAAAAGGAGCTTAACCTCTTGAGGAGATCCAGGATGTTGTCCTACAAGAAGGATAGTCTGAGGTTTGATGGAACCAATTTCACTCTTTGGAAAAGTCATATGGAATGCCACTTGCAATGTATGGGAATGCAGTATTGGATCATGGCTTCAAAGAAGTATGTTCCTCCACAAAATGGTTAGAGTACCATAGATGAAATCAGAGATGCTGAAAACAATCTGTGGACTAAAGAATCTCTTCTAAGTGCCTTATTTGATTCAGAGCTGACAAATGTTATTGATCTAAAAACTACATATGAGATTTGGCAAAAACTAGAACTTTTGCATGAAGGAGACAAGTATGTTAAATGTGCAAAGCTACAGAGTCTGAAAGAAAAATTTGAAATCCTAAAGATGAGAGAAGATGAAAATATCACTACATTTATGCCAAGAGTAAATGAGCTTATTTGTGGCATTAGGTGTGCTGGTGGAATCTTGGATGAAGATGAGATTGTTGGTAAAGTTCTTAGATCCCTTCCTGGTTCTTACAAATACAAGGTTGCTACTATTGAAGAATTCAAATCCTATTTAGGTATCACAAGAGATCAATTGGTTGGTAAATTGGCTACATTTGAATTGACTAAGTTTGGAGATGCCCCACCCAAGACCAAATCTACATTCAAAGCTAGTGCCTCTATAAAAGGAAAATAAAAGTTCAATTTAGGAGAAAACTCTTCAAAGAACTATCATGGTATGAAAAAGTAAGAAAATACCTAGAAGAAGATGAAGTAGAAGCTACTCAACTTGAAGCCCTTATTGCAAAAAGACTGCCAAGAGGATCTAGTAAGTATGAAGGGAAATTGCCTTTTAAATGTTTTAACTACAATAAGATTGGTCATTTTGCCTCAAGGTGTTTGGAAAGATTTTCAAGGCCAAATCCTAACAGATCAAGGTTCCAAAAGAAATGTTACTATGTTCATGAAGATGATGATGATGAAGGAGTAATAGATGATGAATTAGAGACAGGGAATAGATCTAGAAGCGGCTGGGTCTTTATTGCCATCAAGGAAGAAGATCCAATGCCCTTTGAATCTGTCAATCATAAAATTGTAGAAAGAGCTCTGACTGCCCAAGTTGAAGGAAAGGATGATTGGGTCATTGATAGTGGATGCTCTCACCATATGACAAGTGACAAAAATAAGTTCATAGATTTGAAAAGGTATGAAGGAGGAGTGGTAAAATTTGGTGATAATTCTAGTGGTAGAATCAAAGGTAGAGGAACTATTTCTTTTGATGGAAAGAACAAAACCAGCAATGTTCTATATGTTGAAGGCCTAAGGCACAATCTTCTGAGTGTTGGACAGTTGGTGGACAAAGTCTATGATCTCTGATTCAAAAATGGAAAATGCAAGATCTTTGAAAGTTTCAGAATAGAGATTGCATCCGATACTCAAACTAAAGGTAATATGTTCCACTTGGTTGGTACTGGTAAAAGTTGCTTATTTGTTCAAATTGATCAGGGTTGGTTGTGGCATAGGAGAATGTGTCATGTAAATTTTGATAATATCATCAAGATAAGAAACACTTAGGCTGTAAGAGATCTTCTAAGACTGGTGAAACCTACTAATAGTTTGTACAAAGAATGTTAGTTGGGTAAGCAGAGTAGAGTCACATTTAGAAGTAAGAAATAGTCTTCTACCAGATTATTGGACTTAGTTCACACTGATCTATGTGGTCCGGTAAGAATCAGGAGTGTGCAAGGTGATAGATACTTCATGCTATTAATTGATGACTACTCATGGATGATTTGGGTGACTTTTCTGAAAGAGAAATCTAAGGCTCTTGAGAAATTCAAAATATTCAAGGCTATGGTAGAGAATGAAACTAGATTGAACATAAAATGTTTGAGGTCTGATAGAGGTGGAGAATTCACATTCAGTGAGTTCATAGAACTCTGTGAAAAACATGAGATAAACAGATAGTTGTCTGCTCCAAGGACTCTACAACAGAATGGAGTAGTGGAGAGAAAGAACTAGACTATCCAAGAAGTATCTAGAACCATGATGATGGAAGCAAATGTTCCTCAGATCTACTAGACAGAAGTTGTAAGCATTCTAGTCTACACTCTTAATCAAGTACAAATCAGAAGCAATACTGGTAAGACTCCTTATGAACTCTCGTTTGGCATCACTCCCACTATGAAGTATTTCAGAGTCTTTGGTAGCAAATGTTATATTAAAAGAGATGGAGATCTAGGAAAATTTGATGTTAGAAGTGATGAAGGAATATTCTTAGGTTATTCTACTCAAAGAAAAGCATACCAGTGTTATAACAAGAGATTGAGAAAGATTATAGAAAGTACAAATGTGAAGGTTGATGAATGTATTAAAAACCCTCAAGGTTTTATGAATATGATGAAGATGATCAGAATGATGTTTTGATCCAAGGAGTCCAAGCCTCTTCTGAAATTCAGATTTAGAATGATCTGGTGAATCAGGAAGAAGAGATGAGTTTGAATGAACTTGTTCAAGAAACAGAAGTTCAAGAAAGTCCCAAAATTCCCAGGTATGTAAGACTAAATCACTTTGAAGATTAGATCATAGGTGATAAAATAAATGTGTTCAAACAAGAAGAAAGATTGCTCAAGACTCAAAAGAGTATTGTCTGATTTCAAAGATTGAACCAAAGTCAGTGAATGAAGCATGCAATGATGAAAGCTGGACTAAAGCAATGGAGGAAGAGCTGATGCAAATTGAGAAAAATCACACTTGGGATCTTGTTCCAAGACCTAGTAACAAGAATGTGATTAGAACTAAATGAGTATTCAAGAATAAACTCAATAAAGATGGTGAAGTAGTCAGAAATAAAGCTAGATTGGTCTACAAGGGTTACTCTCAAGTAGAAGGAGTTGATTTTGAAGAAACTTTTGCTCTGGTGGAAAGAATTGAAGTAGTCAGATTATTTCTTGCTTTTGCTTCTTTCAAGGACTTCAAAGTATATCAAATGGATGTCAATTCTACCTTCCTAAATGGTGACTTGGAAGAAAAAGTTTACTTTAAGCAACTGGATGGATTTCAGTTGTCTAATCATGGTGATATGGCCTGCAAGTTGAAGAAAGCATTGTATGGACATAAACAAGCCCCAAGAGCCTAGTATGAAAGACTGGATAAGCATCTTTTGAAGATTGGTTTCAACAAAAGTACTACTAACAGTAACTTGTACTTCAAAATTGATCATGAAAATATATTGATTGTTGAAGTGTTTGTTGATGATATCATTTTTGGAGGAAGAGATAGTATGTGCAAAAATTTTAAAAATCAAATGAAAAGTGAATTTGAGATGTCCATGTTTGGGGAAATAAATTTCTTCTTGGGTCTGCAAATCATTCAAACAAAGAAAGGAATCTTCATTTCTCAGACCAAATATGTGAAAGAATTATTAAAGAAATTTGGGATGGAAGATTCAAAACCAATGAGTACTCCCATGGAAAACAGATGTAAATTGAGCAAAGATGATGACTCTCCTAAGGCTGATCAAAAAAAGTACAGGTCAATGATTGGAGGATTATTGTATCTCACTGAAACTAGACCTAATATTATGAATGTTGTTGGTCTTGTTGCTAATCCTAGAGAATCTCATGTCATGGAAATTAAGAGAATTTTTAGACATCTAAAAGCGATAGTTGAGTATGGATTGTGGTATCCTAGAGATCATGATTTTTATCTTCATGCATATACAGATGTGGATTGGGTAGGAGATGTGGATGACCAAAAAAGTACTAGTGGTGGAGCATTCTTTTTGGGTAAAAGATTGGTTTCTTAGCTGAGCAAGAAACAAGAGGCAATATCTTTGTCCACTACTAAAGTAGAATATATTGCAGCAGTAGGTAGTTGCACTCAAGTATTGTGGATGAAGCAAATGCTAAGAGATATCAGAGTGGAGTATGAAGAACCTATCACAATCTTCTGTGATAATTCAAGTGCAATTAACATTTCAAAAAATTTGGTGTTGCATTCAAAGACTAAACATATATCCATCAAGTTTCACTTTTTGAGAGAGCAAGTGAACAAGAATGAAGTCAGATTGGAGTTTGTGCCTTCCAAGGATCAGATTTCAAATATTTTTACTAAACCTCTACCTAAGGACTCTTTTGAGTATCTCAGGGAGAAGTTAGGGGTTATTACCTCTCCGATTGTGAATTAAGGTGCACTGATGTACATCAGTCCAGTGGATCTGTCATATCTTGTGATCCAGATTGATGATGGGAAACTATTACTCAGGGGGAGCAGCTGGTATGATTCTGAAGTGATGTAATTATGTGCCCTTTGCCATTGATGTCAAATGGGGAGAGAAGACATGTGAAAAATAAGTAGTTGATGATCAAAGGGGGAAAATTAAAGGAAGAGAAGACATGTGAATGGTTGTTGTTGATAAGGGGAGTTATGTCAGTGAAGAGAAGTTCTTGTCTTAATGGTTAAAATAATTTTTCACATCATATGTTGCCATCAATGACAAAGGGGGAGATTTTTGCAAGTATGGGCCTAACCGGTGTTGTCATTGATGTCAACATACTCTTGTTGTATTCATGATAAGGATTGGATGAGCTATATGCTAAGGATATTGAGAAAATTAGTCCTATCAGGAACATACAAGAATAGTGAAGACAATGAGGTAAAGATCCCAACTAAGATGAAGATCAATGGATGCGCATCAAAGGGTTTGTATATATGTGTCTTAAGATGATCCAGTAAAGATTTTAGAGGTCCTCATAAAGATTTGAAAAAGTTATAGCCACTTAAGTAAAACTAGTTTTGGCAGATGTTTAGAGGTGACAGAGTGACACAAATAGGTCTAGTGAGATCTGGAAATGCAATATCTTATTCTGTGGATTTGGTGGAGTATTTAGTAAGTCAATGTGAATTGGTTTATCGTCTGGAGGTCCACAAGCATCTATTCCAATATGACAGTGATGACAAACTTTGTTCTTGATGTTCCAGATGAAGGAGAGAATGATTTCAGTAAGTAGAAGTAGTGTGGATGTTTATGGTGATTCAGGAAAGCTTGTGTAGGTCTTTGGATTGTGTCTAGTTCGTGTTGGTGGTCCATATTGAAGATTGAGCTCGTAATTGAAGAATTACTTCTAGATGTTGATGTTCTTCCTATGTCTTGCCAACCAGATGAGTTACACATCCTGCAGATGATCTTGAAGATGTTCTATGGAGAATGGCATGTTCCTAAAGGAAGATTGAAGTATCAAATCTATGTGGTCAATAGTGTGCTGATCTACATGAAGTGTTTTGTAAGTAGTCATATTGTATTTATGTATTTTCTCTGTAATGTATACCAATTTGGATGTTTATCCCTAAGTCGATGTCTTGTATAAATAAGGAGTTGTAAAGTCATTTCAAATGCATCTTGCAGAGATGAGAGTATGGTAGAGAGGAGTAGAGCGAAAGGTAGAGCAGAAGTATTGGGATTAAATAGAACTGACTCAAGCATGGTGAAGATGATATTCTTCAGTTCAAGTATGTAATACTTATTATTTTGTAGATAGTGTGTCTCTTGTAGGCAGTGGGCCTCGTATGAGTAGTGTGCTCAGGTAGTGAGACCTAATTGGCATGTGCCATTTTTTTCTTCATATTCTTTTAATAGAGAATACAATCTTCAGTTAGTGATCCCATGGTTTTTCCCTTAACCAGATTTTCCACATTAAAAATCTTGGTGTCATATGTGTTAATGTGTTTCTACTCTTGAATTGTTGCATTATGTTTCCTTGATTGATTTATTATTCTACTACTAAATTAAGAAAAGGATTTAAGTAAGTAATTGGAAGAAAGTTTTGGACAACTAATTTGCCCCCCCTCTTAGTTCTCTGTCCTAGATATAACAGGACCTAGATTGGGTTACGTTTGCAAAAACAAAGTTGAAGGGACATGCTAGTATTTGGTGGGAGGAGGTCCAATTAGAGAGGAACAAAAGAGGAAAACAAAAGATCACCAAATGAGATCGGATGGTGGAGAAACTGAAGAAGCAGTTCATTCATGTGGACTATGAGATGGAGCTACTAAAGAAGCTGTAAGGATTGAAGCAAGGTACCAAGTCTGTTAAGGAGTATACATAAGAGCTTTATAAAATTACTCTTAGGATAGGCCATGCTAAGCCCAACAAGGAGAAGGTAGCCCATTACATTAATGGTTTGAGGCCGAGTATTCAAGAGGATCTGAGCTTGGTCAGAATGACCACAGTAGAAGATGCGTACCAGTTTTCCCTAAAGGTGGAAGAGAAGCTAAATAAAAGATTTGATAGCAAGCAAAGGGGAAGAGGTCAAGACATAAGGATTGGTGGAAGATCCTATGGGGGGTGAAATGAAGATTCAATGAAAAGTGAAGCTGGCACCAATTGAAATCAAAGAGGAGATAATACCTACCGCCCTCGTGACAAGAACAATGGTGAGCAAAGAGGAAGAGGAAGAGGCTGACCTGGGCAAGGACCAGGAAGAGGAGATTTTAGAGGAACTTGTTTTTAATGTGGAGAAGAAGGGTATCAAGCATACGAGTGTCAACAACATCAAGTAAGGATGAATAGAAGATCTCAAGGTAAGTGTTGTGATAATATTATTGATAGTGGAAGCACTGACAATCTTGTTTCAGAGGAGATGGTTGACAAGTTGAAGTTAAAAAGAAGAAAGCATCTACATCCATATCAGATTACATGTTTGCAGAAGGACCACAGAGCTTTGGTCAATGAGCAGTGTTTAGTGAAGTTCAAGATTGGGAACTACCATGACGAGGTGCTGTGTGACATTATACCAATGGCTGCAAGTCATATGTTGTTGAGGAGGCCATGGCAGTATGATAGGAGCGTTGTCCATGATGGTCGTGCAAACACATATTCCCTAACAAAGGATGGAGCTCATCACAAGTTGAAGCCCTTGAAGGAGGTGGAAGAAAAGGTATGTAGTACTGTTAGAATTTGCTTGGTATATGGTAGAAAAATTTTGGAGGGTATGAAGCATGAGTGTCATTGCTATGCATTGATTCCTAAGATTAGTTAAGAGAAATCTGAAGATGTACTAGCCGAAGTCTTAGATATGTTGGAAGAATTTAAAGATATTGTCTCTGATAATGTACTAGAAGGTTTACCACCAGTAAAGAAGATAAGTCATCAAATGGATTTGATAGCAAGAGCTAGTTTGCCGAATAAGGCAGCCCATAGAATGACCCTTGTAGAGAATGAAGAGCTAAACCTAAGTCCATGTGTGGTATATACAGTACTAGGACCAAAGAAGAATGGAGTATGGAGGATGTGTACAGACTCTTGAGCCATCAATAAGATATCGATCAAGTATAGATTTCAACTACCAAGAATGGATGACATCATGGATTGTTTGAGTGGAGCCAAGTAATTCACGAAGATTGACCTGAAGAGTGGGTATCACCAGATCCATATCAGAGAAGGAGATGAATGGAAGACAACCTTCAAAACAAAGGAACATTTGTATAAGTGGTTAGTCATTCCATTTGGGCTAACCAATGCACCGAGTACATTCATGCGGCTCATGAATGAGGTACTGAAAGAATTTTTGAGAAGTTTTGTTATTGTTTATTTGGATGATATTTCAATTTTCAGTAAGACTTGGGATGAGCATCTGATGCATATCAAAAGAGTTTTAGAGAATCCTAGGGAGGAGAAATTGCTAATTAATCTGAAGAAATGTAGTTTTACAAAGGAGTTGGTATACCTGGGATTTGTTGTCTCAGAGGAAGGTCTTAAGATGGACACAGAAAAAGTAAGGGCTATCATTGAATGGCCTACGCCAAGGAGTGCAATGGAGGTAAGATCTTTTCATGGTTTGGCAAGTTTTTATAGAAAGTTTATTAAGAATTTTAGTAGCATTTGTGCACCCCTAATTGACACAATGAGAGGAGATAGAAAAGAGTTTAGATGGACTAAAGGAGCAGACAAGAGCTTTAATATGTTGAAGCAGAAAGTTGTAGAACAACCAATTTTGGAACTTCCAAATTTCAATAAGGTATTTTAGGTAGATTGTGATGCTAGTGGTAGTGGTATAAGAGCTATTTTGAGCCAAGAAGGTAAGCCCATTGCCTATTTTAGTGAGAAGCTTAATAATGCCAAGAAAAAGTATTCTGTTTATGTTCAGAAATTTTATGCAATAGTTCAGGCTTTGAAGAAATGGGGACATTATTTCTTACCAAAGGAGTTTGTTTTATATACTAATCATCAAGCTTTGCAGTATCTTAAGAGTCAAGAAGAGTTGAATCAAAGGCACCTAAAATGGGTTGAGTTTTACAAAGTTATACCTTTGTTTTGAAGCACAGGAGTGGGAAGTCCAATGGAGTTGCAGATGCCTTGAGTAAAAGGAAAAATTTGTTGACAAAAATGAAGATAGAGGTTGTTGGGTTTGATGAGCTCAAAAGTTTATATCCTGAAGATCTAAATTTTGCAGAGGCTTGGAAAGCTTTTCTAGACCCTGTTACTTTGGACAGGACAAAATGGTTGGATTTCATAATCCAAGATGGCATGTTGTTTAAAAGAAGCTAGTTGTGCATTCCAAGGATTTCCATGAGAGAAAACTTAATTAAGGAAAAGCATAGTGGATGATTGGCTAGACACTTTGGTCAAGATAAGACCATTGCTATTGTTGGTGAACATTATTATTGGCCACAGTTGCAGTAGGATGTGAGGAAATGTGTGTAGAGTTGTAGAGTATGTCAGATGGCAAAAGGAGCAAGTCAGAACATAGGTCTATATCAACCATTACCTGTACCAGAGAAGCCATGGGATGATATCAATATGGATTTTGTTCTTAATTTACCAAGGACATAGAGAGGATGTTATTCTATTTTTTTGGTGGTGGACAGATTCTCAAAGATGGCATATTTTATTCCTTGGAAGAAGACTAATGATGATGTTCATATTGCAGAGTTATTTTTCAGAGAGGTGGTGAGATTACATGGTCTATCAAAGAGCATAGTTTCAAATCGAGATACCAAGTGTGTTGGTTGTTTTTGGAGGACATTATGTAAGAAGTTGAAAATAGATTTGAATATTAGTTCTACACACCATCCACAGACTAATGGATAGATAGAAGTGGTGAATAGGAGTTTGTGTAACCTGCGATGATGCTTAGTAGGAGATAAGCCCAAGGGATGGGATTTGATTTTACCACAGGCAGAATTTACTTACAACAATTCTGTCAATAAGAGTACTGGTAAATAACCATTCCTGATTGTATATGGGAATAGTCCACAAAATGTCTCAGAGTTAAGGAATCTGGACAAAGGAGAAAAGATAATTACTGAGGCTGAAGACTTTGCAACACACATGAAGAATTTGCACGAAGAGGTGAAAAGCCACATTAACAAGATGAATATTTTGTACAAGGCTAAAGCAGATCAGAAGAGGAGATATAAGGAGGTCTAGGTAGGAGATGAAGTCATGGTTCACTTGAGAAAAGAAAGGTTCCTAATTGGAACATACAATAAGTTGAAAATGAAGAAATTTGGACAATATAGAATCCTGAAGAAACATGATTCAAGAAATGCATATGAGGTAGAGCTACCGAGAGGGATCAATATTTCCCCTATTTTCAACATTGTTGATTTATCAGAATATCATGAAGGTGGAATAGAAGATGGACCAATAGAAGTGTGGTGGAGTATTCTGGAATCTACTTCAATGGAGGAGATAGAAGATATCTTGGATAGTTGTGTGGGAAGAAGTACTCGGAACAGGCAATATGAAGAATATGTAGTAAAAAGGAAAGGAAGGCCTCTTGAAGATTCTTCTTGGTTGTCTAAGGCAGATGTTCACCATTTGGTTTTTCCTCACACAAACATCTGAGACGTCACAGGGTCACTTCTCAAATTACCCTAGGTGTCTGATGTAGGAGCATCCAGTGGTGTAAGGGCAATCTTACATCACCCAAAAAGAAGTTAATTCAAAATAATTGTATTTGTTTTCATTTCTTTCCATAATTAGTGTTTCTAGTTCCATAATATCTAGAATAGTAATGTAGGACTTTCAGTTTTTCTAAAACTACTAAAAATAGTAGCCTGCCTATTTTGGAAAGTGTACCTTCCATTTTAGGAAAGTTTGCATTTGGGCACGGATTGAAGAGAAAAATTATTGAAAGTTAGATAACATAAATATAATACCTTTGGCAAAGGAATTAGGCAATGATCATTTGTGATCTAAAAGATATTAAAGTTTTTATTTTCTGAAAAGCCCCTAAAATTTTTTGAAATGAGATATGGGGCACTAAAACATCCCATAACATTCTAAACAGTTAACAGAAATCTATTTATAGATTTTCAGCATGATAGTTCACATCACAAGCTTTCTGACACTTGAAATGATTCATTAATCAGACACTCGGATCAAAAGTTATGCTTTCCTAAAGTTGGCGTACTTTTGGAGGGAGTTGTAAATTATGAAATTTAGCTAGAGGCCACCAAAAAAAGCTATTTATGACTATTTTGGGAACCTTGGGTAGTAGTAGAGTTAAGGGGGAAAGTGTAGAGTCAAGAATAGGTGGGAAAATAGAAACCCTAGTTGATTTGGGGGTTACATAAGGTAGAAGATTCCAGAGATTGGTGATGTGTAGTTGTAGTGTGTTGCAGTCTAGGGAGGATTGATTCCTTAGATTGTAATTGAGATTCTGTAATGTAATGAGTTGCCCAAATCAATAAAGAAATATTATATTTTCTGTATTCTATTTTTGTTGTTGTGTGTTTTATGATTTACCTCCTTCATCAAGTGGTATCAAAGCAAGGGTTCCTAAGTGTGTAGACAGATCGCCGACCGTGAGGCAATTTGTACTAGGACCTGAGGTTGTGGGTTTGCTACATAGATCAAGATGCCTCCATGTAAAAAACCATGGTGGCATGAATCATTTGATAGAAGAGGGCTTTAGAGCCCTAGAAAGACAAATCGATGCATTGCAAGAGGAGTTGTGAAGAGGGATTGAGCCGAGAACAAGAGAAGAAAGCGAAGATGAAGCTGAAGAAGAGCTATCTGAGGAAGAACAAGAAGTTGTAGGAGATCCTACACAAGTTAGGTTGTTGAGGGCCATTTTGAAGATTGGAAAGAGGCCCAATATCAAAGTGTCTATATATTTTGGAGATTTGAATCCATAAAAGCTTATTGATTGGATCAATGACATGGAGGAATACTTTGAGTATGAAGATGTGGAGGACCTATATTGGGTTAAGTTTGCAAAAACAAAGTTGAAGGGACAAGCCAGTATTTGGTGGAAGGAGGTCCAATTAGAGAGGAATAGAAGAGGAAAAGGAAAGATCACCAAATGGGATCAGATGGTGGAGAAACTGAAGAAGCAGTTCATTCCTGTGGACTATGAGATGGAGCTGCTGAAGAAGCTACAAGGATTGAAGCAAGGTAACAAGTCTGTTAAGGAGTATACAGAAGAGTTTTATAAAATTAATATCATGACAATCCATCTAGAGACCAACAAAGAGAAGGTATCCTGTTACATTAATGGGTTGAGTTTGAGTATTCAAAAGGAGCTGAGCCTGGTCAGAATGACCACCATAGAAGATGCGTACCAGTTTTCTCTGAAGGTGGAAGAGAAGATGAATAAAAGATTTGATAGTAAGAAAAGGGGCAGAGGTCAAGGTGGAAGGACTGGTGGAAGACCCTATGGGGGTTGAAATGAAGATTCAAAGAAAAGTGAAGAAGCTGGCTCTAGTTGAAATCAGAGAGGAGATAATACCTACTGCCCTCATGACTAGAACAATGGTGAGCAAAGAGGAAGAGGAAGAGGCTAACCTGGACAAGGACCAGAAAGAAGAGTGTTTAGAGGAACTTGTTTTCAATGTGGAGAAGAAGGGCATCGAGCATACGATCGTCCACAACATCAAGGAAGGACGAATAGAAGACCTGAAGTTAATGCATGAGTTGCACATGTGGATGAAGATGTTCAGTCTGAGTGTTCTGAAGATGCTAAAAGGGGAGAAACCCTAGTTGTCAGAAGAAGCTTGTTGAATGAGGAGAAAGAACCAAATTAGAGGAAGACCTTATTCTGCACAAGGTGCAAATGTGAAGGTAAGTGTTGTGATATTATTATTGATAGTGGAAGCACTAATAATCTTGTTTTTGAGATGGTTGACAAGTTAAAGTTGAAGAGAAGAAAAAATCCACATACATATCAGACTGCATGGTTGGAGAAGGACCACAGAGCTTTGGTCAATGAGCAGTATTTGGTGAAGTTCAATATTGGAGACTACCATGATGAGGTGTTGTGTGACATCATATCGATGGATGCATGTCATATGCCATTGGGAGACTGTGGCAATATGATAGGAGTGCTGTCCATGATGGTTGTCCAAACACATATTCCCTAATAAAGGATGGAGTTTGTCATAAGTTGAAGCCCTTGAAGGATTACTGCTGAGGGAGGAGAAATTGCTAATTAATGTAAAGAAATGTACTTTTGCAAAGGAGTTGGTCTACCTGGGATTTGTTGTCTCAGAGGAAGGTCTTAAGATGGACCTAGAAAAAGTAAGGACTATCATTGTATGGCCTACGGCAAGGAGTGCAACGAAGGTAATATCTTTTCATGGTTTGGCAAGTTTTTATAGAAAGTTTATTAGGATTTTTAGTAGAATTTGTGCACCCCTAACTGAGACAATGAGAGGGGATAGAAAAGAGTATAGATGGACTAAAGGAGCAGATAAGAGCTTTGATACATTGAACAAGAAAGTTGTAGAACAACTTATTTTGGCACTTCCAGATTTCAATAAGGTATTTCAGGTAGATTGTGATGCTAGTGGTAGTGGTATAGGAGCTATTTTGAGCCAAGAAGGTAAGCCCATTGCCTATTTTAGTGAGAAGCTTAATGATGCCAAGAAAAAGTATTCTATTTATGATTAGGAGTTCTATGCAATAGTTCAGGCTTTGAAGAAATGGAGACATTATTTGTTGCCAAAGGAGTTTATTTTATATACTAATCATTAGGCTATGCAGTATCTTAATAGTCAAGGAAAGTTGAATCAAAGGCACTTAAAATGGGTTGACTTTTTGTAGAGTTATACCTTTGTTTTGAAGCATAGGAGTGGGAAGTCCAACAGAGTTGCAGATGCCTTTAGCAGAAGGCAAAATTTGTTGACAGAAATGAAGATAGAGGTTGTTGGGTTCGATGAACTCAAAAGTTTGTATCTTGAAGATCCAGATTTTGTAGAGGCTTGGAAAGCTTGTTTGCAACCTGTTACTTTAGAAAGGACAAAATGGTTGGATTTCATAATCCAAGATGGCATGTTGTTTAAAGGAAGCCAGTTGTGCATTTTAAGGAGTTCCATGAGAGAGAACCTAATTAAGGAGAAGCATAGTGGAGGATTGGCCTGACACTTTGGTCAAGATAAGACCATTGCTATTGTTGGTGAACATTATTATTGGCCACAGTTGTAGTAGAATTTGAGGAAATTTGTGTAGAGTTGTAGAGTATGTCATATGGCAAAAGAAGCAAGTTAGAACACAGGTCTATATCAGCCATTACATGTACCAGAGAAGCCATGGGATGATATTAGTACGGATTTTGTTTTTGGTTTACCAAGGATACAGAGAGGGCATGATTCCATTTTTGTTGTGGTGGATAGATTCTCAAAGATGACAGTTTTATTCCTAGCAAGAAGACTAATGATGATGTTCATATTACAGAGTTATTTTTTAGAGAGGTGGTGAGATTACATTGTCTACCAAAGATCATAGTTTCAGATCGAGATGCCAAGTTTGGTGGTTATTTCTAGAGGACATTATGGAAGAAGTTGAAAATAGATTTGAAGTTTTGTTCTACAAACCATCCATAGACTGATGGATAGACAGAAGTGGTGAATAAGAGTTTGGGTAACCTGCTATGATGCTTAGTAGAAGATAAGGCAAAGGGAGGGGATTTGATTTTACCATAGGCAGAATTTACTTACAACAATTCTATCAATAGGAGTACTCATAAATCACCATTCTAGATTGTATTTGGGAATAGTCCAAGAAATGCTTTAGAGTTAAGGAATATAGACAAAGGAGAAAAGAGAAGTGCTGAGGCTGAAGACTTTACAACACACATGAAGAATTTGCACGAAGAGGTGAAAAGCCACACTAATAAGATGAATATTCAATACAAGGCTAAGGCATATCAGAGGAGGAAATATAAGGAGTTCCAGGTAGGAGATGAAGTCATGGTTCAATTGAGAAAAGAAAGGTTTCCAATTGGAACATATAATAAGTTGAAAATGAAGAAATTTGGACCATGCAGAATCCTAAAGAAACATGATTCAGGAAATGCATATGAGGTAGACCTACCAAGTGGCATCAATATTTCCCCTATTTTCAACATTGCTGATTTATCAGAATATCATTAAGGTGGAACAGAGGATGGACTAATAGAAGTGCATTGGAGTATTCTGGCATCTACTTCAATGGAGGACATAGAAGAGATCTTGGATAGCCATGTGAAAAGAAGTACTTAGAATAGGCAATATGAATAATATTTGGTAAAATGGAAAGGAAGGCATGTTGAAGATTCTTCTTGGTTGTCTAAGGCAAAGGTCGACCATTTGGGTTTTCCTCACACAAACATCTGAGACGTGACAGGGTCACTTCTGAAATTACCCTGGGTGTCTAATGCAGGAGCATCCAGTGGTGTAAGGGCAATCTTGCATCACCCAAAAAGAAGTTAATTCAAAATCATTGTAGTTATTTTTAGTTCTTTCCATAATTAGTGTTTCTAGTTCCATAATATCTAGAATAATGATGTAGGACTTTTAGTTTTTCTAAAACTACTAAAAATAGTAGCCTACCTATTTTGGAAATTGTACCTGCCATTTTAGGAAAGTTTGCATTTGGGCACGGATTAAAGTAAAAACTTACAGAAAGTTACATAACAGAAATATAAGACCTTTGGCAAAGGAATCCGTTAAAGATCATTTGTGATATGAAAGATATTAAAGTTTTTGTTTTTCAAAAAGCCCCTAAAATTTTTTGAAACGAGATATGAGGCACTAAAACATCCCATAACATCCTAAAAGGTTGATGCAAATCCTATTATAGATTTCTAGTGAGATAGTTCACATCGCAAGCTTTCTGGTTCTTAAAATGATTCATCAATCAGACACATGGATCAAAAGTTATCCTTCTAGAAAGTTGACCTACTTTTGAAGGGCATTGCAAATTCTGAAATTTAGCTGGAGGCTACCAAAAAGTACTATTTATGACTATTTTGGGAACCTTGGGTAGTAGTAAAGTTAAGGGGGAAAGTGTATAGTCAAGAATAGGCGGGAGAATAGAAACCCTAGCTAATTTGGGGGTTATAGAAGGCAGAAGATTCCAGAGCTTGGTGATGTGTAGTTGTAGTGTGTTGCTGCCTAAGGAGGATTGATACCTCGGATTGTAATTGAGCTTCTGTAATGTAATGAGTTGCCCAAATGAATAAAGAAATATTTTATTTTCTATGTTCTATTTCTTTTGTTGTGTGTTTTATGATTTACCTCGTTCATCAAGAGTTCACTACTCAAAGGAGGTTTGCTACCTACAAATTTATTACAAGAGTTCACTAAAATGTTTGAACTGAAGAATAGCATCTAACTATGCAAAATAACAATTCTGGTTAAGCTCAGTACACTGACTTTAAACACTTCATCTTTCTCTACCCTACTTTACTATTCTATCATGAACCAGAGCTTAGATCTCCTTCCTTCGCACTTGATACTACTATACTTCACACTTATCCCTTCATATTCACTCTCTCACACCACAAAATGCTCGAATCCATTAATCATATATATCCACTATATGAAATTACATCAACTGCAGTCGACCTTAAGAAAACTTGGAAGCTATTTCAAGAACACTATTCTGTTGGCTGAACTCATGCACAAACATCAATGCAAACCAAAACTTATGTATCCAAGTCACCTCACATGTCAGCCAATACCACTGGATCTCATAAATTACTCAACCCACCACTTCTCTTCATCCGCACAAGGATCATACATCAAGTTAGCCTGTTCTTCACTAGACTAAACGGTCTGACCAAAACCTGATACTCAGATGCTTATAAATTTCAACTCTTTTTGTTGGGAATTAAGGTGTCTCAACCATGGTAATTCCTTGCATTATTTTGATTGTATTTATTTATTCATTGCCTATGATGTAAAATAATTGTAAATTCCATATTGTCATCTTGTGGGATGTTGCACAGTGATGTGTCATCCTACATGGAAGATGACAACTTGTAATTTTGTCCTTACATGAGGAGATATGCATTCCACTTTGTGGTAGGAATATTTTTCCATGTGTCAGCATCTTGGATGTTGTATAAGGGAATAATGATTGTAACAGTTATGATAGATTCCTATGATAAAGTTATGACATGTGAGAGTCAGAAATAAGAGATTCTATGATAGGTGAAGAAATGTGTCAAGAAGCATCTTTGAAAAAGGCATCTTTGTGCACCCCAAGGTGGATTATGACATGTTGTAAGAGAATATGCTATGTATAACCTATGTATGATAGATTCTCTTACAATTGTAAGTTGTAACTGCTATGACTGATTCTATGATGGTTGTAAGACTCGTAAGAGCATCTGTAATAGCCCATTTTGGAAATACGTGACCTCTTTGGGATGGGGGCTATGAACAAGTGTTAGATATATCTTACAATGTTGACCAAGTGTCCATAGGCATGGGTTCTGGGCCATGAGGCCAAGTTAGATTCCCATTCCAAGATAGAACCAATTTTGCCTTATATATTCTATATAAACAGGTGCTTGGAGGAGGAGATGTAGTATGTGATTGACAAGTATTGTTATGTTGTTGAATTGACTCCAGATATGAGTGGTGAAGACTATTGAAGCTTGCATTGCAAGTGTATTTAAATCATATTTAGTTTTGATAATACATTGTGTAGGTTTCTAAGTGTGAGGTTTTTTACCTGATAAGGGTTTTCCCCACAATATATCTTGTCTTTCTTCTTCTGTCTTCTTTCTGGTTCTATGTGTATTGCTGCAATATCTCTATTATATGTTTCATGTTTCTATAATTGTAAAGATTAAATTGAATTTGTATCTCCCCTTATTAGATTAGTGTAGGAAGTGATTTCCACATACCTAGCTTCCTTTCAGTTGGTATAAGATCTTGATCACCTTTGGTCCTAGTTGTTGGGTAGGGGTTTTTTTAGCTGATCTTAAGATTAGTGGGAGTCTGTACAAAGTATTCTAAATCTTATTGTAGTAAGGAGATGACAAGCACATCTACAAGGATAGAGGTGGAGAAATTCAATGCCACTAATTTTGAGTTGTGGAAGCTCAAGATGGAAGACATGCTTGTTGATCAAGACCTCTGGAAAACTATTAGTGGAAGAAAACCAACTTTAATGTCACAAGCTAATTGGGATCTCAAAAATTGGAAGGCTAAGGGTCTTATAAGACTTAGTCTTTCTGATTATGTCCTATTAAATGTCCATGAGAAGAAAACTACAAACTTGCTTTAGAAGAAGTTGGGATTTGTGTATCAAGCCAAATCCTTAGTTAACAAACTTTTTCTGAGAAAGAAGTTTTATTCTCTTCAAATGGAGGATGGAGGATCTATTGTAGATCATATGAATGATTTCAACATGTTGGTTGCACAATTGACATCCATTGGTGTGAAGATGGAGGAAGAGGATTGTTGTATGACCTTGCTTTGTTCTTTACCTGAGTCATGGGATCATCTTGTCATGGCTATTGGAAGCACCACATCCACATTCAAAATGGATGAAGTGGTTTCTTTGTTGTTGTTTGAAAAGATGTGGAGAAAGTCTTCTAAGGAAGCTAAAGAGGCTCTTACAATTCGTGGAAGACCCAAGGAGAAAGGGAAAAATAAGGACAAGAAAGATGAGAAGGGTAGATCCAAATCTCGTGGGAGATCTAAATCTCTTAGAAAGTCCAAGGCTCTTTGTTGGAACTATGGAAAAACTAGGTATTTGCGAAAGGAATGCAAAGAGGAAAAAGAAAAAGAAGAAGAAGAAGAACCCATATTTAGATTCTGACAAGTCACAAGATGATGGTGATGCTTTCATTACAGCCTTGGCAACCCATACATCTAATGATGTGTGGCTGATTGATTCTAGTGCATCATTCCACATGACCTCACATCGAGACTGGTTCACTAAGTATGAGGAGTTCGATGGGTGATGACTCTCATTTGAAGATTGTTGGTTATGGAAGAATCTCTATTTGATTCCTTAATGGATGAGTGAAGGGGATCGCTAGGGTTATGCACATCCAAGGCTTAGCATGGAACTTACTTTCTATAACTACGATGAATGATGTAGGTGTAGAAGTTGTCTTTTCAAAAGAAGGATGCAAGATGACTAGAGGAGCTATGGTGCTTGGTAAGGGTACTAGGAGAGGTACTCTATTTCAGCTAGAGGCATGGCTTTCACAATGCAATAGTTCTTCTGACTTGAGAAAGAGGGCAACAATCACTTCATCCCCACCATCTAAACGAGTAGTGAAGAAATATGTTGTATCTAGTCCTAATGGTTGTATGCATGCCTTGGAAAATAAACTTCCTAGTGAAAAGACAATGTTATAGCATAAGAGATTTGGCCACATTGGTGAGAAGGATCTTAGAACCCTTAAAAAATAAAAACCTCAATGAGGGATTAGATGATTATAATATTAAGTTTGAATTTTGTGAACATTGCATATATGGAAAACAAAACTGTGTTCAGTTTTACTCAAGTTCTCATAAGTCTTCTGGTGTGTTGGACCTTGTTCATTTTGATGTATTTAGTCCTATTAATGTTTCTTTTTTATCAAAATCTATATATTTTGTATCTTTCATAGATGACTATAGTAGAAGGACATGGATTTATTTTCTTAGAAGAAAATCTAAAGTCTATAGCAAGTTTAAGGAGTTTAAAGCCTTTGTTGAAAATCGGACTAGTAAAAAGATTAAGTGTTTGAGAACTGACAATAGTGGTGAGTTATGTTCTACAGAATTTGATAAATATTGCAAGGAACTTGGGATTGAAAGACATAAGACAACTCCATACACCCCACAGAAAAATGGAGTTGCAGAGAGGATGAACAAGACACTAATGGAGAAGGCTAGGAGTATGCTTAGTGGAGCTGGCCTAGAACAAAAGTTTTGCACTAAAGCTATTGCCACTGCTTTCTATTTGATAAATAGATCTCCTACATCAACTCTTGTTGGTAAGACATCCATGGAGGTGTGGTTTGGTAGAAAGCCTTCAATAAGGCATCTTCATGTTTTTGGTTGTGAGGCATATGCACATGTGCCTAGGGAGAAGCGGTCAAAATTAGAGAACAAGTCTGTTAACTGTATCTTCATTGGCTATGATGTCAGTGTGAAAGGATACAAGCTTTGGGACCCTATGGATGAAATAGTGTTGTATAGTAGAAGTCTCATCTTCAGAGAGCTAACACCTTCTTCCATTGTTTTACAGCCAGAAGAGAAAGAAAAGAATAAGGATGTTGTTCAGTTTCCTGCTACCCCTGAGAAGACTGAATAGAAATACAATGTTGGACATGATGATGAGGAGAGCTCTTACAGCTCTGAAATCTCAGATGAAAAAGCTAAACCTCAACCTCAGCTCTTGAGGAGGTCTACACAAATAAGAAAGCAACCTAAGAGGTTTGGTTATACATTGCTTGATTCTAGTTGTTCTTTTGCTTTTCTTACTAATAGTGATGAACCTAGAACTGTATCAGAGGCTTTGGATATGAAAGATGTAGGTTTTTGGAAGGAGGTCATGGAGGCTGAGATGGCTTCTTTGGAAAAGAGTCAAACTTGGGTCTTGGTGCCTTTGCCTACTGGACAAAAACCTGTTGGATACAAATGGGTTTCAAGAAGAAATTTGGTGTAGATGGTAGTGTTGAGAAGTATAAGGCTAGATTGGTTGTGAAGGGGTATTCACAAGTGGAGGGTATAGATTAGGGTGAGATCTTCTCTCCCATTGCATAGATGATATCCATTCGATTCCTTTTATCTATTGTAGCAGCTTATGACTTAGAGGTAGAACAGATGGATGTGAAGACAACTTTCCTTCATGGTGATTTGGAGGAAGAAATCTACATGTCACAGCTAGATCAATACACGGTAAAAGGTAAAGAAAATTTGGTTTGCAAGTTAAAGAAGTGTTTGTATGGTATGAAGCAGTCTCCTAGGAGATGGTACTTGAAGTTTGATGCCTTTGTGAGATCTAAATCAAATCACTGTGTGTATTATAAGTTTGACGGTGATCGTATCTTTATTGTTGCATTATATGTTGATGATATGTTGGTCATTGAGAAGGGTAAGAATATGATTTCTAATTTTAAATCTCAGTTGTCAACACAGTTTGAAATGAAAGATTTAGGGGCAGCTAGGTACATTCTAGGAATAAAAATTAGAAGAGACAGAACTAATAGAAAACTTTGGTTAAGCCAGAGTAAGTATGTGAAGACCATGTTGGATAGGTTCAGCATGGTAGATTGTAGACCATTGTGTGTTCCTATTTCTTTGGGGAAAAAGTTGTCTATTAATAATTGTCCAAAATCTCCTAGTGAGGTGGAGGACATGAGCAGAGTACCTTATGCTAGTGTTTGTTGGCAGTTTGATGTATTCTATGGTCTGTATATGACCAGACATTGCCCAAGCAATGGGAGTCCTTAGTTGATTTATGGCTAATCTTGGATAGGTACATTGGGATGCAGTTAAGTGAGTGTTTAGATATTTGAGGGGTACTTCTAAGTATTCCATATGCTATCATGGTAATGTTATAGGACCTCTGCATTCTATTGATATTCGTGGATTTGTGGATTCAGATTGGGCAGGTGACATTGAGAGCAGGAGATACACCAGTGCTTATGTGTTTACACTATTTGGTGGTGCTATTAGTTGGATGAATAACTAACAACCTATGGTTTCTTTGTCCACGATAGAAGCTAAGTATATGGTAGCAACTCATGCTTGTAAGGAAACCATTTAGCTTAAGAGATTGTGTTCAGATATTGGTGTTGATGTCGGTCAGATTATGATCAGTTGTGATAGTCAAAGTGTGATTTGCCTTGCAAAGAATCCAACTTTCCATGCCAGAACATATTGATGTATAGTTTCACTTCATACGAGACATGGTAGAGGATGGGAAGGTAAATTTGGAGAAGGTAGATACATTGAAGAATGTTGCAAATGCATTAACAAAACTAGTTAGCATAGAGAAGTTTAGATGGTGTTTGGAGTCTATAGGCCTCTCAGCCTATAGCAGTTAAATCATGTTATTCTATTGGCTCTTACAATGTGTTCAACAAGTGGGAGAATGTTGGGAATTAAGGTGTCTCAACCTTGGTAATTCCTTGCATTATTTTGATTGTATTTATTTATTCATTGCCTATGATGTAAATTAATTGTAAATTCCATATTGTCATCTTGTGGGATGTGGTATGGTGATGTGTCATCCTACATGGAAGATGACAACTTGTAATTTTGTCCTCACATGAGGAGATAGGTGTCCCACTTTGTGGTAGGAATATTTTGCCATGTGTCAGCATCTTGGATGTTGTGTAAGGGAATATTGACTGTAATAGTTATGACAGATTCCTATGATGAAGTTATAACATGTAAGAGTCAGAAATAGGAGATTCTATGATAGGTGAAGACATGTGTCGAGAGGCATCTTTGGACACCCCAAGGTGGACTATGACATGTTGTAAGAGAAAATGCTATTTATAGCCTATGTGTGATAGATTCTATTATAGATGTAAGTTGTAACTACTATGACAGATTCTATGATGGTTGTAAGAGTTGTAAGAGCATCTATCATAGCCCATTTTAGAAATAGGAGACCTCTTTGGGATGGGGGTTGTGGACAAGTGTTAGATGCATCTTACAATGTTGAACAAGTGTCCATAGGCATGGGTTTTGGGCCATGAGGCCAAGTTGGACGCCTATTCCAAGATAGAGCCAATTTTACCTTGTATATTCTATATAAATAGGTGCTTGGAGGAGGAGATGTAGTATGTGATTGATAGGTATTGTTATGCTACTAGATTGGCTCCAGACATGAGTGTTGAAGACTATTTAAGGTTCCATTGCAAGTGTATTGTAAACCATATTCATTTTTGATAATACATTGTGCAATTTTCTGAGTGTGGGGTTTTTTACCCGATAAAGGTTTTCCCCATGATATATCTTGTCTTTCTTCTTCTATCTTCTTTTTGGTTCTATGTGTATTTCCGTAATATATCTATTATATATATCATGTTACTGTAATTGTAAAGATTAAATTTAATTTGTATAGGTCTCCCCTCATTAGATTAGTGTAGGAAGTGATTTCCGCACACCTAGCTTCCTTTCACTTTTATCACCGGAGGCTAGAACTCTAGATTTAGGTAACCTTGACATCCCTTAATAGTCCCTTAGATCTACAGTATAATATGATTTCCTATGAAGAAATACAGACAAAAATGTTGAACCCTATCATATGCCCTATTCCTGTCTATCCGGACTTAGACAAATCTATGATCTAACTTCTGGTATGAACAGATGATACAATGTAGATGTGTAAGATGGATTTAGTTTCCATTAATGACAACATCAAACATGCCTACTAGTGTCTCTTGCCAGCACTGTTTCTCTTTGGCATTGATGGCAACACTTAGTGAAAAATGACTAAGTGTTAGAACAATTCCTCCTTACTATGTGCACTTGTGATTTCCAATTCTCCCCCTTTGTTGAATTCCTCATTTTTCATTGCTTTTCCTCTCCCATTTGACATCAATGGAAAAGGCTAGGATCTGTATATCAAAATTCATGCAGAAATGTTATGTACATGGGTCAAAATTCGAAGTATATACTTCTGCATTTGAACACACAGTCCTTAAGCCTTGCTCATCAACAAAAAGATATCACCAAAAATGTTTTTCAACTATGACAATTCACTATCCTAGTTCTTCTTTATGCTGCCCAAAATGGATATATGCCTAATGAACAAAAATTCCCATGATTCTACCTTTTAAAGATTAATTGGATAACTAGTAGCAGTAGTAGCTTGGGATTCTACCAATAGACCATACATAGTTTCTAACTTGGGGGGAATTAGTCCCCAGAGCTCATCCAATCTACCCAAAACTTTGACCTTTTCCTTATCTAAATTACTCAATTCATTTCTCAAAGTCACTACTTGGCATTCTTTGGTTGCTATAGACTTAGTTAAGGGACTATAGGACTGAGAAATGTTAGACAGTTTGAGCTCTAAGTCCTTAATCTTCTTCTCAATATCTTCAACAACTTTAGACTGATCTAGACAAAACTTATAAATCTTTGAACCTTTACAGAGAACATTTTGAATACTATTTACACTAGTGTCAAGCACTGATCTATCATAACTAATTATTTTCCTTATTTCAACAAATCTCTTCTCATTGTATTCATTTATGATTTTAACTTCTGCTGACTTTTCAAAAGTTTCAAAATGAGTACTTACAGAGTTTATCAGACTCTTTAACTAACTAGAGGGAGATGTTGATGAGTCCTTTTCAAATGTAGGCATGTTTTTCTCTAAAATCTTAGATGCAAGGCCAAGCAACTCGCTATCTTGTATATGGGACTTCAAGATTTCCTCTCTAGCCCGATCTTGTTCAATAGAGACCAACTTTATCTTTTGTATAGGCGATAAAGTGTCAAAATTGATTGGTCCTTATATTATATCTTGATCTTCTGCAATTTGTTTATCTCTTTCTAAAATTTCTTTCATTACTTCTACAGTGTCTCTTGCCCAATATGAAATTTCAGATTTATGCTCTTTAGGGCCTCTATATTCTCCCTTTTTGGAGTCAACCACATTGTCTTGCTCAACATTTTCATTCTTCTTCTCTGCTTTTGTCTTCTCTGCATCATCATCAAAGGCATCCTTGCTTTTATCTATATCAGAAATATCTTCTGCATTCTCTTTCAGAGGATTTTGTGTATCCTCAGTAGCAACATTATCATCATTTTTATCAAATTCCTCAACATCTAGAATGGAGGAATCAATTTCATTATCAGTTTCTTCTTCAACATTGGGAAGATTATGCCTTTTTAATACATTCAGAAGAATCTCTTGAGTATCTTCAACTATCTTATCAATCTCTCCCAACATGAGCATATTCATTTTGATCTTACTCTTGAAGTCCTCTTTCACTTCTTTGAATATCATGTTCTTTTGATCTGGAGTAATTTGAGGATACAATTTTATTAGCACATGCTCCCAGAGCTCAGAACTTTTAGCTTTTGCATTCTCTTTTCTTATTTCTAGAATTTTTGTAAGGCTTTCTAGAATTTTAGAAGTCATTTCAAATAGAGTCTTACTATAGATATTCAAGTATTTTATTGTTGCTTCATCCAAAACTCTCTTGTTAGCATCATTGTAATGATCATAAAATTTAGTCATTGGCTTCAAGTTTCAATCTACAGTGATTGACTTAATGATGTCATTGACAAAAAGAGTAGTTTTCTCAACATAAGCCTCTGTCTTATGCCTTTTACTTAACTTTTTGCTTCCGGAGGGCTTCTCCTTAGACACTTTAGCAACTTTGGTACCTGAGGCCTTCAACTCCTTAACCTCATCATCTGAGTCAGTTTCTTCTTCATCCACTTTCTCCACACTAACAAATGTTCTTTTGCCCTTTACCTTTGTCCTTTTTCCTTCCTTACCAGTAGGTTTTTCTACCGAAAGAGAAGGTGATGCATCAGAGGCTGAACTAGAACTCCTAGTAGTCCTTGACTTAGAAAGAGGTTCTACCAGAACACTTCCCTGTTCCCTGTCTTGCTTCTCCTTCTCAGCTTTCTTTGTCCTTTCCCTAAAATGCCTCACAGCTTCCTTAGTAAGGCTTAGATTCTCAGCTAGCTGCTTAACTTCTTTCCTCATAGTCCTTTTGATTTTAGGAGCCTTGAATTCAAGATGCAATTTTAGTGAATTCTCTTCATATGTTCTAAATCTCTCCTCAACTAGATCACTAGGCTAGCTCAATAGATGCTATGCATATAGCTCCAATACACATCCATCCACTTCCTACCCCATGGGCATGATCCACACAACTCTAGGTTCCACTACTTCCATTTTGTAGTGATCAATAGTAACCATAAAACAAATGGTGTCCTTGTATTTTTCAACCACAGCTCTAGGTATTCTATCCCTAGGTTGCATTATACTCTATAAGTTTTTGAAGAATCCCCAAAGTGTAGTCTTTTGTGCATCATAACTACCTAGACAACTCAAATGATTCCTAATTTGGACTGGTACCGGTTTGTCATTTGACCAATATCTATTCTTATTCCTAGGGAGCTCACTCAAGAAATAAAAGAAAAGACATAAAATTAGTGTACCATAGTTGAACGGGTACTTCTTGTCTTTCTTTATCTTGCTTAGATTCTCTATAAGCTAGTTTAGTAATAGTTCTTAGAGATCATAGTCTGCATTTTCTTTTACCATTTGATATGCAATATAGATGGCTATTCCAGACGCTAAATTTTCTCTTCTAGAGAAATATATCTTGTACCCTATTACCATTGATACAAATCTGACCCCATGATCATCTATATCATTTATAGTCGTAGCTCTCTTATCAAATTTTGATCTAGTTGCCTCTATGACTTCTTGATTCTTCATAGCCTTCAACTGAGGTAGAGTACTAGTTGAATTCAATCCTATAACTTCCCTTATTGTATCTTTTGTGATCTTTGATAGATGATTTAGCCATAAAAATTCATCATGGATATAGCTCAAGACATACTGGACCGATTTGTCCTCTGTGAAACTCAAAAACTCAACAAATTGTATGAACTGCTTGTCTTACAAGACTTTGTACTCTGGTTTGAGATCAAAATCTTCATCTTTTAAGTGATTCATGAAAATATCAGCAAATCTTGAGTCACCATGCTCCTCTAGAGCCACGTGAATGTAAGCCCTAATATCCTCTGTGTGAAGAACTCCATATAGAACACCAGAAAATGCTCCCACTGGATCGACTTCAGTAGACTTGAAAGGGTTCTTTTTAAACTTTGGCCTAGGTTGCTTAGTGATGTTCACAACCAGAGGTGTAGCCATTTCAAAAGATTACAAGTTCAAAGCTTCGCAGAGAAATACCTTTTTCTTCACAGAATTAGGGTTAGCTATCAAATTCATTCTTTGCACTTCAAATCTTTGAAATTTTAGCTCAGGTACTCTTCTCCTTGTTCTCTTCAAATGCATAGTGATTCAGGTGTTTGAATGAATGACCTTTTATCCTTTGCAAAACCTACTTCATTGTAATAAATGCTCTGCCCTAATACATCTGATTACACTATTTCTGCATACAATCAATCGCATTAGTTTATTTTCTTCTAGAATTTGCTTCAACAAATCTACAATAGGCTTCTCTTTCTTTATTCATCATGCCAAATTTAGGTACCCACTTGCTGGTAGGGGGAATTAGATTTTCAATGTAACGCCCCCTGAGCTAGAGTTCCTGATTCAATTCTTGGAGGAATTATTAACATCGGATTCTAGTGTGAACCCATCACTATCATTCATTACACTTTTCTTCACCCATGTTTTGTTCATTTCATTCTTGATCCCAATCACACCTAATTTTCCCTTGCCTTTGTCCAACTTCTGCTCTATTTTTCCTTTGCCTTCCTATGAGTTCTCCCTTTTGCTTCTGCAAAATTTAGTAATATGTTTGGATTTATTGCAGTTTAAACACACAATCTTATTTTTCAGACAATTACATGTTGGAGATGGTTTATATCTGCATTGCATTGCAATATGTCTAAACTCATTGCAAGTAAAACATCTTCCATTGAACACTTGTTTGTTCTTAGGAGGATTCCTTGATCCACTTCTACCTTCCTCAGTCTTATGACCTATCTTTTTGCAATTAAAGTATTGACTGGAGAAAGATGATGTATTTTGATTCACTTTACTTTTGCATTGATTAGCTCTATGACCATACTTATTGCATAAATGAAATAATTGCCATTGAAATATCATGGATACCTTTGAGCATTAGGTTGTCTTATAGGAGGTCTTCTAAGATTCCTTCTTTGATTTCTTGCTTTAGGATTTCTTTGACCAGATCTAGAGTTTTCACTTTTTTCAAATCTCAGACCATGCTTATCAACTACCTTCTTCTGACTCTGAAGCAGTACCTCAAGTTTGACTGAGCTTATCTTCAACTTTTCTGTTTACTCATTTGCAACTTCTAGGTCATGTTTGAGAATGACAATTTGTCTTTCAAGTTGATCCTCATTATCCCTAGTTTCTTGTAGATCAGATTCTAGATGACCAATTATTCTATCCAATCTACAAAACTCTTTTGTTCTTTCTTTCAGAGATTGATTCAGTTTTTCCTCAGTCTTCTTCCTTTCTTCAATTTGCTTGGTTAGCCTCATCACCCTGAATTCCATCTCATGTAACTTCTCACATTCCTTTGTCTTCTCTTTCAGGGCCTCATCCATGTCATTGTCTTCATTCTAATTTTCCAGCTGATGAAGTAGCTCCTTTCTCTTTTCATTAGATTTTCTCAGTTGTTCTTTTAAGGTCTCAATGAAATCTTCAGCATCTTTAAGGTTTCTTGCAGATCTCTAATTTCTACTCTGGACAGGTCAAGATCATCTAAGGCTACTTGTATTTATTGATTAATACCATTAGAGTGATTGAATGAACCCATTGAAAAAACCTTCCCAGATCTTCCTCAAGCTATTAAACTTCTTCTGAGGAACCTCACTTTGATGCCAATTATTGAAATTAAGGAAAATTAAGAGGGGGGTGAGTCAGTGTTCTGCAAAACTTAATATTACGTCCCTTTATTAATTTCCCACATACATCCAAAAGAAAGAAGCATGAACATAAGAGCGGAAACAATAAGATCATAACACATGAACACCATTATTTTTACGTGGAAACCCAGTTAAGGGAAAAACCATGGTGGGTGTTAACCCACAAGAATTTATACTCTGTTAAAAGTATTACAAATGGGAAGGCACATGCCTTTGGGCACATTACCTAGAGCTCACTTCCCAAAGGAGGCTCACTACCTACAAAAATGATTACAAGAGCTCACTGAAAAGTTTGAACTAAAGAATAGCATCTAAGTATGCAAAATAACAGTTCTGGTTAAGCTCAATACACTAACTTTATACACTTCATCTTTCTCTGCCCTGCTTTACTATTCTTCCATGATCTGGAGCATAGATCACCTTGCTTTACATTTGATACTACTATACTTCACACTTATCCCTTCATATTCACTCTCTCACACTGCAAAATGTTCAAATCCATCGATCATGTATATCCACTATATGAAATTACATCAACTGTAGTTGGTCTTAAGAAAACTTGGAGGCTATTTTAAGAACACTATTCTATTGGTTGAATTCATGCACAATCATCAATGAGGACCAAAACTTATGTATCCAGGTCACCTCACATGTCGGCCAATACCACTAGATCTCATAAATTACTTGACCAACCACTTCTCTTCATCCGCACAAGGATCATACATCAAGTCGGCTTATTCTTCACTACACTAAACTGTCTAACTAAAACTTGATACTCAGATGCTTGTAACTTTCAATGCTTTTATCACCGTAGGATAAAAATCTAGATTTAGGTAGTCTTGAGATCCCTTAACATTTCCTCAGATCCGTAGCATAATATGGTTTTTTGTGAAGAAATATGGACCAAAATGTTGAACCCTGTCATATGCCCCATTCTTGTCTATCCAGACTTTGACAAATCTATAATCTGACTTCCATTATGAATAGATGATACAATGTGGATGTGTTAAATGGATTTAGTTTCCATCAATGACAACATCTGACATGCCTAGTAGTGTCTGTTGCCAATAGTTTGGTCCTGTTAATGTTCTATTGCTAAGTCTTTATATTTTGTATCATTCATTGGTGATTATAGTAGGACATGTGTGTTTTCCTTAGAAGAAAATTTAAAGTCTTTAGTTAGTTTAATGAGTTTAAGGCCTTTGTTGAAAACTAGACTGGTAAAAGGATTATGTGCTTGAGGGTTGACAATGGTGGTGAGTTTTGTTTGGTAGATTTTGATAGGTTCTATAAAGAACAAGGGATTGAGAGGCATAAGACAACTCCATATACCCCTCAGAAGAATGGAGTTGTAGAGAGGATGAACATGGCATTGATGGAAAGGGCTAGGCGTATGCTAATTGGTGCTAGTCTTGAATAAAAAATTTGGGATAAAGAGATAGACAATACTTGTTACCTGATCAAGAGGTCTCCTACATTGCCTCTTGTTGAGAAATCCCCCATGGAGGCATGGTATGGTAAAAAGCCTTCATTGACACACCTTCATGTTTTTGGTTGTGAGACATATGCACATGTGCTTAGGGAGTGTGAGGTCTACCTTTACCTTGCCATATAATTTTTCTTACGATACATATGTGATGGATTTTATTATGAAAATGTGGATATTGGGAACTATTGATCCCGCACTTGGACCTTATTACTTTATCTTATGTTGTTTAGATATAGATGGTTTATGATTTGTGGATGATTAGATCTCATGTTAGATTTCATTGGATGATATGATGTTTAGATGTTATGATTTCATTGGATGATTATTGGTATGTGTATTGATGGTGAATTTGATGATTTATCTTACATTATGAGATCCTAATTTTTCTTGTGAATGGGAATGACTTGAGAGACATATATATATTAGCATGTGGTTATTATTATTGTTATATGTGATTATGTGATCATGTGTGTGATGTATGTAGGTCACATTGCTTAATCTATTTTAGCATGTGCTATTAATGGGTTTGTGGAAGTGTGTAGGTAAATTTCCATGCCCATGGAAAATCAGAGGTCAGAGAATAACCATATGTTATATCCCTATTAAGTTGACCTAGTCCTAAGTTGGACTAAGGTCACTTATGTTTGTGAAAGCTGATTAGGTTGTAATGGATTTATGGTATTTTGTAAGGTTTACCCCTTTCTAATTTATCTTTTGATGTGTTGTAAAAAGTGTAATGTTGGGTTTACACAATGTTTAGTGATAAATGTTTTAAGCCCCTTTTCAAGTGATTTTATGTGTTTCCTAGTGTTATTAATGATCAAATATTGACCCTAGGTCATAACCCTAGGGTCTAGGACCATTCCTAACATGTTTAAACTTGATTTGAACCTTGTATGGTCAGTCAAACTTGGCCCTTGAGTCAAGTGACGAGTTTGGGAAGTGTGAAATGTGGTTGTAAGGTCACCATATCACTTAACCTAACCTCACCCACTTGGGTAAGGCTACCCTTGCTTCACATGCTTTATAAGCTTCTTGAATCTTCTCACATGTTTGAGACCTCTTCCCTATGCTCTCACACATGTGTGAGAGCACTTGTGGGGAAGAATGTAGCTTAGTTGAATGAGAAGGTGACAAGTGTGACCTCCTCATTCATGAGAAGCTTCCCTTGTGTACTCACATCTCTATATGCTCTCACACATCTGTGAGAGCATTTGTGGGAGAGTGTGTAGCTTTGTGGAATATGGAGATGACAAGTGTCACCTCATCATTCTTATGGATTTGAGAGGAGGGTCATGTGGATGGAGGAGAGGGTGACAAGTGTCACCTTCTCATCTATTAGGGTTTGAGAGCCTTGCCTATTTATCTCTCATTTTGATGAGATGGGGGTTCTTTTATTCTTTTCTTTTGGGAAATTTTATGCTTGTGTTGGGAGGAGAGAAGGACTTGTAGATCTTGGAAGGAGTTTGGGAGGACTTATGGAAAGCTCTTCACCAACATCCTCCATCCTTGAAGCTTGAGAAGTATTCCTTAAGGCTTCAAGCCATTTATTTTTACTTGTTTTGCTTATGCAATATGTATGTTTATGAATGTTTTGCTTATGTTCTTTTTAGTTGTGTCTGTGTGTTTTTAAAGGGTTGTTGGGTGAGCTCTCCATATGAGAGAGCTCACCTTTGTCTTGGGTGAGAGAGAATGTGGACCTCCTCGGTTTCCCTTCTTTGTTTTGGTATAGTTTTATGGCCAAGGGCCTTTATTTGAAGTGTTGAGAAGTATGGTATTATGGCATGAGTGCCTTGTTTTGAGAAATGAGAAGTTATGGTAAGAGGCCAAGTGATTATGAACATTTTGAGTATTATGAGTGTGGGTTTCCTTGAGTAGAGAGTAGTCCACTCTCTCACCCTTCAAATCCATTTTCAAAATTGGTTAGTTTTGTGTTTGCCTTGGACGGGTGTTAATATGCTTGATGTGAGTGTTTGAATCCTTTGTGGTTTGATCCTTGGTTATTGTAAGGCCTCCTAGCTTGGGGGTGGCCTACTAGTAGGCTTAGGTTGGGAGGAGAGCTTTCCATGGGCATTGTGAACCATTTGTGTGTTTTGTAGGTGCATTTGGTGGCTTGGAGAAGTTTGGATTGAGGAGGAAATATGGTTTTTAGATGGACCTATGTATTGTTTAATAGAGAAGGTATTGAGATGCCTATCCCCTATTTAGAGATTTGTAATAAGTCTATTCTAGTTTTGGAAGTGAGTTCCATAAGAGTTGGAAACTTACCTTATTGTAAACATTGTATTCATTCTAAGTGTTTAATGACAATGATTTTATCTTCATTCTTGTTATGGAAGAAATAATCCTCTCTCAGTCTACTCTATCTCTCTTTATTTATTGTGTTTATGAAAAGAAAGAAAATATGTATGTTTTAGTAGGTGGTGAAAATAAATCTTACTTGTTGCTCAAGAAAAGAAAAATAGTTCTCATGGTTGTTTTGAAAGAAATATATAATATGGTTATTTAAAATTTAAAATTCCTTGGGTTAGATTCTTTTTACAATATTTATATATCCTAGTCTTGTATATGTATTATTTTTAGATTGATTTAAAATCTCTCTCTGTGTATATATATATATATATATATATATATATATATATATATATATAGTGTGTGTGTGTGTGTGTGTGTGTGTGTGTGTGTGAAAAATAATTCACTGTGTATATTGTGCTCACTAGTTTTTACACAGTGAGCAAAATATACCAGTGAATTAATTTACTGATATGTATATATACACAAGCACACACACACACACACACACCATAACAATTTTAATATAAAATAAGCTATTAGAGAAATGTTGTATGTTTTATTTTAATCAAATGTCAAAATGATTTTAAGGTTTGTGTTTTATATTTTGTCTTAAGGCTCAGCTAAGAGGGAGGTAGTCACAGGGGCTAAAAACCCCTGTGTCACAGGCCTTATTTGTTTTGCAGGTTCGAGAGGAGGGAACCCATCCCCCCCACAAAGCTTAGGAGCTCTGTGGGGGGTGGTAAAGCCCCTGCCCCCTCCACCTTACTTTTTACAACATGCAGGGAACTCTGCATAAGTAAAACCTTGGGCCATTCGGCCCTAATGGGGTCCAGCAACCCCTTGGACTCCCTGTCATTTCCTCTTAATCTCATTCAGCATTTGATGAGATTTATTCTCCATTCCTTGAATATTTCAATGCTTAAATGTTTGAATATATGTGTGTGTGTGTGTGTGTGTGTGTGTGTGTGTGTGTGTGTGTGTGTGTGTGTGTGTGTGTGTGTGTAGCCTGTAACTCATTCTATTCTCTGTAAAGTTTAGATTCTATTTCTCTGTGTATATTTCAGTTGATTAAAATATATATGTATATATATAAATATATGTATATATTTATTTATATTCTTAGATATATGATTATATCTCTGTCATAAAATCTTTTCTCTATGTAAAATAACCATAGAGCTAAACTAAATATAAAAAAAAGAAAACTTAGAGTAAAACATATTGGTAGTATTATATAAAATTTTTAGTAAGTATAAATCTTTGTAACTTGTGCATGGAGAAAATGAATACATAGAAAATAAAATTAGCTAAATGAAAAAAAAGTTAGGAAGAAAATAAAAGAACAACCTGTAGGTGAGCATGTTATAGAAATTTAAACTAGTATATTTATATTTTAAAATATATATCTAAAGTATGCTAAGAGATATCCTTCTATAGGTGCCTATTTTTTGGCTGATAGGCCATTCTATATGTGCACACATCTTGTAACTATTAAAAAATTCGTAGTCCTACTAATTTGGTCGTCCACAAATTTTTTAAAAAATTTGGTAGTGTTGGAATTATACTAGACAACTAAGGGGGGTGAATCATTTGTCACACAAAATAAACTTTTTATGCTATTAACCTTCTTTATTAACTTACTTATCTGAGTAATGATATAAACATTAGAGCATAGATCAACAACATATGAGTAGAAACATAATCAACACAATTGACACCAAGATTTTGATGTGGAAACCTGGTTAAGGGAAAAACCATGGTGGGGGTTAACCCACAAAGATTTGTACCCTGTTAAAAGTACTTTAGAAAAATAGAAGGCACATGCCTTCAAGAGCACTTCCCAGAGCTCACTACTCAAAAGAGAGGCTCACTGCCTATAGAATTTATTTAGAACAAAAAAAATTAACTGAGAAATAGCATCTACTTCATGTCTGGTTCAGTTTCAATGAGTTCTCACAAAACTTTTGCTTTGCCCCAAATTCTTCTTCACTAACTTCTCACTGTACACTACTCTCACTCCTTTTCTTCTTTTCTCTACTTCTGATCCTTTATTCAAATTTAATTTTTTTTGTTCAAGGATAATTTTTAATAACTCTTCAACAAGTATTTATACACTTGATCAACCTTGGAATGACCAACAAGGTCAGGAGACTTAACACAAATCTTTACACTATCGGCCAAACATAGTTGAGACTTGAATCTTCCTTTACTAACATGCCACGCTTCATAAAATGATCTTTAGACCATCTGTAACATGCTAGGAACATCCGGTCAGCCAACACTGGGAAGAACATCAACTTCAAAGAGGAAATCTTCAATAACAAGATAAACTCCAATGTGGACCTCAAACATAGTAGCCACACAATCTAGAGACTTCCATAAGCACATTGAACTCACCAATAACATCCACTCTAAACCAAATTACTAGAATCATTTGTATCTTCCTCCAAAATCTCAAGAATATTGTTTGCCATGACTGTCAAACTAGAAAGATGGCTTCTAGACCTCCAAACCATGAACAACTAGAGTTGGTGATACACACTAACTTCCCAAACATGCCTTCAGATTTGCCGATCATAATATTTCACTGTGGAGCAATCTAGACCAACTTACTATCACTCTGTCTCTTTTGAATACTGCAAGATCTGGTTCTATTCAAATGGCCATAAATTCTTCAAATCTTCATGTAAACTTCTCATTTCTTGACTGGAACAACCTCTGAAAATCTTCTACACAACCATAAGGTCCGTGGACATTGAGTCTTCATTAATTTTCTCAATATCCTCAACATTCTAGTCTCCTAAACATGCAACAAAATAAGGCATAGTTGACACCAATGACAACAAGAATATGTTGACATCAATGACAACACCGCTTAGGCAGATATTTGCAGCAATCTCCCCCTTTGTCATTGATGGCAACATATGTTGTGAAAAATTGATTCAACCATCATGACAAAAACTTATCCCGTTGAATTCTACAACCACTTCCTTCATTGCTACCCTAGTCATTAGCAATTAGTTTTTCACATCTCTCCCCCTTTGACATCAATGGCAAAGGGCACATATTTTCAATCTTTACTTGCCCCTTTTATTTCAGACTAATCTCCAACGTTTGCATATTGACTACTCCTTAGAGTAGTATTTTCTCAACATCAATCTAGACCTCAAGATATGACTGAGAATTCCACTGGACTAATGCACCTCAGTGCATCTTAGTTCTGATTCAAAGGGGTAATAACCCCTAACTTCTCTTTGTGATACTCAAAGGTATCCTTGGGAAGAGGCTTAGTGAAGATATCTGCAATCTGATCTTTGGAAGACACAAACTCCAACTTGACTTCATTCTCACTTACCTTCTCTCTCAAGAAATGAAACTTGATAGATATATGCTTTGTCTTTGAATGCAACACTGGATTCTTTGAGATGCTTATTGCACTAGAATTATCACAAAAGATTGTGACTAGCTCCTCAAACACAACTTTGATGTCCTTCAACATTTGCTTCATCCATAGAACCTAAGTACAATTATTTGTTGCTGCTATATATTCTTCTTCTACAATAGACAGAGATATTACCTCTTTCTTTTTGCTCATCCAAGAGACCAATCTTCTTCCCAAGAAAAATGCATCACCACTAGTACTTTTTCGATCATCCACATCTCTTGCCCAATCAGCATTTGTATATGCATGAAGAGTGAAATCATTGTCCTTTGCCTCTCAATTGTGGTTGTTTCTCTTCCTCATGTTGACTATCTTGATCCCAAAGATCTAATGCCCATTCATCTGGCATTTTGATATCTTGATGTCTGACTATCTTTGGTGCAATTAGCTGTGTGTTGTCACTAGTAGATGTCCAGATGGTTGAGAGACCTTCTAAACCTTGCGCCTTTCTAGGATTTATCATCAAGGGGAGAACCTTGATGTATAATCGATAATGGATGAGAAAGGTAAGGAATGGTCGATAGATTTCTTTTTCATGTAAAGATTCATGGTCTTGAAATTATATTCAAGAACATCTTTTAAATTACCATCTTTTAGACTGATAGGGAAGTCTAATAAACAATCAAGATTAAGTGACCCTTTATCCATGGAGTCACATCATAATCAATTATCCCCTGGAGATATCTAAAAATTCTTTTGACTGCCACAAGGTGGGATTCTTTTGGACCATCTTGAAATCTAGCAACAAGTCCAATGAGATTCGTGATGTTAGGTCTGGTCTGAGTTAGATTTAGTAATCCTCCAATCATTGATCTATACCTTTTCTGATTTGCCTTGGGGGAATCATCATCTTTACTTAACTTGCATCTATTTACCATAGGCATACCTACTGGCTTTAAATCTTCCATTCCAAACTTCTTTTAGCAATTCTTTCACATACTTAGACTGAGATATAAAGATACCTTTGTTGCAAGTATGAGGTTATCCAGTGTTGTCATTGATGTCAACATACTCATATTGCATTGACAAGAAGGATTTGATGAGCTGTGTGCTGAGGATATTGAGAAAATTAGTCTCAGTCAGGAACAGTGAAGAACAGTGATGAGAAGAAGGTAAATGTACTGTATAGGATGAGAACCGGAGGATGCGGATTAAAGGGTTAGTAGATATGAGTCTTGAGATGCTACAGTTAAGATTTCAGAGGTCCGCATGAAGATCTGAAGGAGTTGTGGCTGCCGGTATAGAACCGGGTCCGGCAAGTATCCGGAGGTGACAGAGGATCACAAAAAGGTCCGGTGAGGTCCGGAATTGTATTATCCTAATCTGCGGATTGGAAGGAGTGTTTGGGATGTCCTTGTGATGTGTCATCCTGATTTGTGTATGATTTGGAGGTCCGGAAGTACCTCTTACATTATGACAGTGGCGACAGACTGTGTTCTTGAAGTTCCGGATGAGGAAGACAAGAGATCCCAGTAAGCAGAGGAAGTGCGGATGTATCCGGACATTCAGACAGGCTTGTGAAGGTTCTTGGATCTTGTTTAGGTTGTGTTGTTGGTCCACATTGATGGTAGAGCCCGGAATTGAAGTTATTCTTCCGGATGAAGTTCTTGCTCTGTGTAGCCGACCGGATGAGTTGTTCATCCTGCGAATGTTCTTGTGATGGCCGACCGAATGTGTTATTCATCTTGCGGATACTCCTATGGTTGTTTGCCGACTTAGATGTTTGTTCCTAAGTTAATGTCTTGTATAAATAATGGTTTGTGAGTTCATTTCAGTGTGTGGTGTGAGGATGAGTATGATATAGCGAAGAAACGTGCGAAAGGCAGAGCAGAGATTGTTGGGCTTAATTGGAACTGATCCAGACATGGTAGAGATGTCATTCTCCAGTTCAAGACTGTGATTTTCATCACTTTGTAGACAGTGTGTCTCCTTGTAGGCAGTGGGCCTCTTTGTGAGCAGTGTGCTCGGGCAGTGAGCCCTTATTGGCATGTGCCATTCATTTTTCTTTATTCTTCTAACAGAGAATAATTCTTGGGTTAATCACCCCGTGGTTTTTCCCTTAACCGGGTTTTCCACGTCAAAATCTTGGTGTTCAATGTGTTGATGCTTATCTGCTCTTGTGTTTATGTATTATGCTTTCATGGATGATTATTTGATATGCTGCTAACTAACAACAGTGAGTTAAGTGTTTGAATGAGAAGAAGTTTCATACAACTGATTCACCCCCCCCCCCTCTCAGTTGTATGCCCTAGATCCAACAATTGGTATCAGAGCCAAGTTCCTCTGACAAGAGCCTAACCGCTTGAGGAGATCCAGGATGTCGTCATACAAGAAGGATAGTCCGAAGTTCGATGGAACCAACTTCACTCTCTGGAAAGGTCGCATGAAGTGTCACTTGGAATGCATGGGAAAAGCATATCTGGGTATGATTTCAAAACCATATGTACCTCCACAAGGTGGTCCGACAACTCTGAATGAAATCACAGAAGCTGAAAACAATCTGCGGACCAAGGAAGCTCTTCTAAGTGCATTGAATGACTCAGATCTCTCGAATGTCATTGACCTACCCACTGCATATGAGATCCTAACTAAACTGGAACTTCTGTATGAAGGAGATGAGTTTGTCAAAAGTGCAAGGTTGCAAAGTCTGAAAGGGAAATTTGAAAGATTGAAAATGAGAGATGATGAAAACATCACTACCTTTATGCCAAGAGTAAATGAGCTGGTATGTGGAATCAGAAATGCTGGTGGAACTTTAGATGAAAATGAGATTGTCTGCAAAATCCTAAGATCCCTTCCTGCTGCCTACAAAATCAAAGTTGTTGCCATTGATGAATTCAGAGCCCACACAACTGTCACAAGAGAACAACTGGCTGGCAAACTAGCTGCATTTGAAATGACCGAGTTTGGAGATGATCCTCCCAAGACTGAATCTGCTTTCAAAGCCAGTGCCTATGTGAAAGGCAAACAGAGATTTGATCCAGGTGAAAACTCATCAAAGAAAATGTCATGGTATGATCAAGCAAGAAGAGACATGGAAGAAGAAGAAGCAGAAACAGCTCAACTTGAAGCCCTCATTGCAAAGAGACTGCCAAGAGGATCCGGTAAGTATGAAGGAAAACTACCCTTTAAGTGTTTCAACTGCAATAAGATTGGTCATTTTGCCTCAAGATGTCCGGAGAGATCTGCAAGATCTAATACTCACAGACAAAGGTTTCAAAAGAATTGTTATTATGTTCATGAAGAAGATGACAATGAAGGAGTAACAGATGATGAATCAGAACCAGGAAGCAAATCCGGAAATGAGTGGGTGTTTATAGCCATCAAGGAAGAAGATTCCTTGCTCTCTGAATCTGTTAATCACAAAGTTGTTGAAAAAGCCTTGGCTGCTCAAGTGGAAGAAAAGGATGATTGGGTTATTGACAGTGGATGTTCTCACCATATGACTGGTGACAAGAATAAGTTCTTAGACTTGGAAAGATATGAAGGAGGAATGGTAAAGTTTGGTGACAATTCTGCTGGCAGAATCAGAGGTAGGGGAACTATTTCCTTTGATGGTAAGAGCAAAACAGGAAATGTACTGTATGTTGAAGGATTGAAGCACAATCTTCTCAGTGTTGGTCAGTTGGTGGACAAAGGCTATGATCTCCGGTTCAAGAATGGAAAATGCAGAATCTTTACAAGCTCCGGAACTGAAATTGCATCCGGTACTCAGACAAGAGGTAACATCTTTCATCTGGTTGGTTCAAATAAAAGTTGTTTGTTTGTTCAAATTGATCAGAGTTGGTTATGGCATAGAAGAATGTGTCATGTAAATTTTGATAACATCATCAAAATAAGCAATACTCAGGCTGTGAGAGATCTTCCAAAGTTGATAAAACCTACAAATAGTGTGTGTAAAGAATGTCAGTTAGGCAAACAAAGCAGAGTCTCTTTTAAAAGCAAAGACCAGTCTTCTACCAGATTGTTGGAATTAGTACATACTGATCTATGTGGTCCGACAAGAATCAAGAGTCTGCAAGGTGATAGATATTTCATGTTGTTAATAGATGATCATTCCCGGATGATGTGGGTTACCTTTCTAAAAGAAAAATCAGAAGCTTTTGAGAAGTTCAAAATCTTCAAAGCCATGGTGGAGAATCAAACCGGATTGAAACTAAAGTGTCTAAGGTCTGATAGAGGTGGTGAATTTACATCTGGTGAATTCATTGACTTTTGTGAGAAACAGGGTATAAGGAGACAGTTGTCTGCTCCTAAGACTCCACAGCAGAATGGAGTAGTTGAGAGAAAGAACCGGACCATCCAGGAAGCTGCTAGGACAATGATGTTGGAAGCAAATGTTCCTCAAATGTTTTGGAAAGAAGCTATCAGCACTGCAGTCTACACTCTCAATCGAGTTCAAATCAGAAACAACACCGGTAAGACCCCCTATGAACTCTGGTTTGGCATCACTCCTACTGTGAAATATTTCAGAGTATTTGGTAGCAAGTGTTATATTAAAAGAGATGAAGATCTAGGAAAGTTTGATGCTAGAAGTGATGAAGGAATTTTCTTGGGCTACTCCACTCAAAGCAAAGCATACCGGTGTTACAATAAGAGATTGAGGAAGATGATAGAAAGCACCAATGTAAAGGTTGATGAAGGAATTGAGAAGCCTTCAAGATTTTATGAGTTTGATGAAGATGACCAAGACACTGTTCAAGGACCTCAATCCTCTCCGGTGAGACAGAGTCAGCTTGATCCGGTAAATCAGGAAGAAGAGTTAGGTTTGAATGAGGCTGATCAAGAAACAACAGTGCTGGATACTCCCAAAATTCCAAGGTATGTAAGACTGAATCACTCTGAAGATCAGATCATAGGTGACAGAAGCAAAGGTGTACAAACTAGAAGGAATATTGCTCAAGATCAGAATGAATGTTGTCTAATTTCAAAGATTGAACCTAAAACAATAAATGAAGCCTGCAATGATGAAAACTGGACCAAAGCAATGGAAGATGAACTGATGCAAATTGAGAAAAATCATACTTGGGATCTTGTTCCCAGACCTAGAGACAGGAATGTAATTGGAACCAAGTGGGTCTTCCGGAACAAATTAAATGAAGCTGGTGAAGTAATCAGAAACAAAGCTAGATTGGTCTGCAAGGGCTACTCACAAATAGAAGGAATTGACTTTGAAGAGACTTTTGCTCCGGTAGCAAGAATTGAAGCAGTCAGATTACTTCTTGCATTTGCTACCTTCAAAGACTTCAAGGTATATCAGATGGATGTCAAGTCTTCCTTCCTAAATGGTGATCTGGAAGAAGAAGTCTACATTGAACAACCGGATGGATTTCAATTGTCTGATAATAATGATATGGTCTACAAGTTGAAGAAAGCTTTGTATGGATTGAAGCAAGCCCCAAGAGCATGGTATGAAAGGTTGGATAAGCATCTTGTGCAGATTGGATTCAACAAAGGTACTGCTGACAGTAACTTATATTTCAAAATTGATCATGAAAACATTCTGATTGTTGAAGTGTTTGTGGATGATATCATTTTTGGAGGAAGAGATAGTATGTGCAAAACTTTTGCAAATCAGATGAAAAGTGAATTTGAAATGTCTATGCTTGGGGAAATGAATTTCTTCTTGGGTCTGCAAATTACTCAAACAAAAGAAGGGATCTTCATTTCTCAGACCAAATATGTGAAAGAATTGTTAAAGAAATTTGGTATGGAAGACTCAAAGCCTATGAACACTCCTATGGCAACCGGATGTAAGCTAAGCAAAGATGATGATTCTCCAAAAGCAGATCAGACAAAGTATAGATCAATGATTGGTGGATTGTTGTATCTCACTCAAACTAGACCAGATATAATGCAGGCTGTTGGTCTTGTGGCAAGATTCCAGGCTGATCCTAGAGAATCTCATGTTATGGCAATCAAAAGAATTTTTAGATACTTGAAAGGAATAGTTGAGTATGGTCTATGGTATCCTAGAGATCCAGATTTCTCTCTTCATGCTTACACAGATGCAGATTGGGCAGGAGATGTGGATGACCGGAAGAGCACTAGTGGTGGAGCATTCTTTTTGGGGAAGAGATTGGTTTCTTGGCTAAGCAAGAAACAAGATGCAATATCTCTGTCTACAACTGAAGCAGAATACATTGCAGCAGCAGGTAGTTGCACTCAAATCTTATGGATGAAGCAGATGCTAAGAGACATCAAAGTTGAATATAAGGAGCCTATCACAATTTTCTGTGATAATTCAAGTGCAATTAATATTTCCAAGAATCCGGTATTGCATTCTAAGACTAAGCACATATCTATCAAATTTCACTTTTTGAGAGAACAAGTAAACAAGGAAGAAGTCAGATTGGAGTATGTTCCCTCCAAGGATCAGATTGCAGATATCTTTACCAAACTTCTTCCCAAGGACTCTTTTGAATATCTCCGGGAGAAGTTAGGGGTCATGGCCCCTCCGGTGATGAACTAAGATGCACTGATGTGCATCAGTCCGGTGGCTATCACAGTCATATCTTGTGATCCGGACTAATGGGGAGCTGCAACTAAGGGGGAGCAGCTGGTATGATTCTGATGCATGAGAATTGCAAGTATGAGCCCTTTGCCATTGATGTCAAAGGGGGAGAGAAGACATGTGAAAAACAAGTGGTTGATGATCAAAGGGGGAGCAGTAAAGGAAGAGAAGACATATGAAAAGATGAAGTTCTTGTCTTAATGGTTTTTCACATCATATGTTGCCATCAATGACAAAGGGGGAGATTGTTGCAAGTATGAGGTTATCCAGTGTTGTCATTGATGTCAACATACTCATATTGCATTGACAAGAAGGATTTGATGAGCTGTGTGCTGAGGATATTGAGAAAATTAGTCTCAGTCAGGAACAGTGAAGAACAGTGATGAGAAGAAGGTAAATGTACTGTATAGGATGAGAACCGGAGGATGCGGATTAAAGGGTTAGTAGATATGAGTCTTGAGATGCTACAGTTAAGATTTCAGAGGTCCGCATGAAGATCTGAAGGAGTTGTGGCTGCCGGTATAGAACCGGGTCCGGCAAGTATCCGGAGGTGACAGAGGATCACAAAAAGGTCCGGTGAGGTCCGGAATTGTATTATCCTAATCTGCGGATTGGAAGGAGTGTTTGGGATGTCCTTGTGATGTGTCATCCTGATTTGTGTATGATTTGGAGGTCCAGAAGTACCTCTTACATTATGACAGTGGCGACAGACTGTGTTCTTGAAGTTCCGGATGAGGAAGACAAGAGATCCCAGTAAGCAGAGGAAGTGCGGATGTATTCGGACATTCAGACAGGCTTGTGAAGGTTCTTGGATCTTGTTTAGGTTGTGTTGTTGGTCCGCATTGATGGCAGAGCCCGGAATTGAAGTTATTCTTCCGGATGAAGTTCTTGCTCTGTGTAGCCGACCGGATGAGTTGTTCATCCTGCGAATGTTCTTGTGATGGCCGACCGGATGTGTTATTCATCTTGCGGATACTCCTATGGTTGTTTTCCGACTTAGATGTTTGTTCCTAAGTCAATGTCTTGTATAAATAATGGTTTGTGAGTTCATTTCAGTGTGTGGTGTGAGGATGAGTATGATATAGCGAAGAAACGTGCGAAAGGCAGAGCAGAGATTGTTGGGCTTAATTGGAACTGATCCGGACATGGTAGAGATGTCATTCTCCAGTTCAAGACTGTGATTTTCATCACTTTGTAGACAGTGTGTCTCCTTGTAGGCAGTGGGCCTCTTTGTGAGCAGTGTGCTCGGGCAGTGAGCCCTTATTGGCATGTGCCATTCATTTTTCTTTATTCTTCTAACAGAGAATAATTCTTGGGTTAATCACCCCGTGGTTTTTCCCTTAACCGGGTTTTCCACGTCAAAATCTTGGTGTTCAATGTGTTGATGCTTATCTGCTCTTGTGTTTATGTATTATGCTTTCATGGATGATTATTTGATATGCTGCTAACTAACAACAGTGAGTTAAGTGTTTGAATGAGAAGAAGTTTCATACAACTGATTCACCCCCCCCTCTCAGTTGTATGCCCTAAATCCAACAACCTTTATCTAATTGAACAATTTGCAGACCTAGGAATAAATTCATCTCTCTAAACATTGACATCTCAAATTCACTTTTCATCTGATCAGAAAATGTTTTGCGCATGCATTCATTTCTACGAAAAATGATATCATCAACAAAGAACTTAACAATTAGGATGTCCTCATGATTAATCTTGAAGTGAAAATTACTATTAGTAGTACCTTTGCTAAAACGTATCTTAAGAAAATATTTATCAATCTTGCATACTAGGTTCTTAGAACTTGCTTGAGTCCATACAAGGCTTTTCTTGGTCTACAAACAATATCTCACTTATTAGACAACTAAAATCCTTCGGGTTGTTTAATGTAGAATTCTTCCTCCAAATCTCCATTCAGGAATGTTGATTTGACATCCATTTGATATACTTTAAAATATCTGCAAGCAACAAATGCAAGAAACAATCTAATTGCCTCTATTCTTTCCATCAGAGCAAAAGTTTCTTCAAAATCAATTCCTTCTTGAGAATAGCCTTTACATACCAACCTTGCTTTGTTTTTTACAACTTCACCATCTTCATTTAGTTTATTTTAGAGGACCCATTTGGTTCCAATCACATTTTTGTCCTCGAGTCTAGGAACAAGATCCCAAGTGTGGTTGTTTTCAATTTGCATTAATTCTTCTTCCATTTCTTTTACTCAGTTTTCATCATAACAGGCTTCACTTACTGATTTAGGTTAATCCTTGAAATCAAACAAATCTCTTCTTGATCTTCAACAACTCTTCTCCTAGTTTGAATACCTTTATTTCTATCTCCTATGATTTTATCTTTAGGATGATTCATCCTTACATACCTATACATACCTAGGGGTTTTGGGAATTGCTTGAAATTTTGTTTCTTGAGCTTGTTCTTCAACTTCTGTATTATTTTCTTGAGTTCTTATTGTTTCTGGATCAATTTAAATCTGAGTCAGAGTTTGAACTACCCTTCCCTAACTTTGACTTTCATCTTGATCATCTAAATCATATCTGTAGAATATCGAATGTCATCTGAATAATATTAACACTTTCAACAATCTTTTTCAACCTCTTGTTAAAGCACCTATTCCCTCATCACTTCTTGTATCAAACTTGTCTAAATCCTCATCTCTTTTAATATAGCATTTACTACCAAAAACTCTGAAATATATCAAAGTAGGAGGATGACCAAACCATAGTTTATAAGGGGTCTTACCAGAATTGCCTTTGATCTGCACCCAGTTAAGAGTGTAGATAGCAATACTTATAATTTCTCTCCAATAGACTTGAGGAATATTTGTTTCCATCATCATGGTCCTAGAAGCTTCTTGAATGGTCCGATTCTTTCTTTCCACAACTCTATTTTGTTGGGGAGTCCTAGGAGCATATAACTATCTTTTTATGCCATGTTTTCATAGAAAGCATCAAACTCATGGGAAGTAAATTCTCCACCTCTGTTAGGTCTCAGACATTTCAATTTTTCACTAATCTCATTTTCCACTATTACTTTGAACACCTTAAATTTGTGAAGAGATTCTAATTTTTCTTTTAGGAAGGTTACCCACATCATATTGGAGTAATCATCAATCAGCAACATGAAATATCTATCTCCTTGCACACTCCTAATTCTAGTAGGACCACAGAGATCAGTATATACCAGTTCCAATCATCCATTTGAAGCCACAGATACTGCCAGCTGAGTTATCTCCACATTTTACAAGTCCTCCTTCATAATTTTCAAAATTCACAAATAGCCAAGGCACTTTCCATATTTACATAGCTAGCAGATTCACTAGACACCAGATCTTCTTCTTTGATGGCAATGAACACCCAATCATTTTCTAAGGAACCTCCATGATCAAATTCATCATATGTGACTCCTTCTCTAGTTTCTTGGACATAGTAACATTTGTTCTAATTTTTGTATCTGTTAGGGTTTGGTTTTGAAAACCTCTCCAGACATCTTGAGGCAAAATGACTAATCTTATTACAAGCAAAACATTTGAGTGGCAATTTTCCTTCATACTTATCAGATCCTCTTGGCAATCTTTTGGCAAGAAGGGCTTCAAGATCTATAGTTTCAATTTCAAGATCTTCAAGATCCTTCTTTGTCTTCATGAATCTATTTGATCTTGTAGAAGAGCTTTCACCTAGATCATATCTTTGTTTTCCATATACACTAGCCTTAAATGCAGATTTGGACTTGGGAAGAGAATCACCAAACTCACTTAATTCAAAAGCTGAAATTTTGCCAACTAGTTGATCTCTTTTAACTTCTGAGATAGTCATGATCTCTTCTATATTAGTAACCTTATGTTTGTATGAATCAAGTAAAGATCTGAGCACTTTTGATGCAATCTCTGATTCTTCCAAAGTTCCACCAGCACACCTAATACCACACACAAGTTCATTTATCTTTTGCATGTAGATTGTGATGTTTTCATCTTCACCCATCCTCAAAGTTTCAAATTTCCTCTTAGACTTTTCAATTTGGCACATTTGACAAATTTATCACCTTCATATAGATTCTCCAACTTTTTCTAGATTTCATAAGTAGTTTTTAGACCAAAGACATTTGTCATTTTTGAATCAGTCAGGGCACTCAAAAAGGTTACTTTAGCTCGAAGGTTATTTTTAGCATCTTTGATTTGGTCTGGAGTTGAAGGACCTTTCTCTAGAGGTTTATACTCAACACTAGTTATCACCCAATAGGCATCACCCATGCATTACAAATCGTGCTCCATGCGATTCTTCCAAATAGAATAATTTGTTCCATCAAATCTCCAACTATCCCTCTTATAGGTCAACATCCTAGATCTCCTCAAGTGGTCAGGCTTTTATAAGAGGATCTGGCTCTGATACCAATTGTTGGAATTAGATCAGACAACTGAGAGGGGGTGAATCAGTTGTCACACAAAATAAACTTTTTCTACTATTAACCTTCTTTATTGATTTACTTATCAGATTAATGATATAAACATTAGAGCATAGATCAACAACATATGAGTAGAAACATAATCAACACAATTGACACCAAGATTTTGACGTAGAAACCTGGTAAAGGGAAAAACCATGGTGGGGGTTAACCCACAAAGATTTGTAGCCTATTAAAAGTACTTTAGAAAAATAGAAGGCACATTCCTTTAGGTGGATTGCCTAGAGATCACTGCTCAAAAGAAAAGCTCATTGCCTACCGAATTTATTTAGAATAGAAATAAGTAAATGAGAAATAGCATCTACTTCATGCCTAGTTTAGTTTCAATGAATGCTCACAAAATTTATGCTTTGCTCCAAATTCTTCTTCACTAACTTCTCACTCTACACTACTCTCGCTCCTTTTCTTCTCTGCTATGTTTCTAATCCTTTATTTAGATTTTTAAATCTATTTTTCTCAAGGATAATTTTTAACAACTCTTCAACAAGTATTTATACAGTTCACCAACCTTGGAATGATCAACAATGTTGGCTAGATTTAATGCAGATCTTTACACTATTAGCCAAACATAGCTGAGACTTGAATCTTCCTTTACTAACATGCCACACTTCATAAAGTGATCTTTAGATCATCTGTAACATGCTAGGAACATCCGATCGGCCAAGACTAGGAAGAACATCAACTTCAAAGAGGAAATCTTCAATAACAAGCTCAAACTCCAATGCAGACCTCCAACATAGTAGCTACACGATGTAGAAATTTCCACAAGCACATTGAACTCACCAATAACATGCACTCTAAACCAAATTACCATAATCATTTGTATCTTCCTCTGGAACCTCAAGAACATTGTTTACCATGACTGTCAAACAGAAGGATGGCTTACGGACCTCCAAACCATGAACCACTAGAGTTGGTGATACATAATGACTTCCCAAACATGCCTTCAGATTTGTAGATCATAATATTTCACTATGGAGCAATTCAGACCAACTTATTGTCACTCTATCTCTTTTGAATACTGCAATATTTGGTTCTATTCAAATAGCCATAACTTCTTCAAATCTTCATGCAGACTTCTTAGTTCTTAACTGGAACAACCTCTAACAATCTTCTACATAGCCATAAGGTCCATGAACATTGAGTCTTCATTAATTTTCTCTAAATATTTAACATTCCAGTCTCCTCAATAGGCAACAGAATAAGGCACAGCTGACACCAATGACAACAAGAAAATGTTGACATCAATGACAACACTGCTTAGGCACATATTTGCAATAGGTAGTCCCCCTAATTTCATCATCCACAAATTTAAATCTTGGTAGTCTTTAATTTTTTTGTAGTCCTTGAATTTTTTTTCTCTAAAATTTCAAAAATAAAATAAAAAACCTACTACACATAAATCATCATCCATTAATTTTAGTGGAGCTAATTTTAGTTTATGAGATTATGGATGATGGAAATGGAAGTGGAAGAGTCATGGTGGATGTTACAAGAAGGAGAGATAATGAAATGTTCTTTTCTATATATTTTCATGTTTATCCTCTAGAATAGGAGGGAAATTTGGGAAGGCTTCTGTTTGGGAATATAGATTATGCAGGTTTTGCATGATTAATTTGGCATCAATTCCATAGTGGATACAAGCTAACTTCCTTTACTTGCCTTTTTATCACATTTAGGCACTGTGCTTAATCTTTCTTTCTTTAATCTACAAGAGGATAAAACAAATTTTAGAGCTATATTGATGGAGGATGTTGTGGGAGTCGAAAGTGTTGATGAAATATGCATGAGGAATGAAGCAATCCATGGAAAGCCCAAGCACATTGAACAAAATGTCTTCTATAGTCCATGTTTTTTCCATATGAGTCTTTGTGTGGGGCGCACCTACATCTCCAAATCTAAAGAGTCACAACCGACCTGCCCAAATGAGCTATCTTTAGCCCATCCATGTCCCTGTAATCTCTTATGTTGTTGGCTATGCTCATTTCCTAGTACACTGTGCCTGCTCTCACTGCATGAATTCTTGTCAAATGGAGGATTTCAAAGCTATATGTTTCTTGAATTCTTTAATTAAAGAAAGATTTTAGAGCTATATTGATGGAGCATGTTGTGGGAGTCAGAATCATTATGAGATCTATAGGAGGAATGAAGAAGTTCATGGAAAGCCCTTCTCTATGCTGCTTGAATCTTTCTTTAATCTCATATATATAAAAGTAGAAAATCCTAAATGTAAGGAAATGAGAATGGAATGAAAGAAAATGTAGGAATGAAAAACGCAGGTTTGAGTCTGACTGCCAACTGCATAGGACAAGATGTGTTTATGTATATTGATCATATTTATATTATCATTTCAATCTTAAAAGTAGATACTAGATCCTATTTGAACATGCAATTCTAGAAATCTTGCAAATTTGTAATATAAAACAAACCATATAATCAAGGGATAGGGTAAAAATAAATAATAATAAATAAATAAAAATTAAACAAGTAATGAAAATTTAGAAACTTGGAAAACCCATGAGCATTTCCATAGCTCTTTAATGGAGATGCAATCTTCAACATTACATTCACCTGCAAACAAAGACAAAAAAATAATAGAAAAAAGAAATAAGATGGAAGAGCAAATGAGAACATTTTAGGAAAAGAATAGCTTTATATGTTTCTTTTTTTGATGTTTGAGATTAGAATATTAAGTTAATTTTAATTGTGCTTTTCCACCTCTCTATAAGTTAAAGGACCAATTTTGTAACATTTATTGAGTTGTCATAAATGATGCCATTCTTAAGTAATTTAAAAATTAAACGGTTCATTTGTTAGAGTTTGCATATATACATACACACATATATTAAAAAGTACTTTTTTAATAATTAAAAATAGGAGAATTCTATGGCACTCTAAATTTAGGTTCTAAATTAATGCCTAAATTTGTGCATTGAAGGTATTCTTTGCCATTATTACTTATGGGTCCAAGGTAAATAAAATAGTAACATTTATTATGTTCATAATATTGTGTTAGGTAGATGGAAAAATATTTAATTTTTTTAAATGTAATTATAATTTGTGGTTGCTTTCTTTACACTCTTGATTATCTTAGGTATACTAGTAGAATATAGAAGTTTCTAAAAAAAATTTACCTTCTTTGATTCATGTAAATATATATTTAATTGTTTATTTATTTATTTATATTTATTTTTTTAATATAAATTTTTGAAGATATATCAAATATAAAACACTTTATATTTTATTAGAAAAAAAATTATTTATTTTTATTAAAAAATTATATATTTATTTATTTTAATACACTCACAAAATCTATATTTTTTATGGAATATTATTTGTAATAATAAAAACAAATAATAATAAATAAAAATTAAAACAAATAATAATAAGTAAACAAAAATTAAAAAAGTAAATAAAATTCAGAAGCTTGCAAAAACCATGAACATATCTACAACTCTTTCATGGAGATGTAATCTTCAACTTTCCATTCACCTACAAACAAAGACAAAAAATAATAGCAAAAAAAATAAGATGGAAGAGCAAATGAGAAGATTTTAGGAAAAGAATAGATTTATATGTTTCTTTTTTTTATGTGTGAGATTAAAATATTAAGTTAATTTTAATTGTGCTTTTCCACCTCCCTATAAGTTAGGGGACTAATTTTGTAACATTTAGTGAGTTGTCATAAATGATGTCATTATTAAGTAATTTGAAAATTAAATGGTTCATTTATTAGAGTTTGCATTTATACATACACACATATATTAAAAAGTACTTTTTTAATAATTAAAAATATGAAAATTCTATGGCACTCTAAAATTTAGGTTCTAAATTAATGCCTAGATTTGTGCCTTGAAGGTATCCTTTGCCATTATTACTTATGGCTCTATTGGTAAACAAATTTGTCACCACAAAATAACCTTTGAAAATGACTCGTTGCCCTTAGAGCGGTGACTAAATTGTCCCAACAGTTGGAGAAGTTGTTATTGAATTATCAGCTTTCCTCTGCGTTTGAGAGGGGCAGCTCCCTCGTATGATTGGGTTTTTTGGTATTTTTATGTACTTGTAACCTCAAAGTACATAAAGGAGAAAACACAAAACTAGGAAAAGATGACTAACAGAAACCCCAACAGTAGACATATGAAAACCAATTGAGATTTCACAACTAATAATGATGACAAAAGGGGTTATTACCAAATAGGTTGAAACGTACAATAATGATGAAAGGAGTACAATAAATCTCAACATAAGAAGAGACACATCATACAAGCACATCCAAAACAAGATACCAGGAGATGGGTGTGTTTCATCACATTAATCACACAGATAATCAATGTATTACACATGTGCATAAAAGGATTACCAATTCAACATACAAGAAATTAGTAATAATAACATAAGAACACATTTAGAGCACATGAACTAAACTACATTCTTCATTATCATTGAAATTATACAATTCCAAAATCCTTTTTGTAAATAGTGTAAACATAAAATCTTTTAAAGATATCTCTAAAATTTTCTCTAGAGTTTCCCCTTTTTTTAAGAGTTCTCTCAAAAGAGTCCCCCCCCCCCCCCCCCCCCCCCCCCGTTTACATTTGAAATAGCCTTGTATTTAAATGCTTCTCCCTACTAACTACTTTGTAACCACTTTGTAACTACCTCAACTACCTAATAACTACCTTCTTTGAAATACAATAGGATATTGAACTTTATTTTTGGTTATGTTTTATCACTTTCCTGAAATAAAGTTCATTTTCTCACTTTTAGTTACAATAAGTGACATAATTCACTTTTACAAAAACGTAAGCTAACACTTGCAAATTGTGAGTTGTGAATTTCACTAAGTCCTTTCTATCTCTGTTCTGCTCCATTTTGGTGGACATCTTTTCATATCTTTCCAAATGTTGTAAATGCAGTAGACACATGATGAAATTGGTCCTGCTAACTTTGTATAAGAATTGCCATGAAGGATCATATATGTGTTGGTGGGAATTCATCAAAATTGTTAGTTTGTATTCACTAGAATACCTTTAACTATTTCAATAGGACAACTACACTCAATGCTTGAAGATGTGGATAGATACATCTGACAACACTTTGAAACATTAACAACACTACTTACAATCACACTTAAATCCCATTCTCGTGCATATGGCATATCACTATTTGGTCCAATAGTTTGTATTTGACATGCCACATTGTGCATTATCTTTACAAGTTTATGGTGATCTAGCTCCCAACCTTGATTGCAAACATCATAGTTATTCCACCTAGTGTTGTTTACCCTAAATGGATCCACGATCGGCACCTTCATTACATCTGAATCAGCCAAGTACTCTAACTACTGCAATATCCTCAGAGGTGATGATGCAGAAGAAATGAGTTTAGCCTCTAAGTCCCATTTAAGATAACTAAGTTTTGCCTCCACTTAAAGTTAGGAGAACCACTCAGCAATTTGCAACGTATATGACATGAAACCTAAAAATGTTGACTGAATTGCAAACTACTTTTTGAATACTCACAAATGATTATAGCTTGTAAGTGTTTTCTTTTTGAAGGCAACATCTCCACCAAGCTTTTGTTTTGAAGATTTATAAATGTCCACAAATTATCAGTTGTTTGTTTTTCACATATTCATCAATCAATGAGGTCATGATTTACTTGAAGCAACTTGTCAATCATCTGTGTATGTCCAATTACAACAATTTTGTGACTATAATATCCCACCCAACAACCTATTTCCTCAATGATGATTCATAAGAGATTCCTTTGATTATAGTTTGTCAAAATATTCATGAGGGCACTGACTGTAGTAACTTTGGATTTAAATTCATAACTGATCATGGTTTCATGAATCATCCTTTCATGGAAGGCAATGCAACAATTTGATAAGACATCCCATATTCTTGTGCATAAAAACTCTAGGCATTTTTGGAACCACATTACGCTTGCTCATAAACCTCAAAACATTGACTCTAATCTCCTCCACCCATTTTGCAAATGCAAGATTTCCTACTCATGGGGAGGTAAACACAAACATTGTCACATGAATATGATGAAAAAGGCTTAATGAACAACATTTGTTTGATATCATAAACACTCAACATTCAAATCAAGGGCACCTCCTAAATGTTACACTTGAATTGTTACTCTCTTTTTCATAAAGTTGAAGCACTCATTTTATCTTTGAGAATACCAAATTCCTTATGTTGATATCCATGGTGGCTCTTGTAGAATCTTCACATTTGTGGATATTTGAAATATAGAAGCTTAGGGATCCTCTCTCAATTTGTATTCTATCTGAATCCTCTTCAGTTGTGGGATGATGGTCTTTGCTTGTAAACAACATCTGCAGTTCATGTGTATTGTCTAATGCTTCCACATTTTACATGCATTATTTGTAAGGATGGCTACATGCAAATACATTTTCTTGAAAATTCCCATGCCATTGTCAATGAAACCATTTTGTGCATATCTTATAGTCTTCATAGTCAGTAAGGCCACATTTCTTTGAAGCATACTGTGGAATAGTTTTGTAGCCTTCATTAAAGCTATCTTTTAAAGCTAGTCATTATTACATCCTATGAAAAGATGTCTAGCATAGCCATTTGGTTAAATGCTTTGTGAACATTCAGCAAACTTCCCCACTGGCCACGCATTTTGATAAGAAAATGACTGCCCATATGCTATTTGATGGCTCCAAATTTGGCACATAAATAGGAAAAGGTTGTGGTACCTTACACTCATCACATACCATGTTCAATGCCATTTCTTTGAGTAGTTTATTCAAAATGTTACTATATATGTTTCCACATTTTGCATACAAGTTTACCAAGGCATTTGCAACTACAGCTCTAATAGAAATCCACTTCCAATTACACTTTGGTGGATGTTCAAACCTTGTTTGAAAGTTCCATTTTGGCATTAGCCATTACACCAGAAAATTGCATTTTCTTGAAAGTTTCTAAAGTCTTTTCAACAAACTCATTTTGTATGAATCTTGTATGCATTGTAGTCCATAATACATTTTTCTTTGAAGTGTTATCTTTCAAAACCTCCTTTTTGGCAGTATTGGAGAAGATGCTGGCATAGATCGCGGAGGATACTTGTGAATATTGTGGAATTCAGTTTCACACCTGCCAAGCATGCTCTTGAAAGATTTTCAATCTTCTTTTAAAACAAATTCATTTTTCACATATCCTACAGTCATTGTATTCCATTAGATCAGATTTATGAGGTAGTTATTAAAAGATCATGCGCCAAGTTTATGCTTCTACATTCTGCATGCATGTCTGCCAGAATATTTTCAACAATAATATCATAAAACTACAAGTCTTTGAGGCACACTTTTGTTCAAAATTAAAGCTCCAATGAATCTATGGGCATTCAAATACCGCAGGTCTCTTTCAATATGTTGCTTAATTCTACTATCCATTTCTTCACTGGTTTAACATAAAGGGTTGGTCGGATGCCATGACCCATCCCCACGTGTTCGGCAAAGGATGGAATGTGGGCAAAGTAGGGAACAACATACTCAAAAACATGTCTCAATGTATTGTAGATGCAAGAAAGCACCTGTGTATGACTTAGAACACTAGCAAGTCCCGCTTGTGTAACGAAAATGCCTCCACAGGATAGTTTTGGCTTGATAATCCATTCGTAAAATGATTTGGTGTAAAGCTGGTAGCAAGGACCCCCTTCGGTGGGGTCCACTAGGTCTCTAATTATCATATTAAAACATTCCACTCTCACTTCTAGTTCCGCCCTAGCATCATTGTTCACCAGATGAAGTTGGGACCTGGAGAAGGCCTCTTGGTTAGTAGTTAAGTGTTTCTTGCAGAAATCTACAACTTCCTTGTCAATGTCACACATGAAAACAATGTTGATAGTCTTATGTCTGAGTATCTCCCTTGCTATAGGGCCTTCACCACCTCTGATGATGAAAGTGCTCTTGGGATTGGGATGGTGAAGCAAATCCGGGTGCACTAGTGATTCATGGTAAATAAACTTGTCCATTTCTGTGCTTTACAACTTTCCATCTATAACAAGAATCTTACCAAAAGCTTTCATGTCAAGGAGAGCTCTGTCTTGGTACTTGCTTACTCCAGTGTACAAAATGCTATTTAAAGTGAAACACCAGTAGAGATCATCGTCAACCTCTTCCTTGTACCAGCAAGAACATCACTGTCCATCACCGAAAGAATGTGAAGCCATTACTGTTCCATTACACTTGATGCTTTCGTGAACACCATTACTATTGGCAGATTTACCATTTGCATGGCTGTACCACACTTTAAATCTCTAGTTTGGTATGAGCTGGGATTAAGTTGGTGAATTATATGGAATTTATCTTTACAATCGCTAGTTGTATTTGCTTACAGGTTTCATTGTATTCCTTTCTAACAAAACCATTTCATCCATACCATGTTTATCAAAGCATTTATAACTAAAATATTTGATAGAAACCCTTCCATTGTTATGCATTGAGGGATGACAATACCTTGTTTTAAAGTTCACAATTTTGTCACAGTCGTGAAAGAAGTTAAAAGGTTGTGGAGCTCAGTCTTACACCAACCAGCTGCATTCCTTTGAAGGATTTTAGAACCTTTACGACAAGTCCATTATGAGCAAATCTAACAAAAATTTGAAATCAAGGAGAGATTTCTTTATTGGCAGTTATAATAACTACTTTCCCATTGTCTTTATCAGCATCTTAAAACAAATCCTTACATCTGATGGAGAGAGATATGGCCTTCTTAAATCTTTGTCATCGTTTGTTCACAATGGACCAATAACTTACTACCTTTGTCAGGATTACATTTTGAAGGTCATTCTGAAATCTTTCTTCTGGAGGTAGTTATAGTAACCACTTAATTATCGGCCCTTTGAAGATACTTCTCAACTAAGAATTTATGACTTATGCTTTTGGTTAGCAAAAAGTAAAAGTGCACTCAAACTTAGCCAAATTTGAAAGTTAATGCAAACTTAGTAAAAAACAAAAATTGACGCAAGTTTTGCAAAAATGAAAACCGATGTGAACTTTGCAAAAAATAAAAGTTGGTGTGAGATTCGTGTGAAAAGAAAGTTGATGCAAAATAATATTACTAAGCCATTTTTTACTAGGAATAATATTGCTATACAAAGCTTCAATGGAGAGAGATAGAATGAACAAGACAACATATGACATCTTGATAACAAGTTATCTACATGATTGACACAATAAGTACAACATTGACTAATTGCAACCAAAAGGATGACTTGGCACAGAGGTTTGATACAAAAGTTTAAAATTTGGTAGGTTAGAAATGAGGCCAACAACTAGCTCAAACTAGGGACAAGGACCTTGTGGACATAGGATGAACCTAGAATCTCTGGAAATGAATAGTGCCTTATCCATTGGGCGGGTAGAGTTAGGATATAACATAATGTACAAGGAGAACATGGAGTCTCAAGAGAGACACAACAAAGAGACAAGGCAATCGACAAAAACCAACAAAAACTGAAACAAGATAAACATAACAAAAATACCTAGTTAACCTATGTACATGGTAGGTGACTCCTACCTCAAACTACCTAGGAAAGATCAAGTGAACCCATTGATAGGCTAAGAAAAATATGCACCTTTATAGAAAAGAGACGAGCATGGATGAGGTGCCAGTGAATTCAGTAACCATTCCAAAGTGACGAGAAAAATAAGCTACATGAAAAATGATGACTCCTTGAATAGCAAACCAAACAAACATTTCTCGTCATAAGTATCTGAGTCCTTCCAAATCGCATTAGTGTTGCCTTGTGTAGCTTCAAACATGTCTTCCGACATCATGTCGAGCACATGAATATTCTCTATCTAAAAATTCTTCTGATAGTTTGAATCAAAGCAAACTGAATCACAAACTAGACACCTTTCATATGAACCAATTAGCAAAGAAAACTTAATATTCTTTGACTGATCCTTCTCATGAATAATGTCTTCCTTTATCATTGAATCATCTTCTGTCAAAGAAAATTCCTCCTTTACCATTATCAACTCAGGATGTGTTTGATTGAAGGATTGCATACAAGGAATAGAAAGTGATGAATCTACATTATGCACTTTATCATCCTAAAAATCCTCTTGTATCATCGATGAAGAGGAAATGATAATTTCCTCTCTTGGAAGTAGTGAAGGAGAAGTTAAAACATATAGCTCTTCGTCAATCCTTTGAATATTTGTAATCTCATGTATATTCTCATGAACATGAGAACTTTGACATCCTTTATCACTATCATAATCATTAATCTTACCACTCTCTTCATCATTATTGTCAGTAGATAAAGGAATGTAGCATACAATGAAATCACTCAAACAAGGATATTTAGGAATAAATTCATTTCCAACCTCTCTTTGTGTAGATTCACACCTAGTATCCTCATGATCTTGTTACAAATTTGGAGTGGGAGTACTCAATGTTTCATCTTGAGTAGTGCCTTCATTTTTAATAATTGAGTATTCTTCTTCAACGTATGATAAAGGAGAAAGAATGATGTCATCTTCACAAAGAGAATCATCATCAGGAGTGTTGAGATGACAATCTATGATGGAAAACTCTAGAGAGAGATCTTGGAACATTCTTTCTTCATTATTCTCCTCTTGTTCAGATTGCATGCATGTCAAGAGAACACCTTGCAACTCATCTTCATGATCTTTGTTTGCACTTTTGTCAAAAAGTTCTTCTACATTCCCTTGAACATTATCCATGTCATGGAAACCTTCCTTGGAAGATATAGTTGTTGAACTAGAGAAATTTGTCACAAGAGGAGTGACATTCTTCAAAGAAACTAAGAGCACACCATCATCTGGAAATATTTCTTCTTCATTATTGCATGTTTCCATACAATATTCTTCTTCTGTCTCCATCATTTCTTCTTCTTGGTCTTCCTTAAGTGGCCATGCACGTTTCAAGGAATCTATTTCAAACACTTCCTTCCATACAGGTTCATTTGTAGGAAAAATCTTTCTCTTCATTGCTGTCCTCATCAGCATAGTTTCTTTTATCTTCTGGTGCATGAATCTCCTCCGATAGGGAAATACAATCATGAGCAACAAAACAAGTCTCTTTCCCATCATTTTGTTCAATCTTCTACAATGTTTTAAGCAAGGAACGATGAACCTAGTTAGACACAAATTGCATGTCACCATAGAAACTCTTCAAAAACTCTACTTGCTTAGGATCATCAAGAACTTGATTTTGCTGAGTAGAGGATGCAGAAAAAGAATAATCTTCATCATCATTGTTGCTTTCTAATTCAGGAAACTACAAGTTATGCATTTGGGTTGTTTGATACCAAACCATCTTTTAGGATTCTTCGTTTGGATAGGGTTGCCAACTTCTTTTCTAGGGAGGTACTTGTATATTCTTGAGGAATCAAAAGGCACTGATGCTTCAGCTCGTCTCCCCAGTAGAGTCGCCAAAAATCTATTGGTAAATAGATTATTCACCATGAAATAACCATTGAAAATGACTCCTTACCCTTAGAGAAGTGACTAAATTGTCCCAACAGTTGGAGAAGCTGTTATTGAATTATCATATTTCCTCTGCATTTGAGAGGGGCAACTCCCTCATATGATTGGGTTTTTTGGTGCATGTTCTATTGACATGCATGCAATCTGAACAAGAGGAGAATAATGAAGAAAGAATGTTCCAAGATCTCTCTCTAGAGTTTTTCATCATAGATTGCCATCTCAACACTCCTGATGATGATTCTCTTTGTGAAGAAGATGTCATTCTTTCTCCTTTATCATCTATTGAAGAAGAATACTCAATTATTGAAATCGAAGGTACTACTCAAGATGAAACGTTGAGTACTCCCACTCCAAATGTGCAATAAGATCATGAGGATACTCAGTGTGAATCTACACAAAGAGAGGTTGGAAATGAATTTATTCTTGAATGTCCTTATTTGAGTGATTTCATTGTATGCTGCATTCCTTTATCTGCTAACAATAATGATGAAGAGAGTGGCAAGATTAATGATTATGATAGTGATAAAGGATGTCAAAGTTCTAATGTTCATGAGAATATACATGAGATTGCAAATATTCAAAGGATTGATGAAGAGCTGTATGTTTTAACTTCTCCTTCACTACTTCCAAGAGAGGAAATTATCATTTCCCCTTCATGGATGATACAAGAGGATTTTCAGGATGATAAAGTGCATAATGTAGATTCATCACTTTCTATTCCTTGTATACAATCCTTCAATCAAACACATCCTAAGTTGATAATGGTAAAGGAGGAATTTTCTTTGATAGAAGATGATTCAATGATAAAGGAAGACATTATTCATGAGAAGGATCAGTCAAAGAATATTGAGTTTTCTTCGCTAATTGGTTCATATGAAAGGTGTTTGGTTTGTGATTCAGTTTGCTTTCATTCAAACTATCAAACAAATTTTTAGATAGAGAATATTCATGTGCTCGACATGATGTTGGAAGACATGTTTGAAGCTACACAAGGCAACACCAATGCAATTTGGAAGGACTCAGATGCTTATGACAAGAAATGTTTCTTTGGTTTGCAATTGAAGGAGTCCTCATTTTTCATGCGGCTTATTTTTCTCATCACTTTGGAATGGTTATTGAGTTTATTGGCACCTCATCCGTGCTCGTCTCTTTTCCGTACAGGTGCATATTTTTCTCAGCCTATCAATGGGTTCACTTGATAATTCCCAGGCAGTTTGAGGTAGGAGTCACCTACCATGTACATAGGTTAACTAGGTATTTTTGTTGTGTTTGTCTTGTTTCAGTTTCTGTTGGTTTTTGTCGATTGCCTTGTCTCTTTGTTGCATCTTTCTTGAGCCTCCATGTTCTCCTTGTACATTATGTTATATCCTGACTCTACCCGTCGAATGGATAACACACTGTTCATTTCCAAATATTCTAGGTTCATATTGCGTCCACATGGTCCTTGTCCCCAGTTTGAGCCAGCTGTTGGCCTCATTTCTAACCTGCCAAATTTTAAACTTTTGTATCAAACCTCTATGCCAAGTCATCCTTTTGGTTGCAATTAGTCAATGTTGTACTTCTTGTGTCAATCATGTCGATAACTTGTTATCAAGATGTCATACATTGTCTTGTTCATTCTATCTCTCTCCATTGAAGATTTGTATAGCAATATTATTCCAAGTCAAAAATGACTTATAATATTATTTTGTATCAAATTTCTTTTCACACTAAGCTCGCACCCACTTTTATTTTTTGCAAAGTTCACGTCGGATTTCATTTTTTGCAAACTATGCATCAGCTTTCATTTTCCGCAAACCTTGTGTCAATTTTTGTTTTTTGCTAAGTTTCTATTAACCTTCAAATTTGGCTAAGTTCGTGTGCACTTTAGTTTTCACTAACCAAAAGCATAAGTCATAAATTGTTAGTTGAGAAGTATCTTCAAAGGGATGATAATTAAGTGGCTACTATAACTACCTCCAGATGAAAGATTTCAAAATGACCTTCAAAATGTAATCCTGACAAAGGTAGTAAGTTCTTGGTCCATTGTGAATAAATGATGACAAAGATTTAAGAAGGCCATATCTCTCTCTCAGATGTAAGGATTTATTTTAAGATGCCGATAAAGACAATGGGAATGTAGTTATTATAACTACCAATAAATAAATCTCTCCTTGATTTCAAATTTTTGCCAGATTTGCTCATAATGGACTTGTCATAAAGGATTTAAATCTTTCAAGGGAATGCAGCTAGTTGGTGTAGGACTGAGCTCCACAACCTTTTAACTTCTTTCACGACTGTGACAAAATTGTGAACTTTGGAACTGGGTATGGTCATCCCTCAACGCATAATAATGGAAGGGTTTCTGTCAAATATTTTAGTTATAAATGCTTTGATAAACATGGTATGGATGAAATGGTTTTGTTACAATGGAATACAGTAAAACTTGTAAGCAAATACAACTGGCGATTGTAAAGATAAATTCCATAAAATTCACCAACATACTCCCAGCTTGTACCAAAGTAGATATTCACAGTGTGGTATAGCCATGCAAATGTTAAATCTACCAATAGTAACAACATTCATGAAAGCGTCAAGCGTAATGGAACAATAATGGCTTCACGTTCTTTCGGTGGTGGATGGCAATGTTCTTGCTGGTATGAGGAAGAGGTTGATGATGATCTCCACTGGTGTTTCACTTTAAATAACATTTTACACACTAGAGTAAGCAAGTACCAAGATAGAGCTCTCCTTGACATGAAAGCTTTCAACAAGATTCTTGTTATAGATGGAAAGTTGCAAAGTGTAGAAATGGACAAGTTTATATACCATGAATCACTAGTGCACTTGGATTTGCTTCACCATCCCAATCCCAAGAGCACTTTTATCATTGGAGGTGGCGAAGGCTCTATAGCAAGGGAGATACTCAGACAAAAGATAATATATAATTTTTTTTTGTGTGACATTGATGAGGAAGTTGTAGATTTCTGCAAGAAACACTTAACTACTAATCAAGAGGCATTCTCCAGCTCCTGAATTGATCTGGTGATCAATGATGCCAGGGTGGAACTAGAAGCTAGAGTTTGGAATGTTTTAATGTGATAATCAGAGACCTACAGACCCTAGTGAAGGGGGTCCTTGCTACCAACTTTACACCAAATCATTTTACGAATGGATTGTCAAGCCAAAACTATCCTACGGAAGCATTTTCATTACACAGGTAGGACCTGCCAGTGTTCTAAGTCATACATAGGTGTTTTCTTGCATCTACAATACATTGAGACACGTTGTCAAGTATGTTGTGCCTTACTTCACCCACATTCCATCATTTGTTGAACACGTGGGGATGGGTCATGGCATCTGACCAACCCTTTATGTTAAACTAGTGAAGAAATAGATAGTAGAATTAAGCAGCATATTGAAAGAGACCTGCGGTATTTGTATGGCTAGAGATTCATTGGAGCTTAAGTTTTGAACAAAACTGTACTTCAAAGACTTGCAGTTTTATGATATTATTATTGAAAATATTCTGGCAGACATGCATGCAGAATGTAGAAGCATAAACTTGGTGCATGATGTTTTAATAACTGCCTCAAAAATTTGATCTCATGGAATACAATGACTATAGGATACGTGTAAAATGAATTTTTTTTAAAAGAAGATTTAAAAGATTTCAAGAGCATGCTTGGCAGGTGTGAAACTAAATTCCACAATATTCTCAAGTATCCTCCACGATCTATGCTAGCATATTCTCCAATAGTGCCAAAAAGGAGGTTTTGAAATATAACACATCAAAGAAAAATGTATTATGGACTACAATGCATACAAGATTCGCGCAAAATGAGTTTGTTGAAAAGACTTTAGAAACATTCAAGAAAATGCAATTTTCTGGTGTAACAACTAATGCCAAAATGGAACTTTCAAACAAGGTTTGAACATCCACCAAAGTGTAATTGGAAGTGGATTTCTATCAGAGTCGTGGTTGCAAATGCCTTGGTAAACTGTATGCAAAATGTGGAAACATATACAGTAACATTTTGAATAAACTAATCAAAGAAATGGCATCACATGGTATGTGATGAGTGTAAGGTACCACAACCTTTTCCTATCTACATGCCAAATTGGGAGCCATCGAATAGTGTATGGGTAGTCATTTGCTTATCAAAATACATGGCCAATGATGAAGTTTGCTAGATGTTCACAAAGCATTTAACCAAATGGCTATGCTAGACATCTTTTCATGGGATGTAATAATGACTAGCTTTAAAAGATAGCTTTAATGAAGGCTAGAAAACTATTTGACAGTATGCTTCAAAGAAATGTGGTCATACTAACTATGAAGACTGTAAGACATGCACAAAATGGCTTCATTAACAATGGCATGGGAATTTTCAAGAAAATGTATTTGCATGTAGCTGTCCTTACAAATAATGCATGTAAAATGTGGAAGTATTAGACAATACATATGAACTGCAGATGTTGTTCACAAGCAAAGACCATCATCCTACAACTGAAGAGGATTCAAATAGACAATGAATCGAGAGAGGATCCCTGAGCTTCTATATTTCAAATATCCACAAATGTGAAGATTCTACAAGAGCCACCATGGATATCAACATAAGGAATTTGGTATTCTCAAAGATAAAATGAGTGCTTCAACTTTATGAAAAAGAGAGTAACAATTCAAGTGTAACATTTAGGAGGTGCTCTTGATCACAACATTGAGTGTTTATGATATCAAAAAAATCTTGTACATCAAGGCTTTTTCATTATATTCCTATGACAATGTTTGTGTTTACCTCCCCACGAATAGGAAATCTTGCATTTGCTAAATGGGTGGAGGAGATTAGAGTCAATATTTTGATGTTTATGAGCAAGCATGATGTGGTTCTAAAAATGCCTAGAGTTTTTATGCACAAGAATATGGGATGTCTTATCAAATTGTTGGATTGCCTTCCATCAAAGGATGATTCATGAAACCATGATCAATTATGAATTTAAATCCAAAGTTACTACGGTCAATGCCCTCATGAATATTTTGACAAATTACAATCAAAGGAATCTCTTATGAATCATCATTGAAGAAATAGGTTGTTGAGTGGGATAGTATAGTCACAAAATTGTTGTAATTGGACATACACAGATGATTGACAAGTTGCTTCAAGAAAATCATGACCTCATTAATTGATGAATATGTGAAAAACAAACAACTGATGATTTGTGGACATTTATAAATCTTCAAAACAAAATCTTGGTGATGATGTTGCCTTCAAAAAGAAAACACTTACAAGCTATAATCATTTGTGAGCATTCAAAAAGTAGTTTGCAATTCAGTCAGCATTTTCAAGTTTCATGTCATATACGTTGCAAATTGGTGAGTGGTTCTCCTAACTTTAAGTGAAGGAAAAACTTGGTTATCTTAAATGGGGCTTAGAGGCTAAACTCATTTCCTTTGCATCATCACCTCTGACGATATTGCAGTAGTTAGAGTATTTGGCTGATTCAGATGTAATAAAGGTGCCAATCATGGATCCATTCTAGGTAAACAATACTACGTGGAATAACTATGATGTTTGCAATCAAGGCTGGGAGCTAGATCACCATAAAATTTTAAAGACAATGCACAATGTGGCATGTCAAATACAAACTATTGGACCAAATAGTGAGATGCTATATGCATGGGAATGGGCTTTAAGTGTGATTGGAAGTAGTGTTGTTATTGTTTCAAAGCGTTGTCAGATGTATCTCTCCACATGTTCAAGCATTGAGTGTAGTTGTCCTATTGAAATAGTTAAAGGTATTCTAGTGAAAGCAAACTACCAATTTTGATGAATTCCCACTAACACATATATGATCCTTCATGACAATTCTTATGCAAAGTTAGTAGGACCAATTTCATCATGTGTCTACCACATTTACAACCTTTGGAAAGATATGAAAAGATGGCCACTGAAATGGGGTAGAACAAAGATAGAAAGGACTTAGTGAAGTTCACAACTCACAATTTGCAAGTGTTATCTTACATTTTTGTAGAAGTGACTTATGTCACTTATTGTAACTAAAAGTTAGAAAATGAACTTTATTTTGTGAAAGTGATAAAACATAACCAAAAATAAAGTTCATTATCCTATTGTATTTCAAATAAGGTTGTTACTAGGTAGTTGAGGTAGATACAATGTAGTTACTAGGGAGAAGCCTATAAATACAAGGCTATTTCAAATGTAAAGGGGGGGGGGGGGACTCTTTTGAGAGAACTCTTAAATAAAGGGGAAACTCTGGAGAAAATTTCAGAGATATTTTGAAGAGATTTTATGTTTACACTATGTACAAAAAGGATTTTGGAATTGTATAATTTCAACGATAATGAAGAATACAGATTAGTTCATTTCCTCTAAATGTGTTCTTATGTTATTATTATTAATTTCTTGTATGTTGAATTGGTAATCCTTTTATGCACATGTGTAATACATTGATTATCTATGTGATTGATGTGATGAAACACACCCATCTCCTGGTATCTTGTTTTGGATGTGCTTGTATGACCTATCTCTTCTTATGTTGAGGTTTATTGTACTCCTTTCATCATCATTGCATGTTTCAAACTATTTGGTAATAACCGCTTTTGTCATCATTATTAGTTGTGGAATCTCAATTGGTTTTCATATGTCTACTATTGGGGTTTCTGTTAGTCATCTTTCCCTAGTTTTTTGTTTTCACCTTTATGTACTTTCAGGTTAAAAGTACACAAAAATACCAAAAAACCCAATCATATGAGGGAGTTGCCTCTCTCAAATGTAAAGGAAAGATGATAATTCAATAATAGCTTCTCCAACTGTTGGGACAATTTAGTCACTGCTCTAAGGGCAACGAGTCATTTTCAAAGGTTATTTCATGGTGACAAATCTTTTACCAACAGGGTCCAAGATAAATAAAATAGTAATATTTATTATGTTCATAATATTGTGTTAGGTAGATGCAAAAATATTTAATCTTTTTAAAAGTAATTATAATTTGTGGTTTCTTTCTTTCCACTCTTGATTATCTTAGGTATAATAGTAGAATATAGAAGTTTCTAAAATTTGTTTTCCTTTTGGATACAAAAGTCCTTGATTCATGTATATATATATATATATATATATATATATATATATATTCATTTATTTATATTTATTTGTTTAATATAAAATTTCAAAGATATATCAAATCTTAAACACTTTATATTTTATTAGAAAAAAATAATCATTTATTTTTATAAATAAAATTATATACTTATTTATTTTAATACACTCTTAGAAAATCTATATTTTTTATGGAATATTAACTATAATAATAATAACAAATAATAATAAATAAAAATTAAAACAAATAATAGTAAATAAACAAAAATTAAACAAGTAAAGAAAATTCAGAATCTTGGAAAACCCACGAGCATATCCACATCACTTTCATGGAGACGTAATCTTAACTTTCCATTCACCTGCAAACAAAGACAAAAAAATAATAGCGAAGGAAATAAGATGGAAGAGCAAATGAGAAGATTTTAAGAAAAGAATAGCTTTATATGTTTTTTTTTTATGTATGTGTGAGATTAAAATATTAAGTTAATTTTAATTGTGCTTTTCCAACTCCCTATAAGTTAGGGGACTAATTTTGTAACATTTAGTGAGCCGTCATAAATGATGTCATTCTTAAGTAATTTGAAAATTCAATGGTTCATTTGTTAGAGTTTGCATTTATACATACACACATATATTAAAAAGTACTTTTTTAATAATTAAAATAGGAGAATTCTATGGCACTCTAAATTTAGGTTCTAAATTAATGCCTAGATTTGTGCCTTGAAGGTATCCTTTTCCATTATTACTTATGGGTCCAAGCTAAATAAAATAGTAATATTTATTATGTCCATAATATTGTGTTAGGTAGATGGAAATATATATATATATATATATATATATATATATATATATATATATATATATATATATATATTTTAAAAGTAATTATAATTTGTGGTTGCTTTCTTTTCACTCTTGATTATCTTAGGTATACTAGTAGAATATAGAAGTTTCTAAAATTTGTTTACCTTTTGCATACAAAAGTTCTTTGATTCATGTAAATATATATTTATTTATTTATTTATTTATTTATTTATATTTATTTGTTTAATATAAATTTTCAAATATATAGCAAATCTAAAACACTTTATATTTTATTAGAAAAATAAAAAAATCATATATTTTTATAAATAAAATTATAT